>CM073127.1:40319901-40741871 GCA_037039145.1 Fundulus diaphanus | reverse complement strand
GTACGTGTGTCGTGTGGAGTGTGCGTGTAAGTGTGCGGATATGTAGTGAGTGTGTCGTGAGTGTTGTGTGCTAGTGTCGTGAGTGTATAGGTGTGTAGTGAGTATGTGTTGTCGGTGTATGTGATGTAGCTGTAGGTGTGGTGGTATGAGTGTAACGTAAGTGTTGATTTATATAACTATTATACATTAATATAATTTATATAGCTTATTATTTATCATAATAGTAAATATTAGTTACATTTATATATATTTACTACTATAGATATATATATATATATTATATACTTTATAATAATATAGTTTATATTATATATACCTAACTATACTATATTTATAACTATCATATCTATAACTAGTAATTTATTATTCTATATATATATATATACTATATAAATATATACAATAATATTATCTAAATAACTAAAGCTAATATAATATTACTACCATATATATACTTCTTATATATATCCAATATATATATACATCCACATCTCTGTGGACTGATCCCTGCGTACAAACCACTGATACTACAAAACCAAGACCTGTGATCCAAAACCAAAAGGTTTGGACTGAAGAGCCACAACGTGGGGAGCTAATATGATATCAAATTCTATTACTGAGCATGAGCCCAAAACCTAAGGCATAACAGCAGCATGTGTAATTAAGGATAATTCTTTGGGTGATGCTTGTAATGTAGCCTGACTGTGGGCGAGTCCAGCTCGCCCTCTCCATCCCCAGCGGTTTCCTCCGCTCTCTTCCCTCACCAATCCTAAGGTGATTGGAGGCCGTTTGGGTCTGAGCCCTAGCCTGAGTACAGGGTTAGAACTAAGACATGTAGGAAAGGTGAACAGCTGTTTGTTTCACAGACAAAGGGTCGTCTAGGTAAGCCTATGTCGAAGGTTTCACTGACAGACTTGTCCACCGTCAATTATGGCTGGTGGCGAGTATGAGGAGCTTCTGATGAGGTCATGCCAAGGGCGTTCCTCGTTGTGAGACACTCACACATGCTACTCAGAGAGCCTGGGGAACAAAAGTAACCTAAAACTTTACAAAAGTTAAAGCTTGGAAATATACAACCAAATTCTGATCCGTGCATGTCCAGACATTTAAGATTGGCATTTTCAAACAAAACAATTCTGCTGCTGGTGAAAATGACAGGTAAAATAATGGCAAGACATATTATATAGTAGGAAAGTTTCCATTAATACTACACATTAAGTTTGATCATTAACCTGGTACAGAGGTTTTCACTGAGCATACTGCGGGTTCAGAGTCAAAGTGAATCTATAACCTATAAAACAGCCAACGCCACACTCATTAGTGTCGCTAATGAGCACAATCTTCACCGAAAGGTCATGCTGCACTCACCGGCAGGCAGAAATGAGCGGCCATTTTCACTGAGTCCTGAGTCAACACCGTGCTTTCGGATCCTTTCATCTGTTCCAGTGTGTAGAGCCAGCTCTGGCAGGGAAAACTTTGATGTAATTATCAAACTTCCCAGGCGACATTAATGTGGAGTCCTAACATAAAGATGCATGTTTTACCAGACAGTGCTGCAGGCACACGTGGTCATTGGACTCCTGGGCGATGCGGATGGCTTCCTGTAGAGCCAGATCAGCCTGCTGACTAAAAGGACGACAGATTTGGGATAAGCGCGTCATCCTGCCACACCAAATGAGACTTAGGTTTGGCACATACTAGTGGCCGAAGCGGCAGTGCAGGCTGGCCAAGTTCAGAGCAGCGTAGCGGAGACTTCGGCCGTAGCCCTCGTCTCCGTTGCTCTTCCCCTCGTTGCCGGACAGGATGAGGCGGTCGAAGTAATGCAGGAGGCTGTGAGCGGAGAGGAAGATGTCCTGGACCCTCATGCTGTTCAGGTAGTTCAGGTAATGCTGTTGATGGGAAGAGGAGCAAAGAGCCGCTTTAGTATCACTGATGCTCCCTTCAGATCAGGCAGGGGTGAGATTTCTAGGGAGTGAAAACCTTTAGTAAAAAGATCATTTTTTCAAAGTATATAAATACAATTATTCCACAAAAATGAATAACACGATCCAATGTATGAAGTTTTTGTCTGTTTGTTCCACAAAAAAAGAAAATAAGATATCTCCAAACTTGTAGGCATGTGCTGTAAATCAAGTGGATCAGTGAGAATGCTGGGAGAGGTTCTGATGGACCTCACCGCTTCTGCAAAGTCTGGGTTGAACTTCAGCATGTTGTTGAGCTCTTCCTGCAGCGCCGCCGGCTTTAGGGCTTTGTTCTCATCGTTCTTCAGAAGATAAGCCTGCAGAGGAGTGGTCCCAGAATCAGAGAGCGCGCTTTAATGCTGCCACAGCGCGTCTGGGTCTGACAGAGACCCCAGAACAAAACTACCAACAGCATTTCCTCTAGACTTTGCCCAGACTCACCTGTCTTGCAAGAAAATATTCAGCTTGCTTTTGAGAGAGGGGCCCCCGGCTTGGCGCATTGTCAGATCTAAAACAGACACACAATCTGATGTTATCTGCTTTCAAAGATATCAAAGTGTAAGGTCTATAGATTTTGGGTTGCGGGTGAATAAAACAAATAAAAACAAACCAGCTGGCTAGACTCAGGCCCTAAAACAGCATTGCTCACCGAAGCTCGGACTCAAGCAGCGGGGCGTCCGCCCTGTCCCCGACAGTGTCCTCAGTGCTGGTGAGGTCCATATCCGAGTCATCTGCAGCCAGCGCGGGCAAACTGTCCCCGGGCTTGGAGAAGTGACTGTGATAATAGTGCTGCAGGGACTTGTACAGCTTGTAAACCTGACTGAAAGACAGCTTGTTGTACGCCAGCAGCATGTGTCTCATAAAAAGTCCTACAGGGAAGACAGATCATCGGGAAATGTAGGGTTCCCTGAGAAAAACAAAGCGGTTTGACTAGAGCTAAAAGGCCGTCAGATGACAAGGTTTACTCACCCACAACGCTGGTTTTATAAGCCTCCGAATCAAAAGCGGTGAATGGAGTGGGGAGGGTGGAGAAAAAGTACTCCATATCTTTCAGCTCTCCATCTGCCATTTCATGCAGCCTTCAAGGATTAGAAAAAAGCCACATCAGCGACATTCTGCAAACTCTTTTCCCATTAAAGAGGATTTCTATACTAAGCCGACTATGAAACTTTTATATATGACTTTTTTATCTGTTTGACAAATCATGATATAAAGGAAATCTGAAGTTAGTACTCAATTCATCCGTGTGCTAAAGGGCTATTGGGGCATCTGGACCTAACTGGACCAGTGCTGTCAGACTAAGACTTTCAAACCCTCAACTGGATTAGTCTCCATTAAATATAGATTCTCCCTGTTTTTGAGCTGTGATACCTTTATTCTGTGCGTAAAAACTCCCCCAAATGCAAGAAGGCCATGTCAATACTATGATTGCCATCTATGTCAGGCCCACTGACATAGATGCAAAATAAAAATAATAAAGAACCCATTTAAATGCAAACTATTTTCTCATTCATAGTGATTTTGTTGTTAGTACAATATCAGATAATGTCTGAGAACTCAAACATGTTTTTATACTTATCCACTCTTGGGAAACAAGAAATCTAATTCTCTACTTTTTAAGACTGCGTAGGAAGCCTGATAAACCTTTTATCCCAGTACTTCTGAGGGAAAAAGATGATTTCTTACATCAACATGAACTAAAACAGCTCTAAAATGCAACACCAGGAGAATTCTGCTGCGTCTACAGATGATCTCCTACAGGTTAGGAGAGTTAAAGCGAGGAAAACCAGAGTGTGCCTTATAGAAAGCGAAGAAACCAGCAGGGTGTTTATCTTCAGCTGATCAGAAGAGGTTCGCTGAGAGGAGGGATAAAACCAGGCTGATCCCAAACCTCCACCTGACTGTTTCCAGTCCACAAAGTCTGTGGTCCCTCTGTGCATCGCCTCCTGCTGGACTAAGGAGGGGATGACAGCCTTTATTTTTTGTCATTGCCGAAAACCCCCCCAAAACAATAGCAACAACTTTTGAGAAACCAATTTCGTTTTCAGGTAGTTATTAACTGCTGAAGAAGGACTTAGTCGACACGTAAAAAAAAAGTGTTCACTGTTTAAATGTACAGAATGTAGAGAAACCGAACAAAGCACACTCTGGTGAAAAAGTTGAGAGAAGAGCAAAGGAAGACAGCAGCATGAAGTAACAGTTTTAATTTTAACAACAGAGAATACCACTGGAATGCTGAGGTTATTTCAGTAGGATGCTGTCCACTTTGATAGACTTTTTCTAATTTGTCTGGGGGCGGAGATATGCTTTTACTTGGGGGTCACACTTTAGACATGTATGAGTCACACTTTAAGCTCCCTCCAGTACTTATCGATAGGAGGACAGCTCCAGGAAGCGTGAGCATGGTTTGCAACCCTTTCCCCACATCCCCGCCAGCACCTTGTGCCACGATACTTCATTTGAGCTGGTGTTCTAAAATATCGCACTGTTTTTCCACCCATGCTCCCTCTATGTTAAAGAATACGTTACTTTCCATACTTGTTGGTTAGTAGCATCCCAGTCTTCTCTGCATTTGCCTCTGTTTCCCATTTCTGTTTTAAATATGGTGTTAGGGTGAAAAATGTATCACGATACAAGCCTTTCATATCAGTCGATATCGATAGTTATTGAGTAGTGTTTGGTTAACTATTTGAAACAAGGACCAGGGGAAAAAACAAAAGTATACCTAACCCTATTTAAATGTAACCTTTAACCTTTAAAACAGATCAGCCCTCCAATCAACCTTGCTTAGTTTCGCCGGGAGAGGTTGTGAGGCTAAATCCTTTCCTCTGCCTAAATCCCCCAGAATAGAGTTCAGTGGAATTAGTGACCATTTTATCGGACATATTTTCTATTGATAATGATCAGGTTTCTATTGCGATATGTATTGATATTTTTTAAACTTATTCCTGCACATAACTTTGAAATCAATTTCTTATTCATTTTCAACTAGTATACTAAGATAAACCTTTTTATCTATCAGATCCACACTCAGTATTATCTTTCATTGTGTTCTGCTTTAAATAATACCTAAAAAAATCCTGATTTATCCTATGATTTCTGCAAAACTTTTAGTTATTGTTTTCTTATAGTTCCGTTTATCATTGCAAAACATAAACCAGGTCAATCCATTGTATATTTTTACTTTTAATTTTATTTTAAATGTGAAATAGCATAATAATAATCTGCATAGCCCAATTGATGTGCAATTACATCAAGTGGTACACTAGATTATCAATTTGAAGATTTTATTCAGTGTCTTATTAAAAAAAAACTACATAACTTGTCGTTTTCAACTGGTTTTGTTATATTGGTTTTATTAAATAACAAGATCTGAACATAAACATCTATAACTACCAAACCAGTCTTAATCTACACCTCTTCTTTTAAACCTAAAATTTGGGTTGACTCCCAGCAGAGTATAAGTACCTAACATTCTTTCCCTTTACAACTCGGTGTGCATAACTGAGCCTGACTGCAAATAAAGAGTCTTCCAATCTGCAGTGAAGCTGACCTCTGTCCGTGGGACTACAGCCACTCACTTCGCATTAATCTGGCCTACATGCTGCTGTCTCACGTTTAAAACACAAGAGCTGAATTATTTAATTAGGACCACATCATTTTATAGCGTGTTGTTGGCGACAGGAGTCACAAAGTCAACAACAGAGCCGGCCAGGAGGAAAAGGAGGCA
Source organism: Fundulus diaphanus (assembly GCA_037039145.1). Lineage (NCBI taxonomy): Eukaryota > Metazoa > Chordata > Actinopteri > Cyprinodontiformes > Fundulidae > Fundulus > Fundulus diaphanus. The sequence continues at coordinate 40,736,180 of CM073127.1, read as the reverse complement.
GCAGACCTGAGCTTAACTGCATATGCGGTCTGAGGACAACACTCCTCCACGGTCCTCAGGAACTGATCGAGAGTCAGGTCTGGACCCTGCGGACGAGGACAGCAGAGACACAGTGAACAACACTTGCAGCACAACGCCAGAAACAAACAAATCTGGGCTGGTTAAGCAGACCCCCGCCCCCCTCCCGAACCTGCTGGAGGGGCAGGATGAGCTTGTTGAGCCGCCTCCTCTCCGGCAGGGTGATCTTAGAAGAGGACATCTCATACAGCAGCGCCAGCACGGAGATCTTATACGGAGTAACCCAGTCTTTAATGCCGAACACATTAGCATGCACCACCCCGTTGGTCATCATGGGGTTGAAATACAAACTTTCATGGACACTCGCCATCCTCGGGCGGCTTCAAACGGGCTAACGGCTAGCCTAAAGACAGCTCGGTGGCTGAGGGAGTAAGCTAACACCGAGCTCCGTTAGCGTTAGAAAAGTCGTCCAAAAAGGGCAAAATTAACTCTGCATCCATTTTAAAGAGCCCCCAATATAAAGACCTTGGAGTAAAAATGCGGAGATATTTCAGCCTCGTAACATAAAAGGTTTCATCTTCCAAATATTGACACACGGCGGCTGTTTAGCTTTCAAACCGCCCTCCTTCTGTCGCCTGAAAGAGACGTCATCAAAACGCCAGGAATACGTCAGCGCGTCCACAATACAGTGAGTGCCAAGTGCACTTTGGAAAACGATTTAAGTGTGATATATGGTTTATTTTATCCCTGGTAATGGAACGATTGAGACAAAACTCAACGATGTCTGCAGGGGCGACTGGGAGTTCGCCCTGGTGGCGATGAGTTGCCGGTTCAATCCCCCGTTTTATTGTATTACCGAAACTATAAGAAGGTGCTTATTGTTTTATTAATAATAACTACAATTGGCTTAGTTCTGCATATTATGAACAGATATAGTTGCGACTACTACTAAGAATAAAAATAATAATTAAACAGATTGTAATAATTGTTTTAATTATAAATGCAATTAGAATATTTTACCAAACTACCTTATCGTGCACTCTAAGAGACATTCAACCTCATCTACCATTAAATCTGACTAACCATTTCCTGTTTTAGGTTGTGATTACTAACATTATTTTTATTTGTTAAACCACAGTACTGAGACAGATAGTTTTCTGTTTTTTATACTTTTTTCAGGGCCAGTAGTTCTTACCATTTATTGCCTTTTAAACCATATCTGGTCAAATATCCTGGATTTTCTTCCAAAACCTTCTTACAATAGCAGAACCAGCAGAACGGATGTAACTAAGTCAGGTTTGTAGGCCTCCTATAGCTCACTCACAGCTTTATAGCTCTGCACACAACTCCACTCCAAAACATTAACTTTTGTTGTCCTTGAGCCACTTTGTTACTAATTTGGTAGTATGCTTAGGGTCATTGTCCCAGTTGTGCCAATGCATTCATTTCCTGTTTTGAAATTCCATCAAAATGTTTACATAATGTTATTTCCTTGTGATGCCACCATGAACACCCACACGACTTGCCACACTCGTACTTCATCCTAATGATGTTTTTAGGCTTGCAAGTTTCTCCCGATGAACCTGAACAGAATTCACTTTCAGTTTCATCAGATCACCAGGAAGTCTAGTGTTTGTGCCTGAGTGTATTTGCAAACTGTAATCTGCCTTTTTATGTAGTGGTTTCTTCTTTGCCAAGAGGCTTTTCAGCTCATGTCGATACAGAACTAGTTTGACCATGGATGACACTCTTTTACCTGCTTCAGCCAGTATCCTCACAAGATCTTTTGCTTGTGCAACATGCTCCTCTCTGGGGCCCAGGAACTATCTGCTTTCCTGAATGGTCTGATGGCTGGAGCGTCTCAGTGTGGTCATGCTAGCATATAATTGGAAGAACAGACGGATGTGGTGCCTTCATGTTTCTGGCAATTGAACCCCAGATTTGTGGAGGTCCACAATTCTCTTCCTGATAGAGAGCCTGGCTGTTTTCATCCTATTTTTCCATGATGTCACACAAGGAAGTGTTTGAGGTGTGCCTTGAAACACATCTACAAGTCTGTCTCCAGTTAACGCAAATCCTGATAATGAACCTATCAGAGTTTACAAAGTCATGCCATGATAATTTGGGCATTTCCAAATGATTTTTGTGGACTCAGACTTAGAAATAAAAACAAAAACAAACATAAAATTCTCTCTGATTAGAAATAGTAATCCTAAACGGCATAAAACAGGGAAAGGTTATGTTATGCTTTCGACAGCTTTTTGACAGCTGTCAATGGCAACCTTTTGCGTTTGTTTCCTCAAATCTGCCTCTGTATGGCGGTGACATCGACAACCATCTGGAGGATGATGGGGCTTCTGTCTTTATACACAACAATTGCAAATAATAATAACTATTAGACTGATGAAGGCTGAGTCCGCAGCTCACAGGGCTGCACCTTTATCATGTTGTTATACTTCTCCTAAATGTACTTTTCCAAACAACACGGTTATTATTACGAGTAGGCACTGTCCTCCAGTGGTTAAAATACGCAAATACATTTTCGCAAGCACGCGATTGCTACATATTTGAACCACTAGAGGGCAGTGTGGAGTCAGAATAAGAATTTCCTAAAGCGTCTCTCAAACAGTGAACTCTGAATTTTCATCTTGAGAGTTGTACATTTAAGACTACAACTTTGAATGTTCTATGAATTTCAACCACAATAAATATTGTATTCTATTACCAGGAGCATTTGACCAATCTTGGTTTGATGTGATATGACGTTTCTTTCCAACAAAAGTGAAATCAGGTCAAATGAGACTCTCAGAAGGTATATAAAATTTTAATTGCATTCTTCATATTTAGTAGGATTTGCCATTTTGAAAAAAGATATTCTCTGCCCATAGCACATATTCATGCAATGCATATAATATGACATGACAACAGAAAAAAATTATCAAGGTTGCAGTGTGACTTACATTTCATTCTGTTACATTTTATCAAGTTTTAATATGTTTTTTTTTTAATGTTATACATTTATAAATGCCAGACATTTTATCTCTCTTGGTCAGATTTATTTAAGGGATAGAAGAGTCCTGTTTGTACCACAGTGTTGATGTTTTCTCATTTGACAGATGGCTTCAGCAGTCCTGGGAACAGTGGAGCAGGCTATTGGCTCAATAACCATGCAGTAGGGTTCTGTGCCTGTTGTTTCACACATGTTCCAACAATATGTTGGTCCTTGGGTACTGAAGGACTTGCTAGTAATTAAAAAGGACTACTGCTTCCACCAGGGTAAAGGGGCAATTTTAATGTTGTCGTCTTTGTTTTCAGAGAACAGGCGGTAATTTTAGGGGCTAAGGACAATACATTTCAGACTTGATTGCACATACCGTATCTTACCACCAGTTACATCCGGTGTACCGTTTTCTTTATGTGTCATATTGTATCCATTAACATTTGCATGCTAATTTGTTATTCAATTTCATGATGTTTTATCATGAGACTCTCTCTTCTTATTCCCATAGATCCACCTCAGTTAGAAAAAATATTTTGCTAAATTGACATTTGTGTTAGTTCGGAGGGGGAAAAAAATTATGAAATGAATGCGACTTTTCCCAGAAGATGGCACCATTTGATTTTCATTCAGTACAGGTTGGTTCCTGTTCCCTCTCATCAGAAGGTAGCACCAGGAATTCTCTCATCTCTCGGTCACGTTTCTGTCAGTGTGAAGTCAGCAGACAGACAATAATTCCCGTCTTAGCTGATATTTTTTAGAACAGCTTCGATAAATTTGCTATAAGCGCCTATGTCAAGACATGAGTCATCATCAGCTAACATTACCAGCTGAATGACTTGAGAGTTTTTGGAATGTTTGATGTTCGGGGGAAGTACAAACAAACAGAGCAATAGATATTGAAAATGTCTTTTCTTTCGACTTCCCTATAAATCTGCTCAAGCTGTTACTCGGCCTAAGAAAATGACTTTTAACATTACATCCAATTGGCTTGATATATACAAAATGATAAATTCTTTGTATCTTAAAAAGCAGCATACCCCATTTTAAACCTTTTACCCCAAGATTGTTATGTTGAAGCTCATTGAGATCAGATGGTGCTGAAGATGAATGCAGCTCTGAAACGTGAAGGTGACAAGGAAGTGCTTTGATGTGCGGGTCCAGTGATGGGCTCCAAAATATTCTCACCCCTGTTTCTCAGGAAATATAGATTACCAATATATCGCTAAAGTGGTGTTCTTCATTGATAAAACCAAAAAAAAACCAAAAAACAAACACACACTACCAGTCAAAAGTCTGGACTCACCTTTGTCTTTCAATGGTTTTTCCTTATTTTTATGACTTTCTACATTGCAGATACATAGCAAAGAATCATAGAATTAAGCAAGGATAAGATAACAAATTCCTGTATTGGGGGAAATTGGGGCGTGATAGTGACAAAGGCACAGACAGAGTTTTACACAATTTATAGTTAAAAAAACAAGCTAATCTAATTTAATGTTAGCTGTAAAGCAACAGAGAATGACCTTTATCAGAAAGGCCAAAATAATAGTAAAAATAACTACCAGAGTAAGGATTCCACAATTATTAATAATATGGCATACTCAGGTAAAAAAGATGAAATGTTCAAGTTAAGGAGTGAGAAGACAGTGTAGCAACACCAGCCTATTTACAGAACGACATGAGATAATATGAAATAGGCATGTTAGTATTTCAAAGAAGCTAAGGTGTGCATGTGTACCTTATCGTCTGGGAGATTGTGTAAACTGTCTCCAAGGTGATAGAAGCATATAGATGCAGAAGCTGTGCGTCCATTAGCATGTTTTGAACAGTTACTGAGTAAGTTGTGAGCAGCAGAGATTATAAAATCTAACAGCAGGTGGAAGGAACGACCTGTGGAAGCGCTCCATAGAGCATCTAGGGTGTAGCAGTCTGTTGCTGAAAGAGCTCTCCAGCTCTGCAACAGGTCCATGCATGGGGTGGGAGACATTGTCCATCAGTGACGTTTTTTTCCATACAGTCCTTTTGTCCCCCACCACCTGCACTGGGTCCAGGGGGCATCCCAAGACAGAGCTGGCCCTCCTAATGAGATCATCCAGTCGCTTCCTCTCAGCTACAGGTAGAGTGTTGCTCAAACAAACCACACCATAGAAGATGGCTGATGCCACCACAGAGTTGGAGGTCTCCAGGAGCGCCCCCTGCACTCCAAAAGACCTCAGCGTCCTCAGCAGGTAGAGTCTGCTCTGACGCTTCCTGTAAAGAGCATCAGTGTTGTGACTCCAGTCCAGTATATTGTTCAGGTGAACACCCAGGTACTTAGAATAGTCCACTATCTCCACATCAGTTCCCTGGATGTTCACCGCTGTCAGTGAGGTGGGTCTGCGTCAGCGAAAGTGCACCACCAGCTCCTTTGTTTTCTAAGCAGCTGCCATTCCAGAAATTGGCAGTTTTGCTGTAAAGCAGGTTGTTTCTCCACTATTTCTCTGCACAGCTGCAGCCCACCGGCAACCTTGAGCTTGGATGACGGCATTGTGCGGGGAGGGGGTGTATGAAGGCGTATGCAAGAGTGACTAACACTGCTAACAACCAATCAGAGCCTGACATTCCTCCTAGCTCTGATTGGTTGTTTCTAATCGGGACCAGTGTATTTCTGCAAATGGCAGTAGGACCACTGGGAGGAGCCAGAGGAGCTTGATATCAGGACATAGTGGCAGTTTGTTCACTAATGTTCTCTAACAAATCTCTGAGGCCTTCTCAGATCAGTGGCACATTAAAACTGTGGGTGGGGGCTATTTGCAAGTCAGGTGACTTCTGAAGGCAATTGGTTGCACTGGACTTTAAATGGGAAACTAAAGGGAACTAAATGAAAAAAATAATGTGACAGACTTTCACATTTCATTTACAAAACATTTATGAATTGTATGTATTATTTTCGTACCACTTCACATTAGTGTGCTACAGTAGTTTGTGTTGGTCAGTCACATAATATCACAACAAAGGACACCAAGTGGGTGCAACGGTTCAATCCAAACCTGCCTCTTCTAAAGCTAACCCAACCCACAATGATCGAGGTTGTACAAAGTTTTGATATTATTCCAAGTAGCTCATATATTACATCATATGTTACTTGTGTCACCTTTACACACAGTAGCCCATGTGCTCTGATTACATGTTACTCTCTTTTTAGTCTTCTATGCAAGGATTTTCTGTCATCTGTAAGTTTGCCCCTTATTTTCAGTGAGTCCAAAACCCCACAGTGCAGTAACTGAATTCCACTCACACCCCCATCCAAAAACCCTAAACACTAAGGCACTGAAAGCCCCTGGTGAAACCTGCATTGTCCCAAAACATGCCTTGCATTAACATAGCCCACGGCTTCATTTTTCAAAATTGTCACTTTCTAGCCTTTGCATTTCAAGGGCTTTGCCTTCCGTATTCGCACAGAGATCTTCTTTAGTCATGTTTTTGAAGAGGACTGTATATGGGGACTTTTTCACCCATCGCTGGTTGTTTCTGACACTTAAAGTCTGTGGAATATGGATTACCAAAGATAAACTTATTGCACCCGAGAAATGACAGACCTCTGTGTACGCTGACCCTGAGTCAGCCTCCTGCTGCTTACTTAGTGACTCTAAATGGATTAAGTTGTCAGCTGGATGGCTCATCCGAGATTTTTAATATCCAGGCTGAGGTATATCAAGCAACCGTCTGCCAAGTGGTATCAGAGGGATTTACTTTGGCTTTATTGCTACTTTCTCCCTCCACCTTTCTTATCAGCAGTAAGGTATGGTCGTGCCCTCTGTGATTCCTTCAGGATGTTTCCACTGTACATCAATAAGACTCTAAGAAGAGAGAATAAAATCCCGTAACTCCTGAGGGAGGATGGTGTATTTTAATTTCAATTTATCAGTGCAGAAAGTAAAAGGGGGGGGGGGGGGAATCAAAGGCATTGCTGCATTTATTACTTTCCGCTGCAGTTTTTACAGCTCAGGAGGTTTCTATGAGGTAGACCATCTCAACCCAAGACCCAAACCCATAGCAAATTCTGCAGTCTTACAGAAAGCGATCCAGATATGTACCAAAAATCTTATGTTTCTTTTTCTATTTTTTGCACATGCTTCGCTTCTCCTATGGGTTTCATGAGGTTTGCCTGGGGAGCGCTGTTTAATCAACAAACAGACAAACAAACTGTTGGATCACATATCTCCTTCCCTGCTCTCCTCTTGGCCGGGCGAAGAAAACAAACACAAACACGAAGGAATCAAGAGGGTTTAATGGATTTTCGAAGGGAAACAAAACTGACCAGAATATTGCAAACCTATGTGCCAGAACATATTACACCATAAATGACGCACACATCTCTGTTGGCAGCAACCATTTCAGCCTCTCTGCAGGGGTCACTTCTGGGTCCTGGGGATATTCTTTACTTATTTTGTTCACAGGGCTGAAGAACTGGTGGCAGTATACGGGCTGAAGAGCACAGAAATGTGTGTTTGTGTGTGTGTGTGTGTGTATGTGTGTGTGTGTGTGTGTGTGGGTGGGCGGGGTGGGGTGGGGCCCCGCAGAGAGAGACATGTCTGTATGTGCTTGTGCATTACTGTTCTCGAGCCAAATGTGTTTGGTTTGTTCAGCCGGTTTTGTTTGTTCTTCTTTCTGTATCTGCGCGTGTCTGTGTGTGTGTTGTGTGTGTGTGTGTGTGTATGTGTGTGCGCGCGCGCGTCTGAGTGCCATGCACCACTGAAATATCAGTTTTTTCTTTTGCAAACATAAAAACATAATTAGGCTTTTATTGGCCAGTCATTTGTTTCTTTTCTACACAGTTTCTTAAAATGAAGAGAAACAGTCTACATGCATTCCCAAAAAACCAAACAAACACATTTTTTTATCACATCAGAGGGGGAAGGGGAATACCTGATGTTGGGTTGAAACACATACATTTTAACATACATTTTACTATAAAGGTGCAGTTTCGGTTAAATTGAGAAAAAAACTGATCTGTTAAGCCACACTTGCAAATGATAAACATGTTAACGTATTCACTCGTGGCGTGCACTCCAGTACAGTGCCTTCTAAAAGTATTCATACCCCTTGAACTTGGTCAGTTAGTTTTGGGGAGGAGGGGATGGATGATATCACTGGTGCCAACGCCAGCTCCAAAGGAACCCCTAAGAACCCAGAACGATGTTACTTTCCAAATGCATGTCAGCAGTCATGGCAGAATAAGCCTTTTTGGAGTAAGAAAAATCATCCAATCCACTTTCCACTTTATTTATATAGCACATTTAACAACAGAAAAAGTTTCCAATGTGCTGTACATAACAAAAAAAATAAACTAAAAAGGACACAGAGGACCACACAACTACGCAGTGTTAAAAGCCAAAGAATAAAAGTGGGTCTTAAGACAAGACTTAAAAGACTCCACTGTGGAGGCTGTTCGTATATAAAGGGGGAAAGTATTCCAAAGTCTGGGGCCAACTATAGAAAAGACTCTGTCCCCTCTGGTTGTAAGCCTTGAATTAGGGACTATTAGCTGAAGATGGCCCTCAGACCTCAGAGCACGTGCCGGAGAATAAATCTGGAGGAGGTCGGTGATTTATTGAGGAGCCATCCCATTCAAGGTTCTAAACAGAAACAATAAAATCTTAAAATCAATTCTAAAACGAACAGGGAGCCAGTGCAAAGACGCAAGAATTGGTTTAATGTGTTGATGTTTTGGATTATGGTAGGAAGGAATATTCTATCATACCACTATGTACCTGAACCAGCAGCTGGACCTCAGGAATCAAGTGAAAACTCTTCAGATTCGGAGTCTGATTATTTGGACTGTCATGGCAGACAAGAGGACGGATGCCATGACCAAGTTGGAAGCGTGGAATGGTAAGAACCGATTACCTCCCAGACCACTGAACAATGTCTGGATTTAGTGAACTACTTGTAATTTTGAGTCTGGCTGAAGGATTTTAAATGATGTTAGCTTCAAAACAAACTTTTCATTTGACCTTTAAACTTAATCACTTTGGCTCAAACAATAACTGTTAAGTGGAAGAACACACTTTTTAAAAATGTTGTACAAAAAAATAAAGTCTACATTCAGACTCCTTTTGCAAACTCAAACTCAATCAGATAGGATGGGCAGCGTCTGTGTGATCATCAGTTTTCAAGTATTGCCACAGATTTGGAATTGGGACGTTGACTGGAAAGCTCTAACACAAGACTGCTTGTATCTAAACTTGCGGTCTCAAGGTCCTGTCCTTTGACGGCCAGCGTGCTGCCTCTTTTGGACGTGCCTCTGCTTCAACACACCTGGATCAAAGAAGTAGGTCCGTAGTAGAACTCTGTAGGACCTTACTACACGCCGAGGAAGCAACTCCACCATTTGAGCCAGAGAATTTCGATCAGGGACACATCTGAAAGTTGCACCAGCCCTCAAAGACTACATTTTAAGACTCCTGATCTAAACCATTCCATTGGAGCTCTGGCTGTATGTTTAGGACGTTGTCCTGGTAGAAGGTGAATCTCTACCCCCATCTAAACTCGTTTTACAGTCTCAACAGATTTCCTTCAATAAATTTTCACTTTTTAGCCCCATTCACCTTTCCTTCAACTCTGACCTACTTCTCTGTCTCTACTGAAGAAATGCCTCCCCACACCATGAAGCGTCTACCTCCACGTTTCACTGTGGGGATGATGTGTTTCTGCAAAACATAGTGTTTTGCACATAGGTCAAAAAGCTTATTTTTAGTTTCAAAACATGAAAAAGTCAAAGGGGTGTGAATACTTTGTTGTCCATGCACACAAATTATAATTCATGTTATAAAATATGTCTCAGGCTTTCAAACACCTTTTGTTGAATTTTGAGCCATCCAAAAGATAAGCTGTTGTTTCTTCTTTACCAATCAGTGGCTAGTGCTATGGAAACCCATCAAGAAGAGAAAAAAAAGGCTTTTCTCCTTTGATTTTCAAACTGATGAAGCAAAAAATATCAGTTTTAACTACATGTGGTGTGAAGAGACTGCCGGCAACTGATCAAGAACAAAAGTATTTCAATGGGTCTACCTCCAGTTTTGTGAATATTTTCTCTCTTGAAACATCTCAAGGATACCTGCATCCAGCTCCCACGCACAGATCTCCAGTCTCCTTGTCTCGCAGATCTCAAGGTAATTTATTTCATACATCACAAATTCATTTATCACCTTAAAAGAGTGACAGGAACAAGGCAGCAGTAGCAGAGGCTGCAGGATTCTCTGCTTTAAAAAAAGGAAAAGTTTGGTCTGATTAGTTTCCATCTTGGTACTTTATACTGGGGCAAGTAAGCAGCAGGGCTGCTTGCCATGCAGTGCACGTCCTAGCCCAGGCATTAATGGAACATGTAGGGCTGTTTTCAAAGCAACTGTTAAAGGTACAGTCTGTGAAAGTTTAACAAGCAGTGATATGTGGTTGTAAAGAGGGAGATAGCTACCATCTTAAATGCCGTCCACCCGATATCTGAAACTGCAACATCTTGTGAGTAAGGAGCATGATTTATCCAGCCTGGCTAAAGATGCTGACTCCTCTCCATGGACGCCTTGCAGAACAAATAAGCCACCTGGTAATGGACAGGAGCTGCCCAGAGGGGTTGACCCAAGGCCAGCCAGTCCTGCCCAGGATGGACATTTAGCCAGGGACAATCTCATGTAACAAGTAGGCTGCTTGTACTGGGTGGAAGATCATCTTCACTGTAGTTTTATACAACTGGATAGATGTTTTGCATAATTTAAAAATATTAAAAATAAATGGCTGTAAGATGGCCCACGGTGAGCACTTGGGGTTTTACTTTCCCATATATTACACCTTAGTGTGTTTAGGATCTTAAAGAAGTATCCTTGTCCAGCTCTGTTTGACACAATTCAAGGAATTTAAACTTTTAATTATCACCATGACTGTAGGTATGAGCAAGTCTGGGTAAGTAGCTATTTTCTTGAAAAACTAATGAAGATTAATTGTGCCTTACATCGATGGCTCGTTTTCATTTTTTTTAATCTTTCCAGATATTGAAGGCTGGCTCACAGAACTAGGCGTCTGTGTGACATAACATTCAAACTCCAGGGGAACCAGAAACCGCGGGTCACTAATTAAAAGTTCCCAGACAAACCGCTTGTTCAAAAAAGGTTTCAGTCAGTTACTTTATAGAAATAGTTTGAGGAACCAATTAGCAAAACAATTCCCTTTTAACATTGCCGGTGCTCCCCTCCACTGTACGAATGACCCCAAATTGTAGGTGAAAGATTATGTTCCTGTAAGTTTCTTTGTACATATTTATAAATGGTGCTATAACTCTGGGCGTGGCTGTTTGTTTGCGGTTGGTCTATAAATAAGTTAAATATTAACAATAATATTTAATGATAATTAGTAAATTTTTTAAGCGTTTTGTAAAATCTGTAAGAGTCTGCAATTTTTTTTATGGATTTTATTCAATTTTGTTGTGAAAACAATGGCTTTTTATTATTTCAGAACAAAACTGGTAAGGTCTATTCAGGGGTTCTGGAAAGGAGGGTCCGTCGGATAGTCGAATCTCGGATTCAGGAAGCGCAGTGTGGTTTTCGTCCTGGCCGTGGAACACTGGACCAGCTCTACACCCTCAGCAGGATTCTGGAGGGGGCATGGGAGTTTGCCCAACCAGTCTACATGTGCTTTGTGGATCTGGAGAAGGCATTCGACCGTGTCCCCCGGGGGATCCTGTGGGGGGTACTCCGGGAGTATGGAGTACCGGACCCTTTAATAAGGGCTGTCAGGTCTCTGTACGACCGGTGTCAGAGTCTGGTCCGCATTGCCGGCAGTAAGTCGGACTCGTTTCCGGTGAGAGTTGGACTCCGCCAAGGCTGCCCTTTGTCACCGATTCTGTTCATAACTTTTATGGACAGAATTTCTAGGCGCAGCCAAGGTGTTGAGGGGATCCGCTTTGGTGGCCTTAGGATTGCGTCTCTGCTATTCGCGGATGACGTGGTCCTATTGGCTTCATCAGGGCGTGATCTACAGCTCTCACTGGAGCGGTTCGCAGCCGAGTGCGAAGCGGCCGGGATGAAAATCAGTGCCTCCAAATCCGAGACCATGGTCTTGAACCGGAAAAGGGTAGAGTGCCTTCTCCGGGTTGGGGAGGATGTCCTGCCCCTAGTGGAGGAGTTCAAGTATCTTGGGGTCTTGTTCACGAATGAGGGGAAGATGGAGCGGGAGATCGACAGGCGGATTGGTGCAGCGTCTGCTGTGAAGCGGGCGCTGTACCGATCCGTTGTGGTGAAGAGAGAGCTGAGCCAAAAGGCGAAGCTCTCGATTTACCGGTCGATCTACGTTCCTACCCTCATCTATGGTCACGAGCTTTGGGTCGTGACCGAAAGAACGAGATCCCGGATACAAGCGGCTGAAATGAGTTTTCTCCGTAGTGTGTCTGGGCTCTCCCTTAGAGATAGGGTGAGGAGCTCAGTCATCCGGGGAGGACTCAGAGTAGAGCCGCTGCTCCTCCACGTCGAGAGGAGCCAGTTGAGGTGGCTCGGGCATCTGGTCAGGATGCCTCCTGGACGCCTCCCTGGAGAGGTGTTCCGGGCACGTCCCACCGGGAGGAGACCCAGGGGAAGACCCAGGACACGCTGGAGGGACTATGTCTCCCGGCTGGCCTGGGAACGCCTTGGGATTCCTCCTGAGGAGCTGGTCCAAGTGGCTGGGGAGAGGGACGTCTGGGCCTCCCTACTGAAGCTGCTACCCCCGCGACCCGACCCCGGATAAGCGGAAGACAACGGACGGACGGACGGACAGAACAAAACAAAAAATCTGGCCTCCTGGTTATAAATGCCCAAAACTGTTTCCTCTACATAAATGTGTGTGAATGTAGTTCTTTCAGCAGATGATTTTTCTTTTGGGTAAAGTGTTGGTAAAAGAAATATCCCATAAATAAATTTTTTTTTAGCTGAACACTGTTTCCATTGTCCTTATGTCAAGATGACATACCGTCTCACCTGTCCAATTTCAGCTTGACCCATCAGATATCATTACTAGTGTCCCGACAACCGTGAAAGTGTCAACGAGTAAATGATGTTGCGGAATGGGTGTTGCTGAACCTATACATCATAAGATCTCAAGCACCTCACCCTGCGGTAAAAGTACATTTCACATTATAATGAAGCAGCAGAAATGCTGAAATAAAAAAAAAAGAGCTTGCAGTTAAAGCAGAAGAAACTACGGAGGAGAGAAAGACAATTTGTATTACATAAAGACACAATTTTTATATAAAAAACAAGAAGGCAGATTAATTGATATTCAGTATTTAGTTTATTTAAATGTTTTCTTACATCAGTTTTTTTTTTATAGTTGCTCAGTGAAGGCTTTTTATGTAAATTATCCATCCACAACATATTAGGAGCTGTTTATGGTTTTAAATGTCACCGGCAGTTGCAGTCCACTGGTACAGGCTCTAATTCTGCTGCGCCAGCATCCCAGGGACAGCCATTAAACCAGGCTGAGCTGCTAGAAATTATCTCCTCTTTCTGCTGATGAACTAATTGTACTCGTACACTGTAATAACACCATTAAAATGTAATACCCTTGGGGTCATTATTTCACATTGGATACCGTTGCGTTTTGCTGGACAAACGGAGGAAAACAAGTGCTTTGGCTACGGCAGCATTAACACTCCTGATTAATGATTTATCCACTTGACCAAAGAGAAAAACACTCTCAGAAGAGCAAATGATAATTAAAGGAAGTGTGTTTTATTTACCAGAAATTGTGCTCAAAGGACGCACTAAATAATTTAGATTAGAGTAAAAACTTGCCCTAAATGAAGATGCTCAAATTGTGGCCAATCTGCCATTTTTCCTCCCTGGTGTCACTTGACTCATTAGTGTTACAAGGTCTGAGGTGTGAATGGAAAGCAGGTGTGTTAAATCTGGTGCCTTTGCTCTCACCCTCTCTCATTAAAATGACAGGAGGTTCAGCATGGCCCCTCATGGCAAAGAAAAGAGAATAGTTGCTCTACATAAAGATGGTCGAGGCTATGAGAAGATTGCCAACACCCTGAAACATGAGCTGGAGCACGGTGGCCAAAACCATATAGGTTTAACAGGACAGGTTCTAGTCAGAACCTCACCCTGGGGCGACTAAAGAAGTGTACGTGCTCACTGCCATATCCAGAAATTGTCTGTTGAAAATAGACTTATGAGTTCTGCCGGCATTGCTGCAGAGGTTGAAGAGGGGTGGTCAGGGGGGGTCAGCCGTTCTGTGCTCGGACCCTGCACCGCACACAGCATCACATTGGTCTGCATGACTTTTGTCCCAGAGAGAAACCTCTTCTGCAGATGATGCATGAGAAAGAGCACAATCCCCTCTATTCAGAAACTGGGCCGCAGGGCAGTACTCCAACATGATAACAACCTCAAACACACCTCCAAGCATGCAACCAGTGGTCTGTGGTCGTTCGGTGTCACAAATTCACTGAGCATCGCTTTAGGTCTCTTTCGACAAAAGACAACATATAACAAATATCAAGCAGTGTCAGGAACTTTGTGGGAAAACCATCCAGTGTGACCGCTGTGTTGCAACCAACATCTGATTTTTGTCCTCTGCTGCGCAGATATGCACTTACACGGATGTCTCCTTTCCCCCTCTTCCTCTTCTCAGGGTCCGACTGTAATTTTAAGCACATCAACACCCGTAACTTGCTGTCTTTTTATTGATGGACTGATATCCACTGAAGCAACAAGTTGTGTAGTCTGGCATCAAAAACTGCCATCATATGTAGCTACAACAATACTGTATTCATTTAGAAATTTCACAATATTGAAGGCCCTGACAACTCACCACTTTTTTAACAATTGCTGAGTGAGATAATGGTAACATGTAATCATGCAATGTAGATATGAAATAAGTAAACAAAAATAGGTGTAAGTATTAAAATTTTCAGCAGCATGCGCACCAGGCCACTTTCTAGGATTAGCTTTACATTGTTGTTATTTATAGAGCCATGTATTCCTTCCTGTTATTTTATCAATGCCTCATAGAGCCTAATTGTCTTCTTTAAGATCTCTCACAAATTGACATAATCTAAACCTACCCATGAATAGTATAATTTTGAAATGTGATCATGTTATATTTTAGACAGAGGACTGATGGGATTAGGTCAGAGAGATCATATTTGTTCAGTGTCTCAAATACAGTTTAAAGCTCTTTTCATGCTATCACTACAAACTAAAAAAATTATTAGGCCAATAACAACAACACTACTACTACTACTACTACTACTACTACTACTACTACTACTACTACTACTACTAGTACTACTACTACTAGTAGTAGTACTACTACTACTACTACTACTACTAGTACTACTACTACTACTACTACTACTACTAATAATAATAATAATAATATAAAGGAGCTGGAGTCCACGCATCCTCATATCTTAAACACATCTTGACATAATCAGTCACAGTGGAGATCTTCACTCTCAGACTGCAGTTTTTTGTGACTTTTGAAGTTTTATTAAAATGGAGAAAAGTGATGAAGGCCTTTATGTTGGCTTCAGATGCTCTGGTGAAACCAGCTGACAGATGGGGATCTGTGAGGTAGACATCCTCATAAACAAATCTTATTTTTTTTCCTGTCTGAGAAAGCTTATAGTTTACGGACTGGCTTTAGTAACAGGGAAGCACCCAAAATGAAGCACCATTGCTACAGGGCCAGGCTGCTGGGGAACCTCACATGATGCAAAGAGCTCTTTTCCTAACTATGCTCTCTTGCTGCCCTTTTTGTACCCCTGCATTTTCTTCTTTGTTTAAGCATACACCCCAGACCATCTGCTTTGTGGTTGTCTGCTCCCTTTCTCCAGTCCTCACACTCCAAACAGACGAGGCAGATGGTTGACCTTCACAAGTCTGGTTCTTCTGGAGGTCCCCTCCTGTTAAAGGGGACTTCTCTCCCCTGTCACCTGCGGCACTACAAATGCTCAGCACGGAAGGATTAGGTGAAGATTAAAAGCAGTCGGCTGGTTTCCATACAGGCTACTTTAAAGCATATAAATACAAAGATATAGAATTGCGTATTTAACAGAACTGCAGGGAACTAGAGTCATTTGGATTAATTTAGATAATGATTTAATTGGACCCACCACAGTGCACACAGATTACATTTATTGTGAAACTACACTTAAGTCTATATCTGAATTTCAGTAAATTTACTGTGTTTTGTTTTCCAAAACAGTTGTTAACTTGTCCCCATTTCCACAGCCAAGCCACAATTGTTTATAGATATGAAACGCTAGATGTAATCAAGGTGAAATTGTATACTGAAGTCTGTTGGCTACATAACTGTAAAGCAGCAGCAAAGGTTTTAGATTCCAAATGTTCAGCCCCAGGGAATAATTGCTGCGCACTGTTAACTTAGTTACACTCGATCTGTTTAAACAGTTATTTCCTAGTTTATTTAGTTTTGCATAACTAAGTTTGCATGAAAGGAGCGCTAAATTACCGATCTCAAAGTGGGGGAAAAAAAGACCCATCCTAATCAAATGCAATGTTGGTGCAATTTATTTAGAGACCCTTATCAGTTAAATTCTACCATTTTTATGTTTAGGGAATCCAGGTGCAGCCACTGGGGGGGGGGGGGGGGGGGTTGAAGGAAATCTGTTTCCTAATTCATTTATATAAGCTTGGCCTCTCTCCAGTTGCAGCAGATGATTTCATTTGTCTGAGCAGAGTGCTTGATATAATAGGATTACAAACTGGCTGTTGGAAAATCGTCTGTGGACCTCTGTGTGTCTGAAGGCTTGAGCCGGTCTATTAGCCCATGATGGCATCCTTTTGGTTTTTGTTCCTCAGCTCCCTCTGACATTAAAGCACATTATGTCATTGAATGTTGAGCCTGAAGGAGTTGGGCCTCCAATTC
Organism: Fundulus diaphanus; assembly: GCA_037039145.1. Lineage (NCBI taxonomy): Eukaryota > Metazoa > Chordata > Actinopteri > Cyprinodontiformes > Fundulidae > Fundulus > Fundulus diaphanus. Next base: position 40,719,256 of record CM073127.1, on the reverse strand, counting down.
AAGTAATGTAACCAAACAATTAAAATTGCTAAAAATGTATTTTCATTGTTTTCAAATGGGACAAAAAAACAACATGCCGCAAGGAAGACCCTCAGATTTCTTCCCACTCAGAATGGCTAAAATTCCACATAGGCATATTACATCAGTTGCTCATGATTAGAACATCATTTCTCAGCATTTTGATGGTGTGCCCTGTTTAAACCTCAGACATTTAGTTTAGTGTGCTCCTGACAGCTGAAGAGCAACCAATTGGAATTGAAAACAAGGATTTTGTGTGTTTAAGGACCTTGGAGTTTTGTAGCTTTGATGTAAAAAGAATGAATTTGCCAGAGCGGAAAAACGGCAAGGCAAGTTGACATGGTTGGCCTATTTCAGTTGTTTTTGTAAGTTATATCCATGTTAAAGTAACTGTAATAATTAAAGTATAAATATTTTATCATTCATGATACACATGAATTAAACATCCTGAATTAAAATCATGGTTTTAATTTAATGTACAGATACTTGCATAAACCCTGTGAAGAGCATTGAATCCTACACCCTTCATTCCAATACACGTTATAAAACGTTGCTTACTTTAAAAGCAATGCAAAAACTTTAAAGACCTTACTAAGACCTGCCACAAAGTAATTGCATTTAGTTCATAGACACTTGTACATTTTTTAATGGACCAACATAAATCCTCTGATGGGAAGCAGTATGCCAGAAGCTTTAGTTTGACAAAAGCAAAGTCAAAACTTTCTCCACGGCAAAAGGTTTATGGGTGATCACTGTGTGAGTGTGTTTCCTTTAATAACTCACACTTTTCCCGTTTGTATAGAATGAGTCCATGTGTTGTCATATTTTGTTAAGAAAAACAAAATATGAATAGGCACAAAAATATGGAGGCAACTTTGCAGTGTAGAGAGTTTATTGAAATGAGTCAGGAATGATGGCAAGGGAATCCAGGAGGGCTCTGGTCACCAGCTAAAGGAAAAAAAACAGGATTAAGCACCAAAAGAAAGTAGGAAGGTTGAATGATTGTGGCAGAGGCTGACTTGTGGGCTGAGTGAGTGGTGAGGTTCAGGGGAGCAGTGAAGCAGCGCAGAGAGCTAGGGCTGACAGAGTGAATGGAGGTTTATGGTGGACTGTTGGTGGTGGAGCATGTCGGAGGGTGGATAGGCAGTTGGTGGTGCAGCAGTGTGTTGGAGCGCCTTCGATGTACCCGGAGCAGGGGATGACAGGAGTTCCAGGAGGTCTCTTGAGACAACAGAGGACTGAAGCTTGGTTTCTTCAAGGGTAATCAATGCAGAGTAAGAACCAGGTCAGGATCGAGATGCAAGCCAACACCTTCAGGGAGGAAACAGACATGGATGAGTCACAGAACATGAGAGGACGGCATAACAGGCCCAAGGTACAGTCAGGCTACTGCTCTGGGTGAGCTAATGCTTTAACACCTCCCTTCTGCCTCCTGCCTCCTTAAATGCTCCTCTTCATTGGTGTTGATGGGAAACACCTGTGGCAGGTGTCCACCTGTCACACGCTGTTGGAGAAAGGTAAGAGTATGCCACAAAACCGCTGCACAGAACTGTGCACCTGACATGTGTTGAGTCAATATGATGAGGATGTTGCAATGTTTTAATTGCAAAGGAGAGTATGCTTACTTGATCCGGTTTTCGACTTTTTTTTAAAAATAATTTTGTCTTTTATTCATAGTTATATATTTTTTGATTGCAAATTATTGCCAATTCAAGGTTACAGACTTTTGAGTTTAAAGGAAAGGAAATGTGCAAACAAGCTTTCATCTTCTGCTGATTACATCACACTTTTTACATTAGACAAGTGCTTGCGTTTTCTGGACTAATGGGCCTGACTGACAGGGAGCAGAAAAGGAAACCTGATCGTTTATTTGTATTATTCAACCTCAAATCAGAAAGCACTGGAAGATGGGGAACAGTATAAAAGAAAAATTATTATTGCTGTAAACAGAAAAGCTGGGTTTATTTGTGCAATCATTCTTGCTAAGTCCTCAGTTGTAAAACATATTACGGTCATCACAGTCATTTGCAGAAAAGTCTTCTTGTATTTTCTATTTTTCTACATGCAACTGGTCAGGGCAGCTAACAGAATCCAATATTCATGCCCTTCTCTTCCTCAGCCTTGGCTTTGCAATGTACTAAAGGTATTTTTGCATTGTCATATCTAATCAGACATGTATGTCTGGATAAAAAATGGGCTTGAAGGTAGTACATTTTGACCCAGGAACGTAGAGTACCTCTAAGTATTTATGCGGCAGCCACAGAGATATAATATTTCACACCATAGCACAACTAAGACAGGATTTAGGACTTGTCTGCTATTAACAGTCAGAATGGCTGCTTTTAAATGTGGTTCGCAGCAAATTGAATTCTATTTTAGTTTAAGTATTGAGCACAATAAAATACACAGACAAAAAAAGAAGTTCATGAAGAGTTGTGGGAAAAGTGATTGCCCAAAGTATGTTACCATTTGGTTTTGTTTCGTTTTAATGTATAATGTAAAATATGCAGTTTTGTGCAGCACCTTGTTTCAGCTGTGCTCATTTTAAAGTGCTTTATAAACAAATGTTGGCACGATGGTATAGCGTGTCTGTAGTGCAGCAACAGGAGCAGGTCTCCTTATAACTTGTGCTTATAGTTGCTTATCTTAAAGCCCAAATAAGCAACTTCAGGTTCAGAAACAAGCCCAAAAAAACGCAACCTACAACTCATGGAATTTACAAGTGAGTTAAATAAAACAACAACAGCAACAACAACAACAACAAAAACAAGCCCAAAGTCGCTTATAATAAGCTGACTTTGCAACAGTGCCAAAAACCATTTCATAAGATGACTGCAGCTATTAGCAATAGCTTTTACCAAATGCATTTTTGACATACTTGCTGACATTGTCACATTTATGTCACTCTGCGGCCTCTGTAGAAGTTATCACGCGCCTAACAACGAGGTCGTTTGGAATTAAAGACCTTAGTTCAAACTAAAGAATAGGTATTTTTTTCCGCACTTACTTTAAGATTAGATTTTTAACAGTTAGCTATCTTCTACAAGCGAGTGCTCTCTGTGTTCAACACTCACATTTTAACCAACAAATTGGTCATAAATTCCATGTAGACTGCAACAGTTATGCAGTGTCACACAAGGAATATTAACGTGATCTAAATTTAATAGTTTTCAGTGGAAGTTGTAATACTCTTCAAGGTTGTTGCTTATATTGTTGTTATTAGACAAGTTTCAACCAGGAACCTAAAATTAAAATTATTTATATACTGAATAGTATTTGTTTTGTACTCCAAGTTATGACCTATTGCTTACAGCCTTAAAATAAGACCTCCGTCACTTTAATCCAGCTTGGATATTGAAAGGAGCTAGAATAACAAGGAGTTTTCTATGTGATATTTCATCTCAAACCCTTCAGAGCTCAGAGAAGCTTACAAGCTTAATATAATGCCCATTTTTCTCTCAGTAAAGTTTAAACATGGCCGTTGTCAATGTAACTCCATTCTTTAGTGCTCAACAAAGCTTTCAAACTGTAATTTTTTTCTCATGTGATTACACTAGCCATTGATAATACTTGGCAGTGTTGTAGTACTCGAGTCCGAGACTCGAACTCGAGTACGAGTCATTAGCTAAATTTAGAGACTCGTGACTTGACTTGGACTTGAGCACTGATGACTCCAACTTGGACTCGGACTCCTACATTCAGATCATTCTGACTCGGAAATTAAGAAAAAGACTCGACTTTTTTTTATATCATTAGGCTATAATTTTAATATGTCATTAGAATATTATTTGGTGTATGATTTTAATATCTAAATGGCGTACCGCGCACGTGACGTCACCCTCTCATGAGCAATGCCCCTTGCCGCTAAGGTAGGGCAAACAGTGTGAGAGCGCACGTAGCAACCAGCCATTACACATGCAACAGATACAACGATATGACCGACTTTTCCGCTGTTAAACTTTCACAAGAGGATGTCCAGGCGTCCATTTTACTGGTAGAACTGTTGAACAACACACCAACGTTCAGCTCAAACGATGGCTTGAGTGTCGAGGGCTTAGACTGGAATACGGGCCGAGTTGATAGAAAGGTAAGTCGATGTTTTTCTCCTGCTCGGCGTTCATGGCGTCATCGGCCGTTTTTTTCTGTTTGTAGTCACCGTCCAGGAATCGGTATAAATTGTCCGGCCCGCCGAACAATTTAGTCCGGTCCGGTGGCCAAATGTATTATCATTATCCAACGGCTGTATCTCCTCGCTGCATCGACCGGCACCGAACCCTGCCGGCCGGAGCCGCTGCGGTGCGTGAACCCCGCCGGGCGGCCGGCACCGCGGCGGTGGCCAATAGGCCGGAGCGCGCTTGGCTGCGAGGGCCGATCGACGCCGCTTGCGGCTTTAACATTCTTCATATGCGGCCTATCAGCGTACCTCGAGTCGCTGTTGCACGCTCCATAACAACAATGTTTAAAAACCGTGGTTAGGAGACGTCTTAGACTTGGAAAAAGCAGTCGTTTTACCGAGTAAAACCAAGGGTAACTACAGCGAAAGAGTGGAGGACAACGCATATTTGCCCTGTACGTGATATGACGTCACGTTCTAAAAATAGCTCTCTCGCGGAACGCCATTATTAGTGCAATGGAATGTTACTGCTTCATGTCATACATCACACGTCACGGCATGTTCCTACAACGAACTTGGATCAATAGTGACTCGACTCGGACTTGACTCGGATGAGCAGTGGACTTGACTCGGACTCGACTCGGATTTTTTTTTTTTTAATGACTTGGACTTGACTCGGACTTGAACACTGGAGACTCGAACCTGGACTCGGACTCGAGGCATAGTGACTTGACTACAACACTGATACTTGGTGTACAGGTTAGTCTTGTAATTTATGCCTTTTATTACTCCAAACTCCTTGAGTCTTGAAGTATTTTGAAAGAATGTAAATCGTATAGGGAGATATATGCAAATCAGTTTTAAGAACATTTTTAACAGTGTAAAAGTAATTTTGTAGGTGTTGCTGTACTTGTTGACATTGCCATTTTCCCCCTTTGTTACCAGTCCTAAAATACCCAGTCTTTCATTTTAGGTCTTTGAAGAGGCAAAACCAACCAAAACATGCAAAATATATGGTACTGAGTTCCTAATTAACATTTCAAATTGTTTAATTTTGTTGAGATTGGGATATTGTTGAAACATCTTTAATTAAAACGTATTGGATTCTTTATCCAGAAACAGATTAAATGTTTTCATGGTATAAAGAGGAAAGCTTCCTCTGTGTGCCTTGTCCCATCTTCAAACTAACTAAGAGCAGGCAGCCATGATTGTTTCTACCCTTCCATATAGCCATAAATCCATGTACTTTACACTTAAAACCCAGTGAAAATGCTCTTCTGCAGCACAAAGCATGGAGAGCATCTGGATTTTTACCTGTTAAAATTCACCATCACCAATGAAGTCAACTCAGCAACTGGGTTCAGCACAGAGAATGTAATGAGGCTCAGACTCAGGTCTCTGAGGCATATTCAGACGAAGGCTTCCCTTGAGACATGTAGCAGCTTCAGGGATGTCCTTGAGGTGGGATTTAGTCAAAAAATTTATTTTTTCTTTTCACACCAGGGACCTATCTACATAAGGAACCGTGAGTTCTAGTGTGACTATGACTAACACTTATTTTATTATTAAACATATATTTGACTGGATTTTCTTACATACAGTATTTTACCTTGCTATTTTAGTGCCCATGCGTGGAAACTATGACAGAAGTGCTACTGAGTAGCCTTCTTTCTCCTATATTGTTTCAGACAGACATTCTGAAAAAAAAAAACAGCATCATAAATGCACCTGGATTATTCTACTACTTTGCTGTGATTTAAAAAAAAATACAAACAAAAAAGAAAGAAATATAATCTTTTTATATGCCTTATACATTAGATTGGCGTTAGTTGTGTATTCCATTTTAATAAGGAGTTGAAACGTTGAATTCCAAGTTATAAAAAAACAACAACCAGAACAATTTCTGAAATCTGAATGCGAAATGGGAGCATCAGAGGTTTCTGACCAACCCTGCCCTAAAAACCCAAAATGGCTAACATGATAAAAATGTCATGATGGATGCTGTCATAAACTGTTCATGGTTACTTCTGACTGTCACTAATTAGATCTTTCAGACATGAAGTACAGTAGAATCTCTAGGAGTGAACGTGACACATCCGCAGGTCTGTGCGCAGGTTGGTGTGTGTGTGTGTCTACTTTCTCTGATTGCAGGTTGTGACAGTCAGGCCACAGCTCCAGCTCGTCTAGCTCAATCAGGAAGAGCTAATATAGGAGCGGATTCCATGAGGCAGATGCCAGATTGTTTTGCTCTGAGTGGGAATCTGACCTACTACACCCCAGTTCTTGTGTTTCTTGGCATTCCTGTCCTTCGCACTCTGTTCCTGGATTCCAGCGCTCTGGAAGGAAATCATTTCCAATAAGCACCACTCACAACCACCTGCTGACCTCTGCCTCTGTGGGTATACTTCCTCTCTTGGAACTTGATCTCTCCAGTAGTAAGCTAATCATCTCACCCATCATTTCTATCCTACTGTATCTGAATCATATCCACTTCTTATAATAATAACTTACCTCTGCTCCTCAGTGCTGTCCTAGATTTCTCCTGTGAACCTGGAAGAGCCATTTATTCACTGGTCTCAGTAAACCTTTTAAACTTTTTTTTTGGTGTTCGTATTTGTTGCCTACACAAGGGACTCATACAAAACCAACAGGGCAGAACAATGATGTTCATGTCCTGTGTAACTGTAATTTTTTTGGGATTGTATTTGAGTACAATCACAAAAGATTACACTGTTAGCTTATATGGCTAATAATTATCTTGCTACTAAGTAAAGAAATAAGCATATCCCACTGGTTAGTGCAACTAGTAACTGGAACATTGCTAAACAGGGTTTAAAGTCACTTCCAGATCCATGACGGCTTCAGATGTGTTAAAAGTAGACATTAGAACTTGTTTCTGGTTCACTGTGGCCCTCTTCAGTTTAATCTCTCTCCACTTCACTGCACTGTTGTGAAGTTTCTGTTTGATGCAAGGTTATTGTGGTTGAACGAGTCATCTTTTTAACTTTGCTTGCAAGCTCCACATCACATAAAGTTAGCTTGTGATTATCCTCTAAGTCAGGGGTGTCCAAAATGCAACCCTGGGATATTATTGTGTTGTTCAAGAATGGTCCACATCTGGCTTCCAGCAAATGGTTCTGATGCAGATGATATATTTTTTGTAATTGTTTAGTATGAAATTATTAATGACAATTCTAATTCTTCTTGAATGGAAAATGTAAGGTACAACACAAACAATGTGTTTCTTTTTGTGCTTTTATTTTAATATTGTAAGAAATGTCAAATGCCAAATGTTTTACTCAAAGACAAATGCAGGCACACTGATTCATTAAACTTAAATACAGCAAGAATTTTGGAGAAAGTTCTGATTTTTGTTTCTAACACAATTTCTAGTCCAACAAAATATAAACATTCAACACAAAAGTCAGGAAACTGTGCAACTTTGTTTCATTATGGCAAAGATCAGAGGATCTGCAATAGTTGTTTTCCACTTTGTTTCATTTACATATTGCATGTTTAATTCATTGCTGGGTAGGTAGGTAAAAAGAAAAAAATTCCCACCAATATTATTTTGCACATTTAATTGAAAAAAACTGCCCCAGAATAGGTTATGTTCCTGACAAATGACACAATATTATTAGTGTCTGTTTCTCTGCACCATCATATGGTCTGTTCATTACTGCAATACACCCTGCTGTTATGTATACTTACACTAGTCTCTATTGTCTTACACATAATTTAAATACTTATATTTATGTTTCTCTTCGGTCTTCTGTTTTTAAATGTACACGTGAATATGCAGTTGAATCACAGTTAAGTCTGTCTAAGTTAATCTAGGCAATTTTGGCCACAGTACAAAATGTTTGGACACTACTTCTGTCAGTGGCGGATACTAAAATTGAGAACAACCCAAGTTTCCCCCGTGATACTTTGACCAGAGTTTGATAACCTTGGTTCTGTCAGGGTTCTCTGCGTTGTCCTGCTCTAACTCTGCTCCTCAGGTGTGTCAAGTTGGCTGAGGGGGCGTGGTCCACACCTGCAGCTTGTTACAGGCGGCTTCCTCTGGCTTCTTAAGCAGAGCTCTGACAGATGGAAGACGCCAGAGCCTTAAACCAGTCGTGTTATGGTGCTGATAGCACTCACCCGTCTTGACGTCCCGTCCGAAGAATCTCCTCCAGAATCACAAGGCTCAGATTTTGCTCTGGCACTCCCCCTCTTCTTTTTTTTTTTTTTTTCCCCAGTGTCCTGTCTAGCAATATGGCAATAAGAATTGATGTCTTAATGCCAAATAGAGCTCGACAGATTTTGCTTTCACAAGTGGAGCAAACAGCTTTCGCCATAGTGCTCCGCTTGATTTGTGCATGTAAAAAGCTTTATTGTGATTCCTGCAGGGAGAATTTCAAATTATATGGACACTACAATGGGAAAGTAGGAGAGTAAAGGAAGAACAAGAAGAGAAAAAAAAGAAAGAGAAGAGGTGAAAGAAAGAAGAGATAAAAGGTAGAGAATGATAAAACGTCCTGTCTGCTCCATCACCTGGAAAGAGACGCAAAAAGAACAGCACAACCAACAGACATAAAGCAACAGATACAATCGAGTAACACCTTGATGCCATTGCTAAATCATATGTATTATTATTTAAGCTGACATGTGTAATGTGATACCTGAAAAAAGAAAGTGAAAGAAAATAAATAAATAAATAAATTACAGGCTATCTGTATATAAGTGAACACTTAATACCTGGAACCCTGCACCTGTGGGAGTTTGTGAGAGTGCACTAGTTTAGGTGAAAGTTATCCAGAAGGAAATAGCTCAACAGTGGTTGTGGAGAACCAAAGACCCGCCTTCCCCGAGCACAGAGGCAGGGGTCAGGGGACCCATAACCCCGGACTCCCAAATGGGCCCCCAAAGCAGGGCGCCCAAGAGGGGCCATCACAGGAAATCTGCAACCCCCCCCCAGCCCCCCCCCCCCGAGGAAAGTGGAGAGACGACCCCGAGGAAATCCCCCAGCCACCGCAATGCCGACGCCCCCAGAAGCCGCGGGGACGAGCCCGTGGGCTCCGCCGGCAGCCAGCCGCGCTGAAGTGGTCCTGGCCATGGACCCTGAGGGGGCTCCGCGGGGGCTCCGGCCGACCCCCGGGGGGCCAGGCCCCGCGAAGCCGCCACCGGGAATGGGCCGGCACCCACCCGGGAACCCGATCCAAACCCGAGGACCGTCAATGCGCCAGCGCGCCAAGGCGCCTGCCAGCGCAGCGGAGGAGGGCAGGACGTGGGGGGATGGGCTCCACACCTATCGGAGACTTGAGATGTTCTTGGGAGAGGGAGCGGACCGGACCCGAACCTGAAGAAAAAAAAAAAAAAAAAAAAAACAACATTCACACCATCCCACCCTAATGCCCCACTCACCACACAAAGACTTACAAAAAAAGGACGCTGTACACACATTCCCACATAACACTCACATCCAAAAATCCCAAGTGGGGGGGGGGGGTCACCACAATTCAACTATACGACTGCCTGTGCCCGACCCCCGGCCCCGCCCCCGGACCAGACGCCCCCCGGACCAGACCCCCCAAAGAGGGGGGGCCAACACAACCCGTACGGGCCACCCAACCAGAACCCCCCTCACCCACTAAATACCTAATAAACCCCCTCCCTCCCCGACCTTACCCTATCCACCCCTGCCCCCCACCCCTTTCTGGGGAGAGCAGAGGCGTCAGCCCCAGACCCGGCAAGTCGCTGGCTACCCACAGCAGCCCCCCGCCAAGACCCCGGACCCAGTGGCCCGCACCTCCCCCAGGCCCCAGACTCCATGCCGCGATCGGAGATCAGGGGTGTGCAAAAGACCCCGATCCTCCCTACGCCCGCTCAGATGTTGTGTTGTTGTATGTTGTTTTCAAGTGTGTTTAAAACTGGGAGCGCCGAAGAGGGTGCACGGCCCAGCTTCCTCCGGAAGGAAGCTGGTGCCAGTGCCCCCCCCTCCAAGCAACTACCCAGAACCCTCAATGGCGCTCCCCCTCTTGCTACCCAGCCGGGTTTGAGGTCCCCTTCCCGGATTCTGGTGGTCCCACTTCAACTCTGGTCAATCCATCTGTCACTCAACCTAGCGGAGGCTCGCTCCGGATCCTTCGTCAGCTGCTGCTGCCGCCCTCCAGCCTCTAGCCGCCTATTCCATCTCGAGCAGGCTCACAGGGTTCCCTCGGCACTCCTTTCCCACAGGTTAGGTCCCCCCTGGCTAATGTCCCTCCTGCTTTGACGTTCAGACCTCTCTGCGAAGATTCCTTGTTTCGCTCGTGTAATTTGCACATCTCTCAAATAAATTACTTAAAACCATCCGTTGTCACCTGTTCGTATCTTCATGTGGGCAAAACATCTTAAATCCATGACAGGTTCTAGATGTTGGTTTGGTTTTATAAAGCAATCGTCTACAAAGTCTTTGTAATCGAGGAACCTGTGCCTTTAGATGAGTATCTTGAATGCTATATAGACAAACAAATAGACCAGAAGAGTCCAGCTGGCTGGGCACACAGAAACTGGCAAAGGCACGGCGGCAGCGCACATGAAGCAAGACGAGACGTTCTGGCAGTGAGTGGATGACTGAGGCAGGTATAAGTAGGCAGGGAACAGGTGAGCAGAGTTGACACTTATTGATTGCAACACCTGGAGCTGATCAGGTACAGAGTGGTGACTGGTAGGTGACTGAGCTGATTGGAGGATGAGTGGTGGCTGGTGGCTGAGGGGAATGGAGCAGATTCCAGAAAAGTCCACAAACAAAAACAAGCAGAAACCTAAATCATGACACAACCAATGATTATACAGTTGTTTTTATTTTGTTACATCTGTCCAGCTCACAGAATTGTGTTTCATTGTGTGGTTCTGCACAGTGAATGCAAGGATTCTGAAGGCTTGTTATGCAGCCAGTATGCGTTGTTTCGTTTCATCTTACCTTCCGGTGTTTTTCCAGGTCAGAATGTCAAACCAGAGCAGGGGTCCGTTCTTCGTACGTCGCTAACTCAGTTAGCTGGATTTGATTGTTGACGATTTGGCATGATCTTGGATCGTTTGGTTCTTTGAAAGTCATCCTGCACTTGCTGTCATAGCAACATGTGCGTAAGCTTAAGCCTGCACGAGAGCAGGCTTATTTCATGTAAACAGGATTAGATCACAGCTTTATAAGCGGAGGAGATAGGGAAGCAAACATCATTTAACAGTGGTTTTTAAAGAGGAAAAAGTGGCTTTTTAAAATACATTATAACAATCAAAGGCTACCATTTTGTAGAATATTCTTGTACTTCACTTTTACTTGTCCCCATGTTCTAGTGGGTCCCGTGGAGGCTCTGACATAAAAGAACAAAGTAAATGAGAAATTATTAAAATGCAAAAATACATACTGTAAAAAGTGATAGAAACATCTACCGTGGATAGTACGTACGCATTTAATTTGTCTGCTACTTTTTGCTAGCCCTCTCTCCTGGCTTTAGCAGACTTTGAGATGTTCCCTGTCGTTTTTCTTTTCTTTATTTTTGTAATTTTAGTAGTTTTAGAAATACACATACATACATTGAACAATTGGACCCCCCCTCCAACAAAAATTACAGAGCAACTAGTATGACAGGAACAGTTGAATAATAATAAAAAAGGAAAAAAGTAATTATATTACTTATACAGTTGGTGTCAAGCTCCGATTAATCTTTTCACTCCTGACCAGTAGGATGCGATCTTAGTACATTCCCAGAAGACATGAAAATGTCCTGCAGACACATTCCCACAGTTCCTCCAACATTTTGCCTTCTCAGTGTCGTTACAATGTTTACTTTTAATGTTAGCTGTAACAAAAAACGCACCATGCATGTCCAGGAAAATTCCCTCCAGGTCAGAACTTGACGTGTGGATCACAGAATTACAAACATTTAACCAAACATCATCAGTTATTGTTATTTTAGCTTCTTTTTCCCATTTAAACTTAAGATATGTTGTATTACATTTTCTCTCTGTGTGTAGACATGAGTATAGTTTGGATATTGTTTTTTTTTTTGTGAGGTCTTCCGTTGCTGGAATCTAATAAGATTTTAAGTATACCTGTCTCATCCTGCTCCAAAGAAATTATGTTTTTATTGTAATGGTATCTTAGCTGAAGGTATCTAAAAAAATCACATTTTTCCAGGTTATAGTTATCTTGAAGTTGTTTAAAACTCTTTAATTCACTATTGCTTGTAATATTCCATTAACTTTTTTGTGACTACTGTGTAAATCCCCTGTCGTTTTAATTAATGACTCAAATTCGGCATAACCTTCCATTAAAAGCTCTTGTTCTGCTTGGGAGAAAAACTGAGCGCGTTCTTTGGCCATGCTGAACAGCCAATAGTGGCGTTGCTGATCATTGTTTCTACTATCGACACATTTCCCCTTTTAAACAAACGCATCAAAGCGCAGTTATCTCAGATAACTCAGTCCAGCGATACTAATCATAAACAACAGGTGTGTGTCTCGGATGTTTTAAGCAACGTACGAAGAACGGGCCCCAGGTGGCCTTCAATGTGTTATGTAGACAAGCATGTTGTGGGATGTTCCATTTGTGATATACTGCTTAGGGGTGTTTGTGTGTGCCACACCATTTAATGAAAAAGAATAGCAAATGCATGCATATGTAACCAAACAATTTTATTACATCACAGCTGTATTAGTAGATCTTTGAGGCACAGAGTTCTAGAGAAAAATACAGAGACTTTTTCCAAATATTATTACTGTAATTTTCTAACCTTATTTAATTTTGGTTTGTTCTCGCAAAATTGACAGAAAGCATAAACAAACTCACAAACAGCTTTATTTGATTCAGTATTATAATTGGTTGTGTAGGACATGTAAATTAACTTCATGTGACAACAATTACTCGTTATCTTTTGTTGAAAATACATCTAAACAATTTAGAAACTGTTCACAGACATCTAGGCTAAACTCAAACTTGGGGCCTCTCAGTAACCAACACAACACCTTTACCAGATGAGCAACACATCAGCACATTTGATGATGTGCAAATAATATGCATTAAATAAGTCCAGGATTCTTTCTTTGTATAAGTCGTGTTTTTATTGTTACTCTAAAAGTAAAGCAAATGAAGCTGTTTTCTTCATCCTGCCCACGATTTATTAGAGAAAAATCCCCTTTTTTCATCAAGTACATCATTGCTTTTTTCATCAAGTACAGTTCAAATATGTGTCATGGTTTGTGGTGAAGGACCAAAGCGGCAGTGAGACATCGGCAGGCGCATTCTGTAGACAATAATATTTTAATGGAACCAGCTCACAGAACCCGGGAACTCAGGAACAAGGATAGAAAACAGACAATGTGACAAGAAAGGAACAAAAACCCGAAACTTAAATACAACAGATAATAAACAGAAATGGACTATAAAACAGGTGAGTGGGATTTACTAATTAAGTGCTGGCTCAGGCTGTGGGAGAATAATTAAAGACGGCATGATCCTGGATCATAAAATTAAAACACAAACACCCAAGGATCATGACAAAATGTAAATATTTTGATAATGTTTGACCCTATTTTGTCACAGAACCAAAGAGAGTCCTTTTCAGCACATTCATATTATTACTACAGTAACACAAATGGTAAAAGGATGAATTTAAATAATGCTAAAACAGTTGAAGTAGTCTTTTAATTTTGTTTTATGCTGTCTGATATTTTTGCATGATTTACAGACTTATTCTTGGACTTTATGAATTTTTGCCTCTAGGTTTAAGCTAAGGTAAGGCAAACATTCCTGATTATTTCACAGAACCAAACTTACGGATGCTGTGCCGGTCTTTTGTGGTGAAGAGAGAGCTGAGTCAAAAAGTGAAGTTCTCGCTTTACTGGTCGATCTACGTTCCTACCCTCATCTATGGTCATGAAATTTGGGTTGTGACCAAAAGAACGAGATCCCGGATACAAGCGGCCTAAATGAGTTTTCTCCGTAGTGTGTCTGGGCTCTCCCTTAGAGATAGGTTGAGGAGCTCAGTCATCCGGGGAGGACTCAGAGTAGAGCCACTGCTCCTCCACGTCGAGAGGAGCCAGTTGAGGTGGCTCGGGCATCTGGTTAGGATGCCTCCTGGACGCCTCCCTGGTGAGGTGTTCCGGGCACGTCCCACCGGGAGGAGACCCAGGGGAAGACCCAGGACACGCTGGAGGGACTATGTCCCGGCTGGCCAGGGAACGCCTTGGGATTCCCCTGGAGGAGCTGGCCCAAGTGGCTGGAGAGAGGGACGTCTGGGCCTCCCTACTGAAGGTGCTACCCCTGCGACCCGACCCCGGATAAGCGGAAGAAGAAGAAGAAGAAGAATCAAACTTCAAAAAACCTAAACCCTTCTTTTAATGTGACACAGTTGGAAAGTTCATTTATTACTTATTACTATTCCAAAAATGATCATCTTGACTAAGGTTTTAATCTAATGTGGTATGATTGGCTATGGTAAAAGTGAATGGGTCAATTTATTGAAGAATTTCTTACTGATTTTAAAATTGCATACTAATTTTTGATCAGTTTGAGCAATTAAAAATTAAATTAATTAAAAAATTAAAATTAAAATATAGTATTTGTTTTTTTTCCCCTCCGAACCACAGCACAATGGAAAACATTCCACGAGCTGAAGCAAAAGTGAAGGAGCGTATAAAGTGATCTGGCATGTACATTTATGTTAAAAATTAAGCAGTGCTGTCATCTTACACAGACCAGGCTCCATGGAGCTGTGCATGAGTGAGCGCACAGAGAACTGAAGGAGACAGGGATCTGCATTTTATTCCCCAGGCTACCTGTTCTCAAACACAAGCTCGGATGCTCAAACAGGGTGAGACCTAAGGAGCGACGAGGGTAAGGATGTCTTGCAGGCAGATTATTTGACATGACAGATGCACCACAAACAGGAATGAGGTGAAAATAGAGGTAAACAGCTTGTGAGCTCCCGTCTCTAAATAGACAGAGGAACTTGTTTTTCTGCGACACAAATGGATGCAACAGCATGAAAGTTTGTTCAGTTTCATCCCAGCCAACACAAGTCCTGGATGGCCTGATGAATCCCACGGTCAGTGATTAGCACCAGTGACGCAGAGAATCGGCACTTTGTTCCTTTGACTTTAGACCTGACCACCTCCACACGAGCTCAGGAAAGGCTTGGCATTTCTAAGTGCCTAGCGAGAGCTCCCCAAGCACTACTTCATCTGGGAGGATGTCAAATATAATGTTGACAGTTAATGTGGTCATTTGGTGCATGGCTGGAAGTGATGGCTTTTCAATTAATACAACCCAAATGGCAAATACGCTCAATTAGCTTTAATGTATTCCACTTTCTGACAAATGCTGCGTAAGTGGATGAGGGCAAAATCATTTATAAGCTGCATTGTGCATAATGACTTTACTTAAAGTTGCACGGTTCAGCAATGCGAAAAGACCAAGATTTACCATTTTGTGTCAACCTAAGCATGATGTGGACTGTTGTCTGGGAGACTTAATGCTTCCCCTGTGGGCAGTGGAATGGACAACACAAAGGAAGACATAAAGACATGTTGGCAACAGCGGTTAGAAGAAAAGTGAATTTTGTGCTGCTGCATGATATCATCCAATACCGGCACAGAGAAGTGGAGCAGATGTAAACATGGGGGTAAGTATCAAACACAGGCTGTCTCCAGGAGCCGCATGAGACTGCAGGCCCCCAGAGTGTTGACGACAATGGGATGGTACATGTTGGTTCATTGAGTGGCTGTTATTCTTTCCCCTTTCATCATTGCAGCTTCCAGTTTGCGCGTGTGTGTGTGTGTGTTTGAAGACAATAGTTTGAGAATGCCACTGACCACAGCTGTTTCACTTTCATGTGCAGACTGACATGTTTTTCCTTCCCTCACAGTGAAATTTTCAGTCAAACCATAGCAACGGGTGAGTCTGGTGCCTATAAACTGGGTAATCCTCCGACTGCCTTTGAGACGACTCTGCCAATCTGAGTCGGATTAGACAGCGCTAAAAGGATTGCCTTGGAAACATAATATTAATTTCAGTCCTCACAAACAGGACAGCTACACTTCATGAGCTGCTGCTCTGGGGGTTTGGGGGAGTGATGCACTGCAAGCGGGGGCGTAGGGTGAGGCGGTTTGGGGGGGAGGAACCATCCATTCTTTTTTTATTCTTTATTTTTTTTTTTTATATTCTCCAAATAGAGTTCTTCTCAAAAAGGTGAATAATTGAATAAAATCTGAAAGAAAAACTCTCCTAGAGCATTAGTTCCAGATGTTTGCACTCAGATGCTGGGATTTACGCTGACAGTTTGTGTGTGCGTGTAAGTGAGTGTCTGCATGCCCGGATTTGTGTGCTGGTCCATGAGATTTATCTGCCAGTGCAGTTGAGCGAAAGCAACAGCAGGTGTGAGATTATAGTTTATTCTTATTTTGAGGTGAGCAGATGTGATGCTGTTTAAGCTTTTCTGGATAAAAAGCTGCTTTTTTTGTATCCTTCTTATCTTCCGCTGATAGGGCTTCATCATAAAACCACCCAGCTGGTTTGATGGCTTTGTAGATAGATCATAAAATGGGACCAATCACAGGTATACTTAAGTGTATTCTTTTAAAGTGTGAGATGGTTTTTTTTTGAGAGTAGTAAAGTCTGTTTAATAACTCCAGGGCATTCGCAAGGGGAACGTTTTTAATCTTAGTATTTGCTGTTATTGCATTATTGCTCTTCTCATTCACAGGCTTTTAATTTGAAATGTTCGTATTTCCTTTGTTTCACCGTACTGTGTATAAATTAACTCACAGATAAAATACAGTAGAGGGGCTTGGGGCAGCCAATAAGGTGGCAGCAGATTTACACAAATACTAATGAGTGAATGGCAGGATTTATAATCAAGCGAAGAAAGTGGAGCAAATGAGAAAACTCTCTGTGGGAGGTTAATAGGACAACCAGCATTATGCTTAATTTATGCCCGCTGTTTCTGTTCTAACCATGCTGGGTTGGAGTGTGGTCTGTTGTATCAGCCGGTCAAGCGTATCCACAGAAGAATATAACCACAGGCAGAATAAGTATTGCCAGATGTTACATTAACTAAGAAAAAAACACTTCTAAAAGCAACACTTTCAAACTCAAGTGGTGCAGATAGAGGCAAATATAAGAAATTGAATTTCATTAGATAATTTATTTTGCTACTATTTGATGAATGCAACTCAACATATGCATCTGCTATGCAATCGATGCTAATACTGCAACAGTGAACCAGTAATACCATTACTTAACTTAACGTTAATCTATGCAGATGCTCTGTCTACACAGGTGAAGAGTTATTTATGTTAGCATGACAAATGATTGGAGCAGCTTCAAGTTACATCTACCTAACCTAATTTCTGATTATTTCAGGTAAAAGCTAATTGACAACAACTCATAGAGCATAAAACTTTACCAAACTTCCAGTCGATCCTCTAAAATAACAAACAAAAACAAAACAAGCATAGTATACTTCATAGATGTGACAAGATGTGACGTTTAACAAAATGCACTTAATTTCCTCACATTTTGACTCATTTAATGCTTGTTTTGCAATATAAATGAAAGTGCAACAGCGGCTTCACAGCAGTTAAGTAGAACCTCTAGCAACAGCAGTGAAAATGCTAATTCAGTGGACCGACCTCAGAGGAGCAGCAGAAGAAGCAGAAGAAGCCAGCGTCTGAGTAGAATCTGGAGCAGAGGCACCAGCAGGAGGGCAAAAATTTGTCTTCTGGGGAGAGGGTAGAGTCTAACACTCTCCCGTCTAACGAAGTCCTGCTGCAGTTGCACGTCTAAGACATGATGGCGAGCAGAGAGACCCCAAGGAGCTTGCTGATTGCCTCTGATCTGGTCTTGATTTTAGTTTTAGTTTGGACTTTCATAGCAAAGATTTTTAATTTGTTTTTTAGTGACAGGTCTGGAGATCTTTTAGCCTTGGCTTTTATTCAGTTCTTAACTGAGGTAGAGCTGACAAAAATTTTACACAAATAGGAAACATATTTTTAGTCAAGTAGAAGTATAAAAGAAATTGCCATTCAAGATGTTAATAATATAAAAAAACAATTTGGTAAAAATGATACTGAATCACTGACTACCTGATCACAGCATCTGATTTAATTTGTAAAATTTGTGATCGGACAGACAAAAAAGTAATGTGCACATTCAGGTATTTTATAGACTAAAACAAAAAAAAATACAAATACATAAAAAGACAAAATAAAAATTAGATTTCAATCTGAAAAACTCACACAGAAAGAAGAGACAATTAGATGAATTTATTGATACAATATTTTAAGACTTTGGCGCTCAGACCTCGGCAGGAACATTCACGCTGAATTATACTTCAATATGCATAAGCAGGTGTATGAGAATAGGAATGATCCCCCCAGGCCTGAAACTGGTGGTGGAGTGGAGATAGAAGAAGTTTGTTCAGTCCATGTGATGATCTGTTTGCTAGATGTCCAATTTGATAAACACGGGTTTGCATGACTGTCCATGATGAGCAAGCTTGAAGCGACTGTGGAGAGGAAAAACTCCCCTTTGGGAAGAAACCTCTGGCAGAACCAGGCTCAGCATGGCGGTCTCTGCCGGACCGATTGAGATATGACAGGGAATTCTGTAGAGTCCAGGAGGAATTACACTCTAATAGGAACAAGGTTGTAGGAGCACATAGGAAAGCCAGATGGAGCTGCTATGATGGTGGAGAAGGGGATGGAGGTGGGTTGAATCCGGTCATCAGAGTCCAGATCAGACATCGCACAGCGACTGCTTGCTTGCTGGGTAGAAGTTGCGCTGGATTTAAAGTTCTTTTAAGACAGATCCAGGACACTGATTGGCTTCGAGGAGGAGCAGTTCAAAGCTGATTGGCTTGCGTCGGAGGCGAATGAGTCCCTGATTGATGGAGGTAAGCAATGAGTTTCTTCAGTCTGAATTTCCGCATTTAGCTCCATTTCAATCTGAAAAACTCACACAGAAAGAAGAGACAATTAGAAGAATTTATTGATACAATATTTTAAGACTTTGGCGCTCAGACCTCGGCAGGAACATTCACGCTGAATTATACTTCAATATGCATAAGCAGGTGTATGAGAATAGGAATGATCCCCCAAAAATTCCGAGGTCTGAGCATCTGTATGCTCATAAGCCGGGTGACTATAGCGAAGGATAATAGGATGAATAATTGAACTGCCAAGAAGGTTTGCAAACAGCTTACCAAGTCAGGCCGTGGTAATGAAGGCCTGCGAGCAGGCCGTTGCAGTGAAGGCTTACCCAAGTACAGCGAGATGAATGGGAGATGATGATTAGGTGAACGATAAGGTAAAGATGAATTTATCAGGGATGCTTGATGAATGATTTCTTGCGGATGATGCACATAGATAAATGAGTGATCATGAAGAGACCCGAGACAGGTGAAAGAACACATGACAGGATGCAACGAAATGCATAACGGATGCCTGTCGGTATGCATGAAAGGTATGTGACAGGGTGCATGATAGGAAGAACACAAATAACTGCAAATATGAGTGAGTTTTGAACCAACACCAGTATTTGAAGTTGAATTACCTTAAAGCTGATAGAGCATTGAGCATGAAAGGACCAATGTGTGCCCAGAAAGCAGAGAACTTGAATTGATACAAAACAGGGCCGTTGCCACGAAGACTTACCAAAGTTCTGTGAGATGAATGGAATGTTTATGATGCTTTCTTGCGGATGCTTTCTTGCGGATGCTTTCAAAGTTATGTGAGATGAATGGAATGTTTATGATGCGTTTCTTGCTGATGCGTTTCTTGCGGATGATGCACATAGATAAATGAGTGATCAAGACGAGATGCGAGAGGTGACAGGACACATGACAGGATGCAACGAAATGCATAACAAGATGCTTGCCGGTATGCATGAAAGGTACAAGACAGGGTGTATGATAGGAAGAACAGGTCTGCAAATAATATGAGTGAGTTTTGAGCCATCAGTATTTGAAGTTGAATACCTTAAAGCTGATAGAGCATTGAGCATGAAAGGACCCATGTATGCCCAGAAGCAGAGAACTTGAATTGATAACAAAACAGGGCCTTTGCCACAAAGACTTACCAAAACGGGCCGTTGCCACTAGGCTTACCAAAGTTATGTGTGATGAATGGAATGATTATGATGCGTTTCTTGCTGATGCGTAACTTGCAGATGCGTTTCTTGCAGATGCGTAACTTGCAGATGCGTAACTTGCAGATGCGTAACTTGCAGATGCGTAACTTGCAGATGCGTAACTTGCAGATGCGTAACTTGCAGATGCTTTCTTGCGGATGATGCACATAAATAAACGAGTGATCATGACGAGATGCAAGACAGGTGACAGGACACATCATAGATGCATGACAGGATGCATAGGAGAATGCATAACGGAATGCATGAAGGGACGTATGACAAGACGCAGGACCAGACGCGACAAGACGAGTGATCATGACGAGATGCAAGACAGGTCACGGGACACATGACAGGATGCAACGGTATGCATAACAGAATGCATGACGGTATGCATAAGAGAACACATTACAAGACGCAGGACCAGATGGACACCGAGTGATCATGACGAGGTGCAAGACAAAAGACAGGACACAGGACAGGATGCAACGGGATGCATAACAGCAAGCATATCGGTATGCATGAAAGGACGCAACAAACGCAGGACCAGACGCAACCCCGAGTGATCATGCAAGACAAAAGACAGGACACAGGACAGGATGCAACGGGATGCATAACAGCAAGCATATCGGTATGCATGAAAGGATGCAACAAACGCAAGACCAGACGCGACCCCGAGTGATCATGACGAGATGCAAGACAAATGACAGGACACATGACACGATGCAATGGGATGCATAACATGATGCATGACAGAATGCATGAAAGGACGCATGACATGACGCAAGACCAGACACGACCAGACGCACAAGAAATGCATGACAGAATGCATTACAAATACGAAAAGAATGCATGAAAGGGTACGTGACAGAATGCATGATAGAAAGAACACAGGTCTACAAATAATATGAATGAGTTTTGAACCACCACCAGTATTTGTAGATGAATTACTTAAAATTTAGAGGGCATTGAGCAGTTAAAATGAATGGATGCCCAGAATGATATGCGAGGCATGATGGTGACCATGCCCGTTTGTTGGAGTGATCAGGAATCTGAGAACCAACAATTATATAGAACTCCCCCAAAACCTACGGATGGCAGCATCCGTAAAATCTTAAAACATATCTACGACAGAACACATTATAGAAATATATATTTCCGATCCAGGCGAGAAGCAGACCAGACTAGAAGTTCAGAACGCAGCTCTCAACCAGAGTATCCTGTTCAAGCAGGAAAGAAACAAAATTAGTTAACTTGAGCTGCCTGGAAATAAAGCGTGCCTCTGCGAGACTGAGCTGAACGAGCAAGGAGGGCAGCTAACGGAAACACTGATATGGAATGAGACTAATATCATGCGAATTCGAGAGCTTAAATGCAGGCAGGAAGCCATGATGAAACTAAGTTGAGATCCATACCTAGAACTCAATTTGCAGGTTGACAGGTTTAATTTGAGAAAGGACAACTGGGAATAGCGAAAGAAAATCTATGAGAGGAAAGTGACCATTCAGTTTCTACCCTTTGGTTCCCGTTTTAAATATCCACCAGCCCGGACAAATAGATACTAACATTCTTTTCTTCCCTCTGCTGTCCAGCTGCTAAACACTACCAGGAAAAGCAGATAGTCACACGTTGCATACATACAGGCCTTCGCTTTATTCATTCTCTGCGCTGCACATATTTATTCACCTTACTTTATATTTTATGTGTAAAGTGTGAATGTTTATTATTACTACTGCACAAAATTTGCCCATATTGGGACAAAGTTACTACTACTACATAAGATAAATGGATGAAGACGCGCAACACTTCTTAAGACATAATTATCAAATAATATTTGCTTAACTCATGAATGCGTAGAATGCCGAACGCATACTAAATGCTGTCATGAATCGATTAAGCTTATTTAGCTCATTCCATGGTGTTTGAATTGATTTTAATACTTTAACTCAGATTCTGCACTGCATTCTGACAAAACTGATGATCTTCCATGTTTATTAGCTTAATTATCCTCACCAGCCTGCAGACAAGCTCCGTAATTGAAATACTATCACCAGACAACAGCACCCACAGTGATGTTCTCCGGATGTTCATCTTAAATAAATTCTTGAACCTGAAAAAAAGAAAATGTCAATCCCTAAAACAAGAGCAAATGGCTGTTAAAAGATCGCCAATACTCAAATCATTCCCCAACAGCCAACACGACGTCAGCTCCCAGCTGACGTTCAGACAATACCTACAAACAAAAGCATTAAATAACTTTAACATGTATAATTTCACAACACCTGAAGTAATTGATTGGCAAAACTTTGAAATGACCACTGAAATGACCACTGAAATGACAAGAGTGACAAAAGTGGCCTAGTCAGCATGAATAAAAGTCTGAATCCAGTACGGACCGGTCCAAACAGACGCCGAATTGCAGCGGTTTTAACAACTGGTATTAATTACTGGATTTAAAATGCACTTCTGAAATAAAATGGGGTAAGTATCAACTCAACCCTACTGTCCGGTTAAACAGAACATAAATGACATTGAAGGTGCTTGCGGAAGGATTGCCAATAGTTAGTCTTTGAATGACAAATCAGAGGTTTGAAAATGCTGAGACATTGTTAGTACAGCCTGCAGGTTAATGATAAAGGGGAGACGTGAAGACGTTACCATATCAAAAGGTAGTAAGAGAACGCGAAATGGGAAATTAAATAGAAAAGAGGAGAGTGATAACAAGGTTAAAATTTAAGCCTACCAAACTTAATTTACACTTAAAATCAAAGCATACCATGGGCAAGAAATTACGGTAGAAAATATGAACAATGAGTTAACTTAGAATGGTACAATTATGAAATAAGGGAAGATATATGGAGTCCATCACGAACCATACTCCAACCAGTAGGTGGCAGTAATGCTACTACAAGCCTGTTGCCACCGCCAAACCAGAAGAAGAAGAAAAATAACGACAACAACATTAGATTGTATGGGATACGTTCTGCCTAAATAGACGGACATCCAGAAGCGTAATGAGCGAAACGCGTGCAATATGAATGAAAAAAAGAGTGGATACATATTACCTTGAGCTGCTCGGACCGGGGATGAGAGAGGAGATCCGTCTGAAAGTTGCGGCAGGATGATACGGGACAGGGGCGTAGCCAGAATATTTTTACCGGGGTGGCCAACATGGGGCACAAAGCTAGCGAGGGGTGGCCAATAGAAAACCCTTTACAAACATATATACTATACTATATACAGTACACAACCTAACCCCTTCTTGCTAACACTTAACAGGAATAAGTAGGTTTAGAAAATAGCTGAAAATGCCTGTATACATAAAATAATTGACTCAAATACTTGTTCACACAAATGTACTTTATTTAAAGTTCAAAAACAGACAGTCACAAAAAAACCACATCAAATTGTGGCATGAACCAATAAAAAAGTAATTTTCTTAAGTCTTGCAGTAACCAAGACATTTTTGCTGTTACAGTGCTTGCGTATGAAATATTTTACAAACAGGTTATGGATTTACCTTTCTTACATATGAACTATTAAATACACAAGTAAATCATTTATTTATCTTGCACATCGTTAGCCTCATTGTATAATTGACTAAGTCATATTTGAAAGCTTTTGGAAAGCAAGGACAAAATATTATAGGAAGAAGCACATATTTCATGTAACAGCAATTTCAGGGAAAACAGGGAACAACAGTCATATTTTGACTACAAGGTTATGCTGTACGTGTAAGAAACAGTTATACCTTTACTTAGTCTGAAACAAAAATAATTACTTTTACAAAAATAACTTCCCAGCAAAGATCCATAGGATCCATCTCTGGTTACCAGACTCAGTTCAAGCCATTTATATGTGTTGTACCAGTCTTTAGAAAAGCATCTTCTTTTGTCCCTTTGACAGGTTCGAGGGAAGATTTTTAGTTGTGGCTGCTTGGACCGCTCTGCTCTTGACTGGGATATATCTATAATGAAACAGGAGCGAAAGTCTGTTATTCTGACATTAAAATGATGATGACAATAAATAATAATAATAATACCAGCCTCCCCATAGTTATGATCATTTCTAGCTGTATTAATGGCCTATAGGCATTTCGATTCAGACAAATAAAACTTTTTATATATATATATATATATATATTTTTTTTTTTTTTTTTGTATTGAAAGGTGGTTCTCCAAACTATAAAATCAAGGGGCTTTTTAAGCTTGCGTTTGGATATATATATATATATATATATATATACATACATACACACACACACACACATATATATATATATATATATATATATATATATATATATATATATATATATATATATATATATATATATATATAACGCATAATTATTTGTTTTATTTTTTTAAGTGTATATATTTAAGTGAGTCCGTCACAATAAAAAACAAATACACTTACCAAAACATACAATTCTTCCGAGGATATTACTTTCTAGACAATTCATTAATTTCATTATTATGGCCACATGGTCATAACTTCACCTGTCGGTGCAGGAACACCTGCTTTCGTTACAGTTTTAATACACTGTACATATGTGGACACACTGTATACACCTTATGCACCTTTTCCTCCTTTGGCACCTTCTTTTGTTTATTAAGCCAATGTGTGACAAGTGCATTTCTCCACTGTGAGATCAATAAAGCCCTATCTATCTATCTATCTATCTATCTATCTATCTATCTATCTATCTATCTATCTATCTATCTATCTACATGCTGCTCTATCTGTTCCTCTCCTCCATCCACCTCCTCTTTCTCCTCCTCCTCCTTCGTTCTCTGTTGCTCCCCTGTCATCTCTTTATCTCCTTCTGCTGTTATTTTCTTCTTAAAATAAGAAGACATGTCTGTGGACTTTCACTTAATTGTCTGGAAATTGACAAACCATACAGAAGCCCCAGCTAAGAGCGGTAGCTACGTAACTCTTTGAAAACTTGTGAAAAGACACCAAAAGCCGCTGTAACAGGAGCTGATACAGTTCATATATTCCCCCCTCTTCTTTTACAAACGAATGATTTGACTTATTTACTTACCGTTAGTCTTGTTCACTTTCCACCTTTTATCACCGTTGAAGGCGGGCACACGCTGAGCCGTAGTTGTCTCAGAACGCAACAGGGCTAGAAGGGAGGGGGAGGGAGAGGGAGGGCGGACGTGCGGGGGAGGGGGGAGCGGCAGGGTGAGCTACGGTGCGCAAGAAGGTCAAGAAGAGCGGCTTTGCTGCTGGCTGTGCATAATGGGATGAAATGCTAAACTGACGCTACTACCATTTACACTGGCGAGTGGGGTGGCCAGTGGGGTGGCCAGGACATCGCCAGCGGTGGCCGTGGCCACCCCTGGCCACCACCTGGCCACGCCCCTGATACGGGAAGGTGGGCCTCGCAAAACCGATCGAAACCAGCGCGCTACGAAGTGGAGCGGGACCTTAGCCGAAGCAGAGCTGAGACGGCGTCTGCGCCAGGAATCGGATATGATGGAAACAGAGGTTGGGTGACGGAATGAGATGCCACAGGCGGAAGAAGGCCAGCTAAGAGAGCGAGTCCAGGTCAGCGCTGTTTAAGATATGCTGGAGTGAATACAGCAGTCGGAGATGATGGATGCGCGGCTAGATGCGTTCCCAGAAGCAGGAGGATTTGAGGATAAGTTGTTATCGTCTTGAATCCGGTCATCAGAGTCCAGATCAGACATCGCACAGCGACTGCTTGCTTGCAGTGTTGCCAACTCCTCAGTAAGGAAAGTAGCTATTGGCTGTGCTAAAAGTCGCTAGAAGTCGCTGAATGACGTCATCACCTAATTTGCATAATCTGCCACATGATGTGATGTGCAAGTTATTGACGCTGTGGGAGAAATACCGTTGTTAGAGAGAGACAAAAAGTGAGTAAAAACACTCAGAATATATAGAGCTACTTTTTTCTGTCCATTAATGTTTATTTAGTATTATTATTATTTTTTTTTTTTTTTTATTAATGTTTAATTTATTACAATACTAACCCTCCTCCTTTACCCGGGTTTGAGACCGGCAAAATGAACCATAAAGAGACACTATGGCGGAGTTACAATTTTTTTTTTAACTTTTTTTTAACATTTTCTTTTTTCTCTTGTGGTCCACCAAGGAGCCTACAAATCACGGTAAAACATGAACATGTGGCTGTGTGAATCAAACGCCGTTATTTATTTAAGATGAAATATTTCAAATTCAGTTATTTATGATCAACCTGCGCCGTCAATCCCGGCGCATGTGCGCTTTATTTGCAGTCTGGACGCTGAGGGTAAACATGCTGTGGCTCTGACTGCAGCGCTGAGAGGGACTCCTGCGGTAGTGGGAGAACGGAGTTGGGAGGGGGGAGGCGCCCCACGGCAGCACCTGCCGCTGGAGGACAAGAGTAGGAACGATACGTGCTTTCACGTAAGAGTCTCCAAAAGTCGCTAGATTTGTCGCTAGTCGCTTTTTTGAAAAAGAGTCGCTGGAGGGGTCTGAAAAGTCGCTAAATATAGCGACAAAGTCGCTGAGTTGGCAACACTGCTTGCTTGCTGGGTAGAAGTTGCGCTGGATTTAAAGTTCTTTTAAGACAGATCCAGGACACTGATTGGCTTCGAGGAGGAGCAGTTCAAAGCTGATTGGCTTGCGTCGGAGGCGAATGAGTCCCTGATTGATGGAGGTAAGCAATGAGTTTCTTCAGTCTGAATTTCCGCATTTAGCTCCATATTAAAAAATAACAAATTAGTCAGCGCACTGTCAATGATGTCCAGGCATTCGCCTGGACATCATTGACAGTGCGCTGAATTAAATAAAAGTATCCGTCACTTCGGTGGAGAGCTCTCTATCGACTCTGTCTAACTGAGTAACAGACCTGGAAAAACACATGGAAGAGGTCGAGAGAGGGTCTCCGCCATGGAGGACAGCAACGATGCCCATGACACTTGCATAGCCACCGTGGAATAAACTATGAAGCAGTTACAGCTGAAAATTGACAACCTAGGAAAACTGTGGCCATCATAAAAATCTGAAAATTATCAACCTCCCAGAGAAAACGGAGGGCAACACCCGTCTTGAGGACTTTCTCCAGACAGTATTACAGACTTTAGTCGGCCTGCCCGCCCATCGAGCCCTGGCTCACGCCTCAGGTCCACACAAGCCCCGAGAAGCGTCTTGGTCCGGTTTCTGTGATATTCACAAAGAGAGGCTCTCCTCAAAGTGGCGATGAAGAAACGTGATATACGCCATGGTGGCTCCCTGCTGCGGTTCCACCCTGATGTGTCAGCAGAGGTCATATGAATGAGTTTTACACCGTGGGTAAAGCGCTGGCTCGTCATAATAAATGGATTTGCCTACCCAGCCTGCCTCCGGTGTCTCCACGAAGGGAAAATTCGTCTTTTTGAAACCCCTGAATCTGTAGCCGCATTTCTGGATACCCTGGAATGAGGTAATTTCTTCATCTTCATTGTTACCAGTTTTAATGGATAAAGGCATACTTTGTATGCACACCGAGCCCTCATCGAACATTATGTATTTTTCTGTGACCACCACATGGACTCTGAGAAAAAAGTTTAACATCAGATCAGCAGAGCTGACGAGCCAGCGCTTTACCCACGGTGTAAAACTCTCGCCGCCTTCATATTACCTCTGCTGACACATCAGGGTGGAACCGCAGCAGGGAGCCACCATGGCGTATATCACGTTTCTTCATCGCCACTTGTAGCCCTTCCCCTTGGGAATAAGGTGCTTCTAGTTTCTTTTTATTTTGTATGATATTCAGCATATTTCTGTACTCTACTGCAGCGCTGTATTCAAAGAACACGTTGCATTAATGTTGTGGTCCAAGCACAACTTGGAAGGCCTTCACTTTGGGGTCTCTCTCAGGGGTGTTTATTATTTAGCCTGGGGTATGGATAATGTTTCGGGTGTCCTAGTTGTTACTGTGATCTATCTGCTAAAGGACTTGGACTATGTTTAATATACCAAATGACTTCTTTTGGGGAGTTGTTTCCTGTCGTTTGGGGATAGAATAGGATAGGGAAGGATAAGTGCTGCTCTTTCCATGTTTTGAGTTGCATTTTCTTCACATATGATCACCTGTACTTTCCTATAAGATATAAGATCAGCCTGGGGAAGTCGTCGCTACACCCTTAAAAATCCCCCAGAAAATTTATACAATCACCTTTTCAAGTGTCCAATATGGATTTTAAATATTTAGATATCTTTGTCACTTCTGTTTTAATCAATCTGTTTGAAACTAATTACTCACCTCTGATCACATCAGATCACATCTCTCTGGAGCTGATTCCTGCCTACAAGCCACTGATCTACAGAACCAGACCGGCGATAAAAACTGGGCAGGTTTGGACAGAAAAGGCCTGCCCAGTTCTACAGGACTGTTTCGGAAACACTGACTGGGATGTATTTAAAGAGGGCGCTGACTTAGAAAGCTACACAACATCTGTGCTTTCCTATATCCACTTCTGCACAATGTATATATATAGCAGCGCTCATGTTGCTTTGGGGTGAGACCTTTTTTTGTTTTGTTTGGTATGTTCTGTTGTTGGTTTAGTTTTTCCAATGTCTGTACTCTTATAACTGAAAAACCAATAAAAAGAGTATTAAAAAAAGTATATTAGCTGTATAACTGTATATTAACTTAAAGGTAGAGTGTACCATTTTCCAGAATGTAGGTAAGAAACATCAAAGAAACTGTGCATATGCAAGATCACCTTACCAGCTGAAAGACTTTCCCAAATACAATCTGGCCTTATTCATTTCTTCTGAGGCCTTCCTCTTCTTCTCATAAACTTGTAAGACAGTTTGCTTGTTGTGACTCTCAGCCGTTTTCAAAGTAAACAGTGAGAGCAGCGGAGCTACAATGAACAGCAAACACTGAAGCTAACCAGATACATAAACACTAGAAGTGCGCACGTGCAGCCAGCAAAAGGAAACTAAGAAGGAGCGAGCACGCACACTGCAGTTACGTGAACGTGTCACAATGATTGGCGTGTGGGACAATCAATAAATAAGGTGACCCCCCCAGAACTCAAAGCTGAAAAAGATCCACTATACCTTTAACCACTAAATTCTACAGGCGGCTCAGGAGGTAGAAAATAACATCAACACAATGAAGATCGTGCATAAACAAGTCTCCTTGACATAAACTATGGCTGTGTGTCTGTGTCTGGTGCATTCTGGGTTAAAATTTCTTCTTCATTCATTGAAGTAACTAGAGATGGGTAGAGTAGCCAAAAGTAGAGTACCTTGTTCTCTGATTGTCATGGTTTAGTTTTTAGTCTGGCTTTTTTCCTGTTAGTTTTCAGTTTCTCCTCCTCCTCTCACTCAGCTCACCATCCACTTCCCCAGCTATCAGTCACACCTGTTAGTCACTAATTAGTCAGAACTCACTCCACCTGCCAGCCTTCCTACATAAGCCTCCCTCAGTCTTCTCTTCCCTGCCGGTTCGTCATCAGACTCCACGTCTGTCAACCTGGTTTGCCCCTGCTTGCTGTTGGAATCCAGCCACCTCTGTGTCTCAAGTTAAGTCTCTGCCTGCTGCTGGATTTTCCTGTCTCACCTCTGAGTTTCTAGTTAGGCCTTTGCTCCCTGCTAGACTAATCTGCCACCTCTCTGCTGCAAGCCTCTGCTAGCTGTTGGGTAGTGATGGTGAGATAAAGCCTCATGAGGCATTGAACCACTTGAGCCAACTGGTTCGAGAAAGGGTTCATTTCTTGACTCTTCATGTGCACACGACACCACCTACTGGCGAGGTGTATAATCACAGCCAGCTGTATCTTAACACGTGTGATGCATTGATTTTTTGTCTATTATGGCTCTTGGGAATGACTTCACAAAAGGTGTAGGACGAAATCATTTGTCTACATAAATTTTGTATACACATATGTGTATAATAAAATATTGTTTGAATGTATTCTCTGTGTGTAATTATTCCCAAAATAGTAGTGTCATGTGATATGGCATGTTGTGTAATAATGTTTTTCCGTGACTCTAGAAAAATGGCATGGGCTTAATCAGGCAGAGGACAGTGAAAGTGCTTATGGAACTAGGGAGGGGGTAGTGAATAGGCTAATGCTTGTGTAACTTGGATGATTTCATGCATTTTTATTAAGAAACAACAATGTCTCCACAGTTTTTGGTTTCAAATGATTTCTCTTTTTTGACACTACTTCTCCAGCCTTTGAAAAGACACTCTCACAAGGCACAGATGATGCCGGGGTGCATAAATAAATAAGTGCAAGTTTGTACAGATTGGGGTACAGTGACCGATGATTAGCCCAGTACTCCAGGGGGTTCTCCAGCCTGCTTATGTTTTCCTCTGTCCTGAATCCAACGTCATCCACAATAGTGAAAGGCTGGGTATCCTTCACTATCATGGAGACTAGAGCTTCATCCAGCTCTTGTTTTCTGTTGGCTGGTTAAAAGGGAATAAATACAGTGTCTGTTACCTGTCTTTATTTGCACAACAAGCAAACATCAGCATGCAAAAATTGTGATAGTGTGTTTGTAATATAGTAATGCGCCAGTCATCCGCGCGGTTACTGGCGGAGGGGGGGGGGCGTCGATGAAGTCGCTTCTCGCCTCAAAGTATCCATGTATTTTTGCCTGTTTTTTCCCTGCCATTCCCTATATGTACGCGAGAAAGCAACAACAAAAAAACGCGTGTTAACGTCAAATAAACATGCAAGAGTTAGTTTTTTTTTTTTTTTGGAATGTTGGCGAGGCGGTAGCGTGAGTTTGGCGAGGCAGCCGCCTCGCCAACATAGTGCTGCGGGAAACACTGCTGTGGGGTTTCTAAAGCTGTAAAACCCCGCGCTGAAATCTGAACCACTTCCCGAAGCAGTCACGTGGTACAGCCGGGCAGCGAGGCTTTGGACGTCATCGTTTTCGGCTCCTCCCCTAAATGAAGCAAGCCTCGATACGCGCTTTACGGAAACGTCCCCTCCATTACTCGACACACGCCTCGAAGCCTCGGCACATAACGTAACATCACTACTGTTGGGTTTACCTGCCTCACCTGTGCTTCAACTGCTGGATTATTCTGCCTCCTCTGAGCTTCAAGTAAGGCCTCTGCTAGCTGCTGGATTATCCTGCCACCTCTGAGCTCCCAGTTTGCTCGCTGCCTTGTCGCCTGGATCTCCTGCTGCCTCTGTTCTCCAGCAGCCCTGTTCTCCCTAGAATTCTCTCCGGTCCGTCAGCCCCTGCTTCACATCTACACCCCTGTTCCAGTCCTGCCTCTCTGGTTTACTTCATCCACTGCTCATCCTTTATTCAATAAACTCTCAGAAATGAAGCTCCGTGTGTGGTGTGCATTCTGGGTTCATCCTAAAACAAATCCATGACACTAATACGAAAAAGTTACTCACCAAAATGTAACTGAATAAATGTAAACCTAGCCACTACCCATCCCTGGTTCTGATTAAACTTTTTTTTTTATTATTTAAATACATTTCAACTGACTTATTTTTCCTTAGTCATCACAATGGGTTATTCACTTTCTTTGAAAATAACATAAAAATTTGACAATGTGTCAATGATGTGCCTGAGAAGTTGGAAAAATCTGCATCCCATTTAAAACTTTAACCATGTCCATAATATGTAACAAGTAAAGGCTGATTTTTTTTTTTTTTGTCACAACACAATTATGTGAATCGCTCATCTATGGTATGACTAGTAAGTTTCCTTGAGTTTGCAGCTCACAGCTAGGCTGTGCATGCATGGGCTATTCTGCAAGGCATGCATGTGTAGCTCATAGGACACTAATGAGCCCCCTGTTGGTGCATGGTTAGCTATTTCATGTGCCTGTTTGAACTGCGATAGTCGTGATCTATGCACCTCCCATTTCCTTGTTGACTACTGGTAAAGGCTGCAGCTCGCATTACCCTGAGCAGGATTAAACGGGTAGGAAAACGAATCTGCAGATCATTACCCCCAGCTTCAAAAAGGCAAAATCTGAAGTAAATTTCCACATAAACTGTTGATTGATCTTTACTAGAAGGCTGGAGCTTAGCAGCTAAGTTGTATGCCCTGTGGGAAACCAAACAAGTGGGAGCTAGCAAGCCAGAGGAGATATTGATGCAGGCTAAGCGGAGTACAATGTAGAATCATTGTTCTCTGTCATAAGGGGTCATAAGCTAGAGACTCCTGAATGAACAAGAGATAACCAAGCTAACTCTAAATTGAGACAGAAACTGACAACATGAGATCAGGTGTACTTTGATACACAAAAATCATCTGGCTCACTTTTGAAGATCAAAAGTCTTAGAGTTCTGTTTCCCTGATGTGGACTTTCTTATATTTTATTGGATCTTGAGAGCAGGAGACAGGCAGCAGCTCCTGGTGAATTAAGATGTGGACTGGATTGAATTTTTGTACCATCACCATGCTAATCTATAAAAACAAAGGTAGTGGGACATCAAAAGCTTAGTTGCTTATAGAAAATAGTTAAATCGGAATATGTTATTATTTAATCTCTCCTTGAAATCTACATTATTAGATTTTCTTCAGCTTTGGTGGTTTAAATGTTATAGAAATAGAGTCTTAACATATTGTTATATTTTAAAGCTGGTGATGTGCTATCAGTCGAAAATTCACTTAAATATTTTGTTTTGATCTTCTGTGCTCATCAATATTTGTACTTTGAGTACCTGGGGGTAACAACAGGCTAAGGTGATTATTCAGCCACAATAAGTGTAAGACACAATGCTCTGTGCTGGACATATTGGGGTTGAATATGTAGAGATAAATCAGAAACAATGGCAATCAACTGAAATATTTTGTACTTATTAAAGCTATTCTTTTAGTTCGAATTTCAACTCTAATAAGTTAAAGTGGATCTTTAAATCATTTTTACCTATATCGGCCAACTTTTTACTTTCCTGCTATTTTAAATACTGGTCATTTATTTTCAGTCAAAAGCTGGCACTCTATTGCAGATAGATATTCTCTGTGCCACTAAAGCACTGAGCAGCTTGCAGGGGTCTGGGCTCCATGTTGTGGTCATTAGTTCAACATCATTGACTTGATAATCTCACCTGGGAAGGACAGGTAATAGTTCCCATTGGGGCAATTAAGACTACTCTCGCAAACAGCAATCCGTACTTGTCAGCTATCTACATGCTCAATTTCTCTGAATCAGGGAGCTAAGTGATGGAGCCTGGCACGAGGCACAGACTGGCACCCAGAGTCAAAAACGTTGCTTCTGTTCAGACTACAAGCAAGATAGCTTCTTGAAAAGAAAAAAAAACAAACAAACAAAAAAAAAAGAAAAAAAAAGAAAAACATTGAATTTAATAAAAACTAAAGCTGGCAACATCATTCTGACATCTTGTAATCTTTGTATTTTAAATAATCATTTAGTAAAGTGTTTTTACCTCCTTTTTCTGAATATATAATGCATTTCTTTCTTTCATGATGGAACAACCATATTTCACAGAATAGCAAAAAGTGTTTCTGAACAGGATTACCAACTATAGCTTTAAACATGGATACTGTTGTCCTTCTGAGCTGTCTGAACTGCTCCAGCACCCAGTATAGTGATAACGCTGCAGTATTCCTTAATCTATTGATTTTTATTAGTGAAATCATGTATGCAGGCTGTGATCCGTTGCTTTTTCTTATATTTTTGCTGGTTAGGTGAAAAAGAAAGAAAAACTTTGGGGTAAGCTTACTCTGTCCCACAGCTGTTAAATTTCACAGATAAGCAGAAAATAGTTATTTCACTGCTGCCCAGTGTTCAATACGCTTTGAGCCGGATGAGTAGTGGGGGCGGGGGCCTGTATGGCTTACATTTGCTTCCTATAGTTGTGTAAAGATTATACCGCATCAGATTAATATCCGAGCATTTAAGAGGATAGACAGATAATTTCAACTATTTGTCGAGCTATTGAGTCCATTTTAAACCGTTTTTTTACTCAGCCAACAGGTTTCCTACAGAGAAAAGCAGCATGGTCATCATAAATGTTCAAGATGTGGCGTATTTCAGTATGCTTTGACCTTGTGCAGACCTGAAATACTGTCCTATTGGCAAAAAGAGGGTCTACTAAGTATTGATAGCAGGGGTATTGGTAATTGGTGAACTGGTTAGGAATAATTCGGGTTTTTTGCCTGTTTCTGTGGGTTTTAATAAACATAGATAGTAGTGAACTTCAGTAAGTATGCTTTAAGTAAACCCAAAAATGAGAAAGGCAAAAAAAGAAAAGTCAACTGAGAATTTCACCCTCCATTACACAGCTTTCGAGTTTATTTTATCATCTTTAGCTGTCTCGTGTGTGTTTTCATCCTGCCCAAATGTAATTATAAAGGCACCCGCGACGGTGCTGTGACTTTTCACAGGTAAGCACTGGTGTTTTTCCCAAACCACCGAAAGGTCACATCAAGTGATGACGGAAAGCAACACAGTGTAAGGCATTATTCTTTGTTAAAACTAAGGAAAACACAAACAAAAAACAGGGAGCAAAACAGTCTGACTTTATTGTTAAAGATACAGAAAACAAGGACATTCTCCAAAGCACAGCTTTATGCAGAATGTGTTTATGAATACATTGATGATAAGAGAGCAACTGATGATCGATTTAAGCGGTAACACGCTCTTCTACTCCCCGAGAAAAGGTGACACAGAGTCCAACAGCTGAAACCGAGCAAACACTCAGACCTCTGAAATTTACTCCTGCTCACTTCACTGGCCTACATTTCTCGCTTTTCAGATGGAATGTTTCAGATTTGATTGATCTCCAACTTGATCCATCTCTGCACCTGTGCTCAACCACCTCCATCAACTTGGCAGAAATGCAACCGGAGAGCTATTGATTTCTGTGCCCCCGAAATCACTCGGAAGGAGGATATACACTTTGCTTTCACTGTTTCAAAATAATTTTAGCTTTCAAAAATGGTTTCCTATATTCTCAATTTCAAAAACCCATTTAATTCAGGGGTACATTACTGTAGAAAGGAAATTGAACAAGGGTCGCCTCCACCAAAGTCAATGAAATCTTAAGACAGAGGCCACATTTATAGTGTGTCGAGCTCCAGTGCAGTTCACTGACATCAGTGACACTTCTAAAGTATTGCTACTATTATTGGTTTCAGTGTTCATTTAACAAACCTCTACAGATAAAAGAAATTAGATTTCAAATGAGTAAATTTAATAATCTGTGTAATGGGAGCTGCTTGATGCTGGTTGTAGAGTTCCACGTTACATTAAAGGCTTTAAAAACATTGGTTAGTCCACTGAATCAGTCACAAACTTTAAAGTTTATATTTACAAATATCCCAATAATAGTGTTTACGGGTTATTAGAAGGTCCTGTTGCTGCGCTATACTTGGAAAAGAAAAAGACTCACCCTGACATGACAGCGTGTCATCTAAAGCTCAACTCCTCATGTCAAGGTCACCTTTTGTGTCACAGCTTCATGGAAAGCTGCCCAACGATGAGCTGCCAGGTTTTAAGCATTTTAAATCTCACTTAATCTCCCCTGAGTTTCATCCAGCCTTTCACTGTCAAGGAACAGAAACTTTATGAGTTGGTATTTGTTTCAATTCTTCTCTGTTCATCTCTTTCATTTACGTACCGATCCCTTTGTGACACAAAAGCAAATAAGCGCATCTAAATGGATAAAAGACACATTCTTGGTTATTGAATATTGGCTCTGCAACACCTAGGTGTGTTAAAATGGAATAGATTAGATTAGACTGAGAATGATCCCTTCTTTAACAAATGTTATGTCTTTTGTTATGTTTTTGTTTTTTCTGTGACAGCATCTGTTTACAAGGCCTTGCAAAAGTATTCATTACCCTAAAACTTTTTCACACTACCAGAGACTTTAATGTATTTTATGAGGATTCAATGTAATAAACAAGTGGTGTATAGTGGAGAAGTGAAAGAGAAAAGATACATGTTTTTTTTAAATGTTTCATGATAAAAAATCTGAAAGCTACTGTGTGCTTTTGGATTCAGAGGCAGTACTTTGTAGAACCACCTCTCGCTGCGGCCATCGCTACAACACTTTTGGGGGTGTGTCTCTAAAAGCTTTGCAAATGTTTTTGCCAATCCTTTGCAAAATAACAGATATGGTCAGATTAGATGGACATTGTCTGTAGACAGCATTTCATGCCTTGCTGTTGCAACTTTCTGGTGAATCTGTAGTTCTTTTTTCTCCAGATTCTGCATTACATACCAGGGTTCGTGGACATGTCGGCTCCTGTGTGTGTTTTAAAATACTTATAATCCTGAAAATGTTTATTTGATGTCCCGTGGTCAACTTTGAGAGATATTTCTTATCCTGTGTTGTATGCTTATGCCCAAACGATTACCTGTGTTTCAGAGATACCTCCTTGGGTTTTCCCTTCATAGTTCCTCAAGAGAAAACTTCAAGAACACAAGATGTTCATCTTGTAATTCCACTCCTGTTATGTCTACCTGGATTCTCCATATACCTCCACTGTCCTCTTCCTCCTTAATGCCCTTACCCTCTCCTCACCACACCTCCAAGTCCAAAGAATAAATCACTGAGATCTGGATCGCTATTAAAGAACTGGAGCCACCACTGTCTCAGAAAACTAGCACCCCTCCCAGCCAATGCTACTAGACCTACCAAGCAAGAAATCTATTGAAACACTTACAATACACCGACTGTTGTGGAAGATTTTTTAACACCTGTCCTTTCCTTCCGAGAACACCTTTGAATTGCTGCTCACAACCTCAAGAATTTTTCTCTTTATTGTAAAATAAACCAAGCTTTGTTGTTTCCTCAGAGGGTAATCTGGATTTGAGTCAAAGCAAAATTGTTAATATCATGACACTTGCTACTGTCATGTTTATCAAATGCTTAGCCCACATGCAGACACGAATGGGAGACTCGTTACTGTCCAAGACTGGCTTGATCTGTGAGACGTGGAAAGTGGGGTGTACTCGAGAGTGAGGAGGCAGGCGAAGACGAACAGTGGTCGGGTTGATTATGGTTTCAATCTTGTATGGTCCAGAGAATCGGGGGGCAAGCTTCTTGGCAGATGGATCGGTGAGGACGTCCCTGGAGGAGAGCCAGACCCTCTGACCGGGCTGGTATTGGGGGGCTGGTCTTCGGCGTCGGTCGGCGAACCTCTTGCTCTGCGGCGCGTGTGAGAGCTGTAATGGTGGCTTTCCATGTATCCTGGCAGCGTGAAATGTAGTTGTTGACAGAGGCGAAAGGGATCCTGAGTTCGTCGGTGGATAGGAGCGGGGGCTGGTAACCTAGAGAAACTTCAAACGGGCACAATCCGGTAGAGACTGAGACGTGAGAATTTAAGCCATATTCCACCCATAGTAAGAACTTGTTCCATTCGGAGGGGGATGAAGATGTGAGACAGCGTAGAGTGGTTTCTAACTGTTGATTCATGCGTTCTGTCTGTCCGTTGGTTTGTGGATGGTAGCCTGACGTGAGAGTATAACGGGCGCCGAGAGCAGAGCAGAAGTGACGCCAGACCTAAGAGACGAACTGAGGTCCCCGGTCAGAGAGTATCTCTGACGGAATTCCATGTAGTCTAAAGACATGTCTGATGAGGAGCTGGGTGGTCTGAAGGGTGTTGGGTAGTTTCCGGATAGCGATGAGATGACAGGCCTTGGAGAAACGGTCAACAACCGTCAAAATGGTGGACATACCTTGGGACGTGGGTAGGCCCGTGACGAAATCTATGGTGATGTGGGACCATGGACGCTTGGGGATCGGCAGGGGATTCAATAGGCCGGAGGGTGGCCGGTTCGAAGGCTTATTGCGAGCACAAACTGGGCAAGCTAAAACATAGTCTCTGACGTCTCTAGTCCATGAGGGCCACCAAAAATGTCGAGAAACCTGAGACTGAGTTCTATAGATTCCTGGATGGGCGGAGAACTTGGAATCATGGCACCACTGCAGAACTTCGGGACAAACGGACTGGGGAACATACTTGAGACCCGTTGGACCAGTGCCGGGGTCCAAGCGTAGGGCCTGGTTGATCCTGTCCTCTAAGTCCCCCTGTATCACTCCGATAGAGCAGGAGGGGGGTAATATCCGCTCGGGCTCCCTCTCTAACTCATAAGGAGAAAACTGGCGAGAGAGAGCATCAGGCTTGACATTCCTGGATCAGGGCCTGAAGGTTATAGAGAGATTAAATCTCGAAAAGAACAATGACCACCGGGCTTGACGGAGTTAAGGCGACGGGCTGACTGTAGGTAGGCGAGGTTCTTATGGTCAGTCCATATGATGATGGGCTGCTCAGATCCCTCGAGCCAGTGCCGCCACTCCTCTAGCGCCAACTTGATGGCTAATAGTTCTCGGTCACCCACATCATAATTACACTCGGCTGGGGAAAGGCGTCGTGAAAAGAAAGCACAGGGATGAAGTCTATTGTCCGAGTCAGATACTTGAGAAAGTACCGCACCTACCCCCGTATTAGAGGCATCAATCTCAAGAGTGAACTGTTTATGGGGGTCGGGATGGATAAGAATGGGCGCCTGTGAGAACTGAGACTTCAGCCGGTTAAAAGCTGTTTCAGCCTCTGGTCCCCAAAAGGTGAAGCTACCTGGCTATAATTTCTAATAAATCTACGGTAGAAATTGGCAAAGCCAAGAAAGCGCTGAAGTTGCTTCCTAGATTCTGGGACTGGCCATTCAACCACGGCTTTCACCTTCTCGGGGTCGGATCTGACCTGACCCCCTTCTAAGATAAGACCAAGAAGAGTATCCGAGGGCTGATGAAAATCACACTTTTCGGCCTTCACGAAAAGGCGATTCTGTAGTAGTCGTTGCAAGACGAGGCGGACATGATGCTTGTGCGGTTCGAGGTCTCTAGAGTAAATAAGAATATCGTCAAGATAGACGAAAACAAAAACTTTCAGAAAGTCCCTTAGGACGTCATTGACTAGGGCTTGAAAAACTGCCGGGGCGTTACACAAACCAAATGGCATCACTAAGTATTCAAAGTGCCCTAATGGTGTCTTAAAAGCAGTCTTCCACTCATCCCCGTCTGATTCGCACTAAGTGGTAGGCGTTGCGCAAATCGAGTTTGGTAAATATGGTTGCGTTTTGAACTGGTTCGAGAGCCGAAGAGAGAAGAGGGAGAGGGTATTTATTCTTTATTGTTATTTGGTTTAACCCACGATAATCAATACAGGGCCTGAGAGAACCATCCTTCTTTCCTACAAAAAAGAAGCCGGCACCTAAAGGGGAGGAGGATGGTCTGATCAGCCCCGCCGACAGCAACTCGCTGATGTATTCTTCAAATGCTTAACGTTCAGACCTCAAGATATTATAGAGGCGACTAGTTGGCAGGGGAGCTCCGGGTAACGAGTCTATTGCACAATCATACGGTCGATGAGGTGGGAGTGAACTAGCCTGACTCTTACTGAATACTAACCGTAGATCATGATAAACTTGAGGAATCCGTGAAAGATCTATTTTATCCTCTAAAGGAGGTGTGGAGGAAGGATGACGAGAAACTGGACGAGCAGATCGCAAACACCGCGAGTGACAAGCAGGAGACCATGATTCTAGCCGGGATTCAGCCCAATTGATCTGTGGATTATGGGCTGTTAACCACGCCCAACCTAATACCACCAGAGAGCGTTTAAGAGGAAACACAAAAAAAGATAACTGTTCACGGTGGTTACCAGAAACGATCACTTCCAACAGCTTGGTCCGATGAGTAATCCTGGTCAACCTCTGACCATCTAAAGCCAAACCTGTAATGGTTCAGGTAATCTTTCGGTGGGAACACGAAGCTGAGCGACTACATTCTGATCAATCAAGTTAAAATCTGAACCAGAATCCACTAAAGCCAAAACATCTAAACTGTCCTGACTAAAATTTAATGAGACGGGCAAACAAAACAGAGATCCAACCTGATTAAACTCTTCTTTGTGGGGAGTTGTCCTAGTCACGTCCGTCGACCCCCCCCCATCACAGGCGGTGGACCTGCTCTTTTGGCCGAGTGGGACACTCTTTAACGAAATGCCCTTCGCCTCCACAATATAGGCACAAATTTCCCGAGAAGCGAAGTCGGCGTTCCTCAGAAGTTAAGTGAACCTGACCCAGCTGCATAGGTTCTGGAGGCGACGGTGAAGCCTCAACCTGTCGTTGCGACCCTCTATTAATTGAGGGGAAACCCGCAGGTCGCATGGTCCTGTCTGAACGGCCCCGATTACGGCTCCGTAATAGCGTACCATGCACGTGACGTCACCGTCTCAAGAGCAACGCCCCTTTTGCCGCTTAGGTAGGGCAAACAGATAGAGAACGCACGTAGCAACCAGCAACAGAACCAGCGATATGACCGACTTTGCAGCCATTAAACTTTCCCAAGACGATGTCCCAGGCGCACGGTTTACTGGTCGCACAGTCGAAGAACACACCAACCTTCAGCTCAAACGATCGCTTGAGTGTCGAGGGCTTAAAAAGACCGGAAAACGGGCCGAGTTGATCGAACGGTAAGCTTTGTTTTTTTTTTTTCTGAGCGGCGTTCATTGTGTCGTCGGCCATTTTTTTGTTTGTAATCACCGTCCAGGAATCGGTATATGTTGCCATTTGGTAGCTACAAAACAACTGTTTACATCTCAGAATCTTTCCCTTAAGCGATTCATGGCACTCTGGAATTTCGGGAAAGTAATGAAGAAAACATCCTTCATATGCGGCCGATCAGCGTACCTTGAGTCGCTGTTGCACGTTCCATAGCAACAATGTTTAAAAACCATGGTCTTAGATTTTGGAAAAAGCAGTCGTTTAAACGAGTAAAACCTAGGCTAACGCACGTCTCTTTTACAGCGAAACAGCAGCGGACTATGCAAGTTTGCCCTACCGCGTACCACGTGATTTGACGTCATCGTGACGTTACGTTTCTAAAAATATCTCGCTCGCGGTACGCTATTGCGTGTACAGGCGGTCGGCTAAAGCGACCAAATCCTCGAAGGAATTAGGTTCCTCCACGCGGGCTAATTCGTCTCTTAATACCTCATCAAGTACAGAAAAGAAGACTGCCTTTAACGGCTTATCCGGCCACTCTGCGGAGGCGGCCAAAGTACGAAACTCGACTGAAAAATCGGAAACACGGCGACCCCGTTGTCTTAAAGCTAGTAGATTACGGGACTGTTGAACTGAATTAGATTCTGCTGAAAAAAAACGGTCCTAAACTCTGTGATGAATTGTTAAAAAGAACAACCAAAAGACTGACTGTCGGGAAATCGGGCCTCGGCCCATCTAAGAGCCCTACCTGACAGAAGCCGGAGAACATACGAAATCTTAATCTGATCGGAGGAATAAAGCTGAGGTGAACGATTAAACACTAGTTTGCATTGGAATAAGAAACCACCACAATCCCCGCTTTCGCCGGAGAATCTCTCAGGGCACGGTGACGTACCTTCGAGAGGCGGAGACAGATTGCAGACCTCTGCATTCTGATCGGCAGGAGGCGGGGTGACGGGAGCTTAATTGACAGGTTGAGACAACACGGAAGTCAGGGAGTTGGTTAGCTGGCTAAGCTGCGCGGCTACCAACTGAAGCTGGTCGTGAGTTGAGTTAATGGCTAAACCAAGAGACTGCATTTGTTCCTGTTGTGCGGCTAGCTGCCGCTCAAACGCATCTGCTGGGCTTAGGTGGCCAGAGCCTTCTTCTGTTATGTTTTTCAAATGCTTAGCCCACATGCAGACATGAACGGGAGACCAGCTCACAGTTTTAAGATGTTTATTTTAAAAGAATATGCAGAACGGAGAGCGAAGCTATAAGTAGCCTGGAACGAGGCCTGAACGTCAGGGCGGGGATGACTGAAAAAGAAGGGGAATGATAAGTCAAAAGCTAGAACCAGGAATTTGCCAGAACGTGCGCTGCTTACCATTCGTCGAAGAGACCTAACCGGGGAAGAGTAAGTGCCGAGGGAACGAGTGTGCCTACTCTAGTAGGTGGGTGGTGGCTGGAGGGCGGCAGATGGAGCTGGCGAGAGATCCAAGACAACCACAGCAGGCAGGAGCGAACAGACGGATTAACCAGAGTACGGAAGGCTTGTGGATGCCAGTGGGATCCAGGAGGGGGAACCTCAGGCCCGACTTGGTAATGCCAAGGGAGTAAGAGGGGGAACGCCAGAGCAAAATCTGAGCAGAGAACTCCACTGGTACACAATCCTCTTCAGAACTCCAAGACAGGTGAGTGCATCCATGCACACAAAACTGTGACAAAAAACAGGAGATCAAAATTAGTCCAAAGTCAGAGAAGGCAAAACTCACAGTAGGCAGAATCCAAGGCTTGGTCAGAGGCCACGTCGTACCACGACTTGTTTAAGGCTCTGGCATCTTCCGTCTGTCTGTGCGCTGCTTAAGAAGCCAGAGGAATCTGCCACTGACGAGCCGCAGGTGTGGGGCACGCCCCCTCAGACACCACCACCACCTGTGGAAAAAACTCAGAGCAGGAACACACATACCGCACCCTGACAGCTACAGTTTCTCATTTACATTCAGAGCTGATTGTTTCCCTGGCAATTCTAACACATAAATATGCTTTGATAAAAACTATTTTTTATGGGTTTTGTTGTGTGTTTTAGCATCATTTTCCTGTTTGAGAGGTGAACATGTGCACAGGTCTGAAGGCACACTACAACTGATGGTGTGAGATGGTGTGTCTCTGCTAATGTGCAGTGTTCAGGGGTTGCCCAGCAAAGTGTATATTTGTGTATATTAAAAAAAAGCTAAAGTTTTGTCTCAACAGACCTAAGAACCTTCTTTGTAGAGATTCACAGATATGTTCGGGTGGTTTCCAGATCAGATTTCATGAGTGTTTTTGCCACTGTCCCATACACAACTGGTGATCAACACAGTATGTAAAGTGTGTCTGATCTGAACCAATGAAGCTTTCAACTCCTGCAGAGAAGTTCTAAGTGACTTGGTGGCCTCCCTCACCAGCCTTCTTCTTGCCTGGTTGCACACTTGGGTGAGTTTAAGGCAGATTTAGAAAAGTCTCAACAAATGCCATGAGATCTCTAATGTGTTGTAAAACTATTTTCTGCCATCTCCTGAATCTTGTCTTCAGCTTCTCATGGTAGCAAGAACACAGAGACTGCAACTCTCAAACACAACGGTTTTCAGCTGGACCTCTGTTCAGTTAAGCCAGCGAATGTAAAAGATACTCACGCAGTCTTTTGCTTTGCCTTATTTGTGTCTAATTAATTCAAATTAGGTTCTTAAACCCCTTGTCAAAAATATCACATTTTATCAACCATAAATTACTTCACAAAAGCATTAAAAGAATGAAACATCCAAAGGGTGTGAAAACTTTTTCTACTTCTAAAACCAAAAGAGAAAATCATGGACACTCAACAAGCAGCACAAATTTGAGAGGCTCTTAAAACAACTGAAGAAGGAAGCTTGTAAATCAAATCATTTGTTTATTTTCAACTCAGATGATATTACAAGAGGACATAATTAAGCAAATGGATTCCAAACCAATGAAAAGGAGGTTCGCAGAGAGAGCCAGGGCTGTTTTTCTGCACAACAATGTTGAATCACAATTGACTTTTTCTTTATTTGTGGTTTCTTTGTTTCTTACCTCTAACCCGTGTTGCATACTCCCTCTGAGAGCCCACACAAACCTGCGTGGCACCAATAGAGATGTATGTATACAGCCCATAGGTCATCCTGGTCCCAGATGTAATTGAAAGAGGAGGAAGCGATGCTCGCAGCAGCTGTGCATACAAGTGAAAATTGTCACGGAAAAGGTTTATCCCACACACGACATGCTGGAGTGGTGGAGATGGGTTTCTTTGTAACACACAACAGCCTCAAGCTATTCAGCAGTTTCAAGTCCAGCAGTATTTTTTTTTCTTTTTCTTTTGGATCAGGTGGATAAAGAAACCACATGAAATGTGAACAGATTCCTCCAGTTTTTTTTTTTTTTTTTGCAGAATTGACAACTCATAAACAAGGATAAACAAAACAGATTTTTAACTTCCCTGTTGTTGTTAGCAAGTTGGCGCAAGATTCCTCAGCTCTGAACTCATAAGTGAAATTTAAATTCCTGTTGTGCATAATTACGATGGATTTGCACAGGGCTGAGTGGCAGTGGAGGCGGTGAGCCCCGCGTGTGTTTCAGGTGTAGTAGCTGTCCATGGAGGCCGGCAGCCGATGAGCTGTTTCTCAGGGCAGACAGGCAAACACTCGGATTGTGTGGGCGATCTCTGAAGCTGACAGGTATGCTAGGTTTCTGTGCACGGCAGTTCCTAACAGATGATACAATGCACCGACTCTCAGAAATGGCTGGCAATTTAGATTTTGTACAGCTGACATCGAGGGGAAGTGACTTCTTACCAGACATGCAGTTAATAGCTTTAAATTTTATTATGTCTTATGAGGCTTGCTCGCCTGCTGTATGAGTCATATGAACATGGTTTTGCTTTTTGATTTAACATGTTGTGATATTTCGTTTGACAAAGATATCCGTCCCAGGAAACATTTAAACCAAGAACCATTATTTTTTAAAAGGCAATAAAATGAGCTGAAATTGTAAAAGAAAAAATAAATTGATCTT
Source organism: Fundulus diaphanus (assembly GCA_037039145.1). NCBI lineage: Eukaryota > Metazoa > Chordata > Actinopteri > Cyprinodontiformes > Fundulidae > Fundulus > Fundulus diaphanus. Next base: position 40,674,451 of record CM073127.1, on the reverse strand, counting down.
TGGTTTCAACATCAACTGGAGTTTTATAATTATGTCTGTGAAGAGCTTATGGAATCTGATAAAAGCAGAATGAAAAATAAAACGTGACACATGATGCCTTTTAAGGACCACTCCCCCCAAATCCACACACTTTCAAGTATATTATATTGGGATTTTATGTAATAGATGTACATACAGGTGAAACAGGAAGAAAAATAATTAGGTTTTTCAACCTTTGGAAAGTTAATGCATGTTTGTATTAAGTCGATACTTTCAAGAACTGTCCTCTGCTGCAAACACAGCAAGTGTAATTGGAAATAGGTTTGGACTTTGGACCATTCTAACACATGAATATACTTTGATCTAAACCGTTTCATTGCAGCTCTGTCTGCATGTTTAGAGTTATTGTTCTGGTGGAAAGTGAACTAGACTTGAATCTTTTAGAGGTTTTCTACTGAGAAAAACTCTATTGACCTTGATCCATCTTAGCTATTTCGCTTCCTGCTAAACACTAGTATCCCTCATGGCATGATAATGCCAGCACCATGTGTCACACAGTGGAAAGAGTTTGTTTAGACTTCTGAAGACAACAGGTTTTAATGGATTTTATCTGTGCATCAGAGTAAAGGGGAGCTGAATAGACTGAATAGAGATTTCACATGTTTTTTTGCAAATGTTTTGCAAATACCAAGTATTATTTTCGTTCCACGTCACGGTTATGCACTTTGTGTTTGGTCTGTCATATAAAATCCCATTAAAATGCGTAGATTTTAGTGGTTGTAACGTGAATACTTTTGAAACATGTCATATTGTATTATTTAAAAACAAAATAATGCTGAAAATGTATGCATTAAATCAAGTACAACATTTTTTTATGTGTATGAAGTCACCAGCTGCACCTGCAAATATTTTAACAAAGATATTGTATCAGCAACCTGGACACCTTGCAGTCAACGAATAAACCATAAACTTCAGTGCAAACTACAGTATTCAAGATCCAAATGTGCGGCCATCTGCCCAGCTCAGAAACTTTGGCTTAAATCGGGCCGTGCAGCAGGACAATGATCCCGAGCACAGCAAGTCAAAGGCAAAATCGAATTGATGAAATGGCCCGGCCTCTGCCAAGACAGCTGTACATGAACAAAAGTCACTGAACTGAATCCACGTTGTAAAGCATGACCAAAGTTGCTCAAAAACTATATGAGAGACTAATATGCTTTTTATGAAAAAAGAATCATGGTAAATTTTATCTAAGGTATTTTAACAAGTTATTTAATCATGATGTTGGGCTTCAGGTTTTACATTTTGACTCTTCATAATTACTTTTTTTTATTTTTATTTATACAGTACAGTGCAAAATGTAACGCTGTACCGATCCGTTGTGGTGAAGAGAGAGCTGAGCCAAAAGGCGAAGCTCTCGATTTACCGGTCGATCTACGTTCCTACCCTCATCTATGGTCACGAGCTTTGGGTCGTGACCGAAAGAACGAGATCCCGGATACAAGCGGCTGAAATGAGTTTTCTCCGTAGTGTGTCTGGGCTCTCCCTTAGAGATAGGGTGAGGAGCTCAGTCATCCGGGGAGGACTCAGAGTAGAGCCGCTGCTCCTCCACGTCGAGAGGAGCCAGTTGAGGTGGCTCGGGCATCTGGTCAGGATGCCTCCTGGACGCCTCCCTGGTGAGGTGTTCCGGGCACGTCCCACCGGGAGGAGGCCCAGGGGAAGACCCAGGACACGCTGGAGGGACTATGTCTCCCGGCTGGCCTGGGAACGCCTTGGGATTCCCCTGGAGGAGCTGGCCCAAGTGGCCGGGGAGAGGGACGTCTGGGCCTCCCTACTGAAGCTGCTACCCCCGCGACCCGACCCCGGATAAGCGGAAGAAGACGGACGGACGGACGGGGTGCAAAATGTTATTTCTTGCATTATATGTTCATCTATTTGCTTGAAATTATATCAGGAACAGATTATCTAATTTAATATGGTATTTAAGCTTTTCCTGAAATCTTAGAACTAAAATGCCCTTATACCATAAGTTCACTTTTGCATAGAAATAAAATGTATTCTGTGGAAATTTCTAGTGAGGCTTTGGTGCTTCATTACAATCAAATGCAACTAAAAACAGAAAGCAAAGGAGAAAACTGTGATGCTATAGTGAGGTTACAGACCAGGTTGTGGTCTGCTGAGTTTCCAAGATGCCTCTCTCTATCACCACAACAAAGGATTCCACTTTTACTCCCTGAACTCCCGCTAAGTTGTCTTAGAGGAGATTTGGTAGGTCCTCTGATTTTTGTTTAATAATATAGAAATGTAACAACCTGGGTTCAAAATCTAGGCCTGTATGTGTTTTTCTCCATATTTTTAATTCACAACTGTTCTCTAGCAAGATTCACTTCAAGACCATGGATAGGTTTCTGGACAAACTGGCAGCGAAAAACACATGGAAGCTGGTCATGAAGAAGAGAAGGGTGGACCGAACAGATTTTCAGGTACCAAGGTATTCAAATGACAACTACAAAACAACAGCATTATCCACTATGACTACTGAGAATAATCGGAAAGCACAGACTGCTTGCCAACCGGATGAGTCCACTCGAACCAGTTAGCTCCAACATGACTGTACACAATGATCCAAATTATCCAACGTAAGTTTCAATTATAGCAAACAGAGCAAGGTGTGCTGTGATAAACGCAGCCCCTTATTCAGCTCTGCTCAAGTCTCATAATTAAGTCTTCCATAAACAGCAGATTTGTCTGCCATATGCATGTCTGCTGTGCTGGCATTTACGCAACAGAGGCAATACCAGCAAATACCATGTTTACAAGTGGAGAATGTTAGTTCAGTGGAATTTGAAAAGATTCATAGCAGTTTCATTTCTGAAGACAATCATAATGTCCTTGTCACTGCTTGTTTCAGACTCAGCTTTACGTTAGCAGTAGCACCCATCATGGCTCTAGGATCCTCAAATTCACATTCTGGCTCAAACAGAAGGCTGAAGCCTTATGCTTCTTCTGTTTAGTGTTTACTAAAGTCACTATTCAACTTCAAACTCTGATTTTCATGTCTGCTTCAGTTGTTTACAGTTAATCTCACCATTGACTGTCAGTCATCATGACACCCTATGACATTAGGTGACTCAGATGTTCACTACGAAGAAATATAACTTTTTGTTTCTTGGTGAGCTGTTGAAATTTATTTTTTTTCTGAAATCCTGCATTAGAAATTCATAATTTTTGTGTCCTGCTGTTTTTGTTTTTCATTTTTATTTTTATAAATATATGTGTGGTTGTTGAAAAGAAAATGCATCTCCTGCCATTTACTTTACAGGATGATAAAAACAGGTCTTCTGCAAAGTGAGGAAGCATCTAGCTTTATTGTTTTTGGAAACAAAAAATGTCGTGCACATCTCTTCTGTGTTACAGCATTGGCTTGGTCAAAATACAAAAGTTCGACTCAAACTGCTGTCAATTTGGAACAGTTTATTTTTTATTTTTAACCTTTATTTTTTTATTTTAAGCAATACTACATTATTTTTCAAGAGTAAAAATGATTCAGTCATTGTTTTACAGGAGCATTACACCAGAAATTGTTCCTTTGTCTTTTCTTAATGAGGTCCATTCTTTTGTTCAGTGGTAACTACCCTCATTATTAACATTAACAAAACTGAAGAAATGTCGATCGACCCCAAGTCAGTAGGCAACAACTCCTCACTTCTTATACACGATCAACAAATCAACCATGTGTGTTCTTATAGATATCTGGGTGTTTACCTAGATAACCAGTTTAGATGGGAAGTTCGTGTTAATAGGCTGTGCTCCGGCCTACAGCAGAGACTGTATTTTTTATGCAGATTCAGGGTCTTTGCCGTTGACCAGAGGATTATGGTTTTATTCTATCAGACTGTATTAGAATGTGTTATTAGGTAAAGAATGTCAACATGGTTTGGTAATCTATCAGTACAGTTAAAGTCTAAACTAAATAATCTGATCAAGACTGCAATGAGGGTCATGGGCAGGACTGATTGTTCCTCCCTGCAGTCGATTTATGAGGAGTCTGTTCTCAGGCTCACACAAAGTACGGACTGATCCCACTCATATCCTCTATTCACCATATGAATGGCTACCTTCTGGCAAACTTTACAGAGTGTCCATTTGCAAACTTAATGGATATAAATATTCAGTCATTCCTACCTCCATCAGGTTAATGAATAAAGTAGGCATATAGTATGTGGATGTATGAAGACCGCTTTGATGATTTGGTTTGCTGTGTGGGTTTGTTGTTGGAATATATGCGGTCTGGTGTATTTTATGTTTCTGCTGTGCAGTACATGTTTTTGTTTCTGCACTTCTGCGTATTTGATGTTTATTTATTATATTTTATGGTGGTAGTTTTTTTTACTATTTTCTCTTATCTTTTAGAACATGTAGTCCAAGACAAATTTCCCTTACGGGGACAATAAAGTATAATCTAATCTAATAAAAAAAAAAAAAAAAAAAGGTTCGAACACTTGTCCATCTTACATATGTAATGGCCAGACTCATTCATCCTGAGATGGCTAGGTCCATCTCAGAATTATCTGGACCAAACAAACAAAGAATAGACGGACAGGCAAAAGAGACAATCATCATTTGAAAAGAAAACCAAATTATGACCAGAGAGAATGTTTCAAAATACTCTGAAAATCTTCAACGTGTTCTTGAACAGTGAAGGCTTTCTCAGGGTAGGATGATGTGAGTCTTCTACTGAAATTCCCCTAGAACAAAGTCAACCATTAATAATACCAAAGTAGCATCGCACAGCAAATCTCCTGGTCCACTTTTACTATAAATTGGACCAGCAGAGGCAGACACATAACAGAAGGAACCATTAGATCTGCGGGCCTGTGGATTCTAGTGGAAAAAAGGTTTGTTTCAAATGCCGTACACAAATGCATAACCTGTCGTTAATTAAGAGGAAAAGTAGATCATCTCACCTAAGCCCCACCTTTCACAAATGTCAGTGTGGACCTGTTTGGACCCTGCAACATCTGCATCTGCCGGAGTCAAGTACTGGAAAGTAAATGCTGGGCTGTAATGTTTACCTGTTTAGTTTCATGAGCAGCACATTTTGAAGTTGTAGAATCCCTCTCAACTTCAAGGTTCATAAATGGGACCATGGGACTAATTTTCTAGGAGTATGTAAAGAACTCCAGGTAAGCTCTGTGGATCCCGAGCTTCAGTTCTGCGTCAAAGGTGAGGCTTGTACTTGGAAATTCAACTCACCGCGCTCCTCCCACATGGGGGGAGTGTGGGAGAGGATGATTGGAGTAGCACGACATATTCTGGAAGCTATGCTGCTAAAAGTGCACTCTCCAAATCTCACACATGACGTTCTCGTGACGCTAATGGCAGAGGTCAGCACAATAATGGCCGTCCCTTGGTACCTCTGTGTCATCAGCTTCAGAGCAACCTGACGTTTTCACACCAAATGCTCTACTCACACAAAAACTAAATCCTGTCCCTGAACTATCTGGAAACTTTGATCTCAAAGATGTATACAGAAAAGAGTGGAACAGGTGCAAAACATTGCCAACTCATTCCGGAAACTTTGGTGAATAGAATTTCTCGCTCCAAGCAAGAAGAAAATGGCAAACCGACAGACCTAACTTGGCTACCGGAGACTTCATTCTCTTAAAAGACTCACAAGTTAAAAGGAATGAATGTCCAACTGGACTTATTGTAAATTATTCTCCTGGTCAGGACAGTATAATGCGTAAGGTGTATGTTTGAGTTGTTAAAAAAGGTACTCCCAAGGTTTAAACTAGACCCATTTCAGAGGTGATGTTAGTGAAAGGAGTTTAGTGGTATAACAGTATACCGGGTGGGGAGTAGCATCCCAATCCACAGTCTATTCCATTAGGTGGCAGTGATGCGTACCAAAACATTGCTTGCCAAACGCCATTAAAAAGAAGAAGAAGAAGAGTTTTAAAGTGAGTTTCACATGTTTGTCCCACAGGGCCACTGTAGAGAGGGTTCCAGAGCTATGTTGAAAGCTACATTTCCGCAGTTTTGCACTGTCCTGTTTTATTTTCCCAAATGCTTGGGGACATCTGTCTGTGAGTGTTGTTTTTTTATCGGGTGTTGGTCCGTGTGAGATGCTTCTGCTTCTTAATGTCTTATTTGACATAAAGAAAATGTCAAATAACATAGTTATGCGCCTTTAAAGCTCTAACTACCTGACATATTACTATGTGATGAATTCTGGATCTGTCTGGCAAGTAGATAGAGCAGAATGCCAGTTTAGCCATAGGAATCTGAAAATACAAGACCCACCCAGACAAGCCAAAAATATTAAATCATGCTGCTAGAATTAATTCAACATTCACATGAAAACTTGCGTGCTCTATTGATGGAAATGAGTCAACAACATGAAAACTGCAGTTTTTTCTGTAGACTGCCTGATGTTTTTCAGCAGAATCTCAATGTAATCCTCTTTGAGATGCCATATGACACAGTTTTGGTCAACTGGCTAAAGGAAAAAAATACAGCAAAAGGAAGAAAGGAGTTGCTCGTCCAACCTTAAAGACTACTGAAAGTGCTGCAAAAAAACAATAAATGTTTGAAATTCAAGGTGACATGCAATATAAGGAATACAGAATAAAATTGGGATAAAAACTACTTACTAAGAACTGATTCAAGGGCAAATAAAGGTTAACCTTTTATTACTTGGAAAAGTATGAACAGAGCAAGGAAATGTGAGTTCAGACAACTTTAAATTGCTATAATTTTCTGATCGAGTCTCGTTTGTTTCCATTTTTCTTCTTAATCCTAAAAATGTCAGCTGGTAAACAATTGTTTACTTTCAAAACTGCTGTATCCCTTCTAATGGCTGGCGTGGAACATGTTTTCAATTAATTTAATGTTTCAAAAGAAACAGCACTGCTTCAGTTTAAATGTGAATTTAGTCCAGCACACAGCAGCAGATGACAAACTGAAAGTGGGCTTCAAACAATTTATCATTTTTAGCCATCCGATGCAGAGGCAATTTCCCCACATATGGGACAGGAAAACACATGCAAACGTTGCATCTGGTCGTTTGTTGAGGTTACTCAACCAGTGTTTATTCTAATATATCAGTGCATTGGGTACTTTTAGCCCCTACCAAGAAATTTTAGTTTGTGATGTTCATTTGGATATTTTTTCATATGATTAATCCCGTCTCTATTCAAATCATCCAATGGCAGCTTGTCAATAGGGGGCACCCCAACAAACTTGTAGATGCAGTAAATGTTACAACAAAGTAACAGCTGATCTATCTATCTATCTATCTATCTATCTATCTATCTATCTATCTATCTATCTATCTATCTATCTATCTATCTATCTATCTATCTATCTATCTATCTATCTATCTATCTATCTATCTATCTATCTATCTATCTATCTATCTATCGATCGATCGATCGATCGATCGATCGATAGATAGATAGATAGATAGATAGATAGATAGATAGATAGATAGATAGATAGATAGATATATGTGTTTAACATTTACATTTTTCTGCATTCCCATTCATTCCATTGTTATGGCAGGAAGCTTTTTTAACCCACATGCTGAAATCAATCAGGATACAGAATGCAGGAAAGTGATATTTTATTTAGAAGCTCAGTAAAACACAATCTGTAAGCAAGGCTTTGAGACCAGTTAGGTGCAGTAGCAGAAGTGGAAAGGTGGGTATTTCTGAATGCAGATTGGAAGACGTAACTTACAGGTTGATCAATGATGGCGGAAGTGGCAGAAAAGAAGGTAACCTCGTTGTTTAAGTTGTCCGAGGTGAGTTTGATACCAGAAGATTCATGTGTTAGAGCGGCAGTGATGAATGCTTGAGATGTGCTTGAGGAGCTGAGCAGAAAATGTTGGAGAGCGCAAAAACAGGGAACCAGTGAAGATGAAGAAGTTGTGGAGGCTGGTCGTGGATGGATATTGTCATGGAATATTATTATAACATAAGATCGTAGCCTTGTTAACAAAACCCCCAAATGATGAATATTATTCTTTACCCTTTTATTAAATACACTTACCAATTACTTTAAGTCTGAACTTTTTAATTTTAAACCATTTAAAATCTTTTCATTTGTCAGTCAAATTTTATAGTATTCTTATTCTAGGGATTAGGGTTTATATTTGTTCATTCTAATGAACAAATAAAACGATTTTGGATCCCCAGTTTGTGTTAAGATTCAAGCTTATTTGGTAGGCCCCTGATGGTTCGAGGGCTCTAAGCAATGGTTTAGTTTGCATTGCCTTGGGCTGCCTCTGTTATTTATTAGGAAACATGAGTATAACGTACAAACAACAATCTTACTAAGAGGAGAAGTATTGTCTGAGAAATATTTGCAAATAAATCTCAAGATTTCCTCTGCATAATTTGGATTTTCTGTTGAATTCTTCAAATGGGCTTGATAGGACAAGAAATAAATTGATAGGACATCTTACCTGCCTTGTGCTACTTCTCAGTTAAACGGACTGAGTCCCTTGACCTGTGGTTCTGAACATCTCGCTCCTCAGCTCAGTGGATCTGACCATGTTGGTCCAGGGTTAGTCAGTTCACTATCGTGTGTCTCTCTATATGCTTACTTCTTCACACTTTGAACGGACTCAGCACTCATCAGTACACAAAAGTCACCTATTTTGGTGTCATCCCACTCACCATGGAGGAATGTTTTGCCATTTGTTTCTCAAACATACTAAGCCAAAAATGTAAAATAAAAATAAAAATGGCCATTGTTTTTTCCAATTCTGTTTGGTTAAAAAGTCTATCCAGGGTATAAGCCTGAAGAGAAAAAACATCAGGTTTAAACACCATTATTATGACATGTATTAACGTGCAATATCTAACATGCATTTCCCATCATTTAATTTCTTTTTGGGAATATTTTTGAACTGATTTGAATTTGGATAATCTCAGAAGCTGTTATGATTTCTGGCCTGTTTGCATTCCTCCACAATCATTCTGCTACATCCTCATCAGGTGTAATGAACAGAAACGGAGAACCCAAAATTCAGCCAGACAAAACAATCTGATAAAGTTAAGAAAACAGTTTATTTAAGGAGTAAACGGCTGCAGGTCGCAGGTAAACCTCTAGTGTCGGGGACAGGAACCACTTCTCACAATCCGGGAGCGGGCTGTGAAGGTGAGTGCAGGCTCCTGTTGGTGAAGACTGTTGCTGGTAATGCCCTAATGCGATCCAGAGTCCGGTCAGGGAAGCTCTCAGGGTTTTATCCCTGGGACTGACAGGAGCTCGGTAGTTGGAAGGCAGGCAAAGGGTCAGAACTGTGATAGCAGAGTCAGGCAGGATGATCAAGTGTAATAACCAGATTCCAAAGTCCGAGAACTGGTCCAGAGTCGGAGCCGGGTGATCAGAAAACCAGAGACTGTCCAAAGCAGAATCTGTATGCAGTCAGGGCACAGAAACAGGTCAGAAATACAGGCAGCACAATAATCAGGTCTAACGGGCTTGACAGGCTCAGAGGGTCAGAAGACAGAAACAGGTCAGGAAACAAGCAAGCAGGCAGATGAGATTCAGGACGCTGGATTAAACTCACTGATGGCTCGTAATAATCTGCCACTAGTGACTGGTCTGAGAGCTGGTTTAATATTCAGTGGTGCAGGTGGATCTGGTGAAGACTAATGAGAATGGGGCGGAGGTGTACAGGTGTGTCAGATGAGAATCAGACCAGCACTAGGGCAGAGATTATGACATCAGGAGTGCACCTGCAAGCTGCCTCTATGCAGTACCACAATCAAGCTCATCGTACAAACCTGTTCTCCACCCTTCCTAAGGCTGATTTCAAACTCACTACGTCACGTGTCCGCTACATCATCCATCTCAAAATGTGATCCATGCTGGATCCGTACCTGCAGCCAGACTCCTTCCCCTCTTATTTTTTAAATGTTCTGGACCTGCTTTACTCTACCCGTGTCTGACTTCCTGTCTGACTCCTCTAGTTTTTAGAAATTTACGCCTTTTACTCCATCGTCCATTAAGACTTGATCTATATATTTCTGACGGTTGGCAGAGGAAGGCTGTCCGTCATGCCACAGCACCATGGAACGTGAGAATTACCGAATTGACGAGAATGGCTTCTATTTGCAACTGAGAGAAAAACACACGGATGACGGCATCTGTGTAAATGAGGGGTAGATGTCCAGCCGTTTTTCTCATGTGTGCCTACCTTGTTTTGACCATCATCATGACTCGGATTTCTTTTTGAAATCCTTCTCAAGTTACTACCTGCTGTGATGTCGCCAACCCTACAGCAACTGCCTGTTGGCCCTTCAGCGAACCTAATCCCGGGGTTCCACTGAATGTGGAAGTGGTGCGGCACCTCCGTGCTTTCTACCAGGCGCCCAATCCACTGGGAGTGTGAGTAGAGTGGAGCGCCTCGGCACGGTTGGATTCGGATCATGCAAGGATTGCGTGATTGTGCGATAGTAGTGTACTTGTACTTCATCTGATAACCTTATCCCGTTTGCTTTCCACTTTTCCAACCCTGCCTCTGTGTTTACGTTTACTGGTTCTTCTATCCTGGTTTCTTCCGTTGTTCTGCCTCTGGATTCTGTTTACCTGCCATCTTGTCCATTACCCTACTGTTTCACCATCTGTTTGCTCCACCAATTGTTCCTTGACCTACTCCTCCCATGACTAGTTTAGTGAGCTTCTGTTTTCTAATTATAAAACTTTATTTTTGTCACTACAATGCATCCTTTCTGGGGTCACTGTAAAATTGAGTTTTTCATTTACTTAAAAAGGCAAAAAAATGATTTTTCATGTACAGTTACATTGGACTACAATTAGTAGTCCAACATCACTAAGCAATTAAATTCAGAAATACATAATTAATACCAAATGGAAAGAAATTTTGCAAATCTTATGCAGGTTCCTTTAAAGATGTGTTTCCCGGTGGGCAGGGCAGAAGTGTCCTGCCTTACAGCGGTTCCTGAAGTATCCTTCGATGGAAGAAGCTGTTGTATGAATGTTTAATGAAGAGGATGGTCAGGGTTATCTGCAATGCTCTTCGTTTTTCACTCAATCACCTCCAGAGATTGCAGAGCAGTTCCCAGAACAGAGCCAGCCTTCTTTTTTTCCCTTCTTTAGGTTCTTCAGTCCCTGGCCCAGTTGCTGCTACCCCAATAGATGATGGCAGAAGAGATTGTACTCTCCAAAACATACTTATAGAAAATCTGCAGCATCTTGTTTTAAACACTGAAGGATCAAAGCTTCCCCCAGAAGTAAGGTCTGCTCTGTCGCTTCTTAGAGACAATTTCACTGTTGCCTCTCCAGTCCAGTCTGTTGTCCAGGTGAACATCAAGATATTTATACTCCTCTACCACTTCCACTTCTTCTCCCATGATGGAAGTAGTGTTTGAGTTAACCCTGCATCTATTGAAATATTTTTTGACAGGTGCTAGAAGTTAATTCAGACAATGCATCACACAGACAGTTCTCAGAAGCATTGATTTTTACAACTATAGTAAATATTACGTCAGTTTTTCAAGGGAAATCTAATCTTTCATAAAAAAATATTTTTTTCACAAAGTGAATGTTTGAGTGTCAAAGAAAAAAAGGAATGGTGGAGGATGGTGACAGATGGCAGAAGGCTGACGGGAGGGGAACTAATTAGTCCAAAATGTCCAAGACTATGACAAACATTGACATTTCAAAACGAAATAAATCAGAATGGCTACAGTCATAGAACAGGACAACAGGGTTTACTTTTAGCTTTCTGCTCCAGGTTGCCCAAGCTCTGTCGCTCTCGGCTCTAACTACCTGATGAGGCCTCCCCGAGGCCTGGAGCCTGCTGATTCTTTGAAACATTCTGGATGTTTTGGTGATTCCCCTTTTTGAGGTTCAGAACCAGGTTTGTAACAGAACAAGTAATAGTCTTGCTGGATGTACTGGCTGTGGTCTCTGGTAGAAAAACAAAGAGGAAGCGCTATAGAGGATAGGAACATCACATCTAAATAAGGTTTTGGTCAATGACAGTCTGTCAGAAGAGTGAAAGTTTTAATCTGTTGGAAGAAATGTCCGATCTTTGACTGTCTGCCAACACTACAAGATCCCCAGAGTGTTTATGATACTCAAATCTACGAGTTGCCTTATTAGTCTCTATATTTTTACCAGGGTGATAAAAAAAATCCAATTATTATGTACAATTTGTATTACCATTATTGCTGATTTTTCTTCATTAGCTTTAGAAGCAAATTCATAAACTGAGATGCAACATATTAACCTCTAATAGTCACTGAAAACACAATGCCTGCTAAATCACAGTGGAAAAATGAATCCTTCATCTGGTTTGTTTCCTCCTGATTGTGAGTCAGCCCTGTTAGTGGGGATGCTAAACTAAATCCCTTGCAAAAGCTCTTCTCAGATCTTGTGTTCAGATGCAGTCTAATCTCTAAAACTAGTCTGTTTTGCACCAACAGATGCATATAAAAATCTACACACAAACATTCCCAGCATTCAGTAAGGTAGCGCTGAAACTATTTTATAAAGCTTGTTTGTAAAACTCTACGTGTGCTGGCTTTTGAAACTTTCCTTTTAGTCTATTGCTAAATGGGTGTTGTGAACATTTCTGGTAACTTTCAGAACTTTAAATAGTCTACAAAAAGCCTTTGTGACTAGTAACTTTCTTTTCTGCAACAAAAGTTAACAGTGCATCTGTTACAGTCATTTTGTGCTTTACAGCTTGTTGATTTGAAAAGTTTTGCTTCGAAAAATCTGCTGTGTAGAGCTTTCCAACAGCCGATGGTGCAAAATCCATTCAAATGTAATACCAACCTATCTAGCTACAAAATATGCTAATATTAATACATTTTATTTATAGGCGTCTTTCTGGACACTCAAGGTCACCATACATTGGTTAAAAACAATGCAACACAAACAATAATAAAAAGTGATCATAAAGCAAAGAATAAAGATCTGGTTAAAATTACACATCGCAAACGAAATCATAGGGAAAATACAGTTTTGAACGGGTAGGTTTTTATGGGGTAAGATCACTTCCTAAATAGACTTGTACATAAAAGGATAGTTGTGTCCATATTAGTCAGAAGTTGTGCATAACAAACATTTGTAAACTCATAATAATTTAAATCGCATTCAAAAGATACAACATACAGTTTAAATAGTTACAACTTCAATAACTAATAAATACAAATTTCAAGTTTAAATTTGTGCTTTACTCTTTATGAATACAAACAGCAGCGGCTGCTTGAGAATACGGATTTTTTCTTTGAGAATACGAATTCACAACAGTGGTCTGACGTCACGGTTTCCAAGGCTGGTTAATGGAGCACAGAGTGCGAAGATAGGAGCCGCGCATGCGCTCTTCAGACTGACCGTCTCTGAATGCACCGCGGCTGCAGCTTCATTCCAGACAGCGCAGAGATCACAGTGGTAAATTAAACATTCCCTTTTCTGCTGCTGTTCTTCAAAAGTACGTTTTCAGATCGTTTGAGGTGAGAACATTATACTTTTAAGCTTCCCTATGTCGCCTGTTTACAGAGTTGCTGCGTAATTTAAAAAAAGAGTCTGATTTATTTGTTTTGTGTTTATCAGGCTGCGCGTGTTGCTTTATTAACTCAATAATTGCTGGAATAAATTGTAAATGTGTCCCGAGGATGACAGCAGCATATAAAATGGAGCTGGACGATAATTTAATAACAATATATATCAGTCGAAAGACGTGTGGCACAATAAGGGGAAAAAAGGGTCGATAAAAGTTGGTTATAGAGACAGTTTTCCTTCCTTCCTCTTAGCCTATTATATTAGTTGATGCTGCAGTCACTGCTTCCTCTCAACCAATCGTAATTGCGGACCCAGGCACACCGTCACAAAGGCCGCCCTCTCAAACCACAACACACAGCACGTGAATATGTCGCAGCAAGGAGCGGCGGGGGAATTTGTCCCAAAACGGGGTTTTACTAGTTCGCCAGCCTGACAGAAATAAACCACAGTGATTTGTAAAATTTGCAAGGAACCGGTAAAAACAAAGTCTGGTAACGACTAACGCAACCAACTTGTTTCATCACGTAAGCCGCTCACACCCGCAGCAGCGCGAGCCGTTTTATCCCCGCGCGACTCCGTGTCATCTTCTTAGGAATCTTATGGAACTTCTTCCAAAACAAAGCAGGTATAGCAGCTAAACTGGGCTCCCTTCTTTGTGATAAAATGACAAAGCGTCCTGGCGGCGTAAGGACATCAGGCATGCAGTAACGTGCTTCATAGTGATGGACATGCTGCTGTTGTCTGCAGTTGAAAAACCTGGCTTCAAACAACTACTCGCCACTCTTGATCCGCGATATAAAGTTCCGGGCTGCAAGTTTTTCTCTAACAGCGCTGGTCACTTTAGTTTATTCTTTGTAAGTATTTAATAACATCACCCAGGTCTCTTAAGTTAAGTCATTTTTCATAAAAAAAAATCAGTTATGGTTAAAAATGTTGGTTAAATAAGAATTTAATTGGGATTGAGTGTTTGTGTGTGATATATTAAAAGTAAGTCATTTAGCAATATTATAAGAGCCTGGTTTTAAATCTTTTTGATAATTATCTATTGATCAATATGCATTTGCATCAATATGCTTTTTTCTATATCGTCCAGCCCTAATATAAAATCTATAAATAAATTAATAAATTCTATAAATGTTTTTCCTATCTAATTGAGTTTCCTCTGAGTGAGGCCACGAAGAATTGAGAGAAGAAAGAGGGAAAGAAAACAATAGTAACAATATATGAAAAAAATACAGATATTTATTTTAGACAAATGTTTTAACTTTGGAACAGAATGAAGGTGTAACATATTTAACAAATTAAGTTACTAACGTGGTTTAAAACAAAGAAATAACTTCTATTAACATCTTATACAAATAGACAACGCCTACAAACATACAATTAAAAATAGTTGGAATGGAAATTAATTTACTGATTATTTTATGTATTTTTACAGGTAGTGAAAAAAATGAAATGAAGCAGCATGTGTATGACTACTACAACTGATCTACGTTAGGTCACATGTAGTCATGTCAACTTAAACATGAAGCCAGCTGGAGCAGCTCCCTGTCTTCAGCCGCCGGATGGTCGTCCTCCTCTTGGTCCACCTCCTCATCCTCCACGTCTAGCTGGTCCCCTACCTCTATACTAATATTATGGAGGATGCAGCAGGCGGCGATTACTTTTGGGGCAAACGTCAGGCAGACCTCCAACGCCCTTAAGAGGATGGAACGCCACCGTGTCTTCAGACCACCAAAGGCACGCCCAATGATGTTTCTCGCCCTGGCGTGGTGTCTGTTGTAGCGTGCCTCCACTTGACCTGCACCAAATATAAAATTAACTTGTAATTTAGGTAATATGCTGATATGTCTTAATCTTCTATCCAATTAATATAATCTATGTATCAATTGTGTGTCATTGTTAGCTCTATTTAAGGACAAGAAGGTAAGAGATCTTACTGGCAAGCTGTTTCCCTATAGGATGCACCACAGGCCAGCCAGTAGAGGGTCACCAGCACCTCTATCTCCCCTGGCCATCCATGGACCTACTGGATGGACAGCAGCTGAAGGAGGAGGAGGATGGTGGCCCTTCTTAGCCTGACGGCTGGTTTCAGGTCCCCTTCATTAAAAAATATTTGGAGGATCGGCACAGAAGTGTTTATCCTCACATTTTTTGTTTCTGTTTCTTCCTGTAAATAAAAAATGCCAAATGTTACCATAATTGTTTTTTCAATTCTCACCTTTTCACACCATAAAACTATATGTGGTTAACATGCAGATTATTATAGTTCTCAAGAAAGAAAGGGTCAAATGTATAGTAAATGTAACAAATGGCTTCCCTTCTCTGGTATTTCTACCATTTCACTGAAAGAATTAACTGAACTAACTGCACACAATTTATAGATTAATCATTGTAAAGGTGGGCAGACAGAAATAACTTTTCCTTAATGATCAATGCTGTGAAGGTTAGTAGGTGCAAGAAAGTAGTTTAACCCTACTCCCTTTACTGTTAATAATATATACAATTGTTTTCATTTTAATTATTTACAGATAGTCACAATTTCAATGTGATCACATGTTTAATACCATCCTCAATGTTGTTTTTTTAAGATAAAAGTAGGAAATAGGCTGTCAATGTTAAAAAAAACCTACCAGTTGGCACAAACGCTCAACGTCGGACTTTTTATTAAAATTACGCACTAACTCTGTAAACAGGCCACATAGGGAAGCTTAAAAGTATAATGTTCTCACCTCAAACGATCTGAAAACGTACTTTTGAAGAACAGCAGCAGAAAAGAGAATGTTTAACTTACCACTGTGAGCTCTGCGCTGTCTGGAATGAAGCTGCAGCCGCGGTGCATTCAGAGACGGTCAGTCTGAAGAGCGCATGCGCGGCTCCTATCTTCGCACTCTGTGCTCCATTAACCAGCCTTGGAAACCGTGACGTCAGACCACTGTTGTGAATTCGTATTCTCAAAGAAAAAATCCGTATTCTCAAGCAGTCGCTGCTGTTTGTGTTCATAAAGAGTAAAGCACAAATTTAAACTTGAAATTTGTATTTATTAGTTATTGAAGTTGTAACCATTTAAACTGTATGTTGTATCTTTTGAATGCGATTTAAATTATTATGAGTTTACAAATGTTTGTTATGCACAACTTCTGACTAATATGGACACAACTATCCTTTTATGTACAAGTCTATTTAGGAAGTGATCTTACCCCATAGGTTTTGAGTTTGTATTTGAAGTGTGCGAGTGAAGTAGTGTTTCGGAGTTCCAAAGGCGAAGTGCAGAGTAGCTGAATGGTCTGCTATGGGAGGGCATAGCAACATGGAGGAGATTAGACAGGTAGGTAGGGGGGAGGTGGCCACAGTGGCAAGTACTATGGGAGGAATTATATATATATATATATATATATATATATATATATATATATATATATATATATATATATATATATATATATATATATATATATTAGGGCTGGGCAAGTTAACGCGTTAATTTTGCGTTAATTCAATAGACTATTAACAGCGATAATTACTATATTTACTTTAAGGTCTGTTGCTGCGGTGTAGGGGTTTGAATCAGAACAGTAGGTGGAGATAATGCGCCAATAACCTCGCTGTCAGCCCAGCCTCGGATTCAAACAGGAAGAAAGGTACTGGCTGGAAAAAGGAAAACGCGGAAAAAAACAAAGCCGACCTGGGGAAGGCGGTGTTTCCCGCAGGAATTTGCTTAGGCGAGGCGGTGACTTGGCGGCCGGAACAAGTTTTGTGCGGATGACCGGTGTAGGTACCAGATCGACTCGGGTGGTCAGATCGGCTCGGGGTCCTGCGCCTTCTGATGATGTCACTATACATGATTGGTTTAACGTTTGCACAACTACGGAAAACATTGTGATTGGTCTGGACAACTTACTAAAGTAATTATAGCGGGGTGTAGGTTTTATTCGAGAGCGGGATTGCGGTTTGTAAACGGACAATTTTACGAAAAAATTCTCCATGGGCCTTGCGCCTCCCGATGATGTCACATTATGGCAACGCCCTCTCAAACAAACTACATTGAGCGGTCTGCGTTTGTAACGAATCAATTTTATTTAGTTAATTTAGCGGTTTCTTTTTTCTCAAAAGCTTCAGGCTTAAAGATGAACATAGAAAAATATGAAATCTTAGCAATTCAAAATAATCAACCCACTTTAATTGATAAAAATTAGGTATATTTAGGTATAATGATTAACAAGGACCACAATGAAAATGACAGAACAAATATTCAAGCCATTTTACAAGAAAATCAACAAATATTTGACAGTTGGCTCAATTTTTGGAAGAATATTGTCACAATTTCATCTGGAATAATAATTTCAAAATTAAGTTACTGGAAAATAACCGTAAATTAACTAAATAAAATTGATTTGTAACAAATGGAGACCGCGGGCGTAATGTAGTTTGTTTGAGTGGAGTTGCCATATGTTTGACGTCATCGGGAGGCGCAGGCCCCCCGAGCCGATCTGACCACCCGAGTCGATCTGGTACCTACACCGGCGGAGCTGGGGGGAGAAGAACACGTTTTCACTTGTTCCATCCTCCTTGTTTTAAACTTAAAAATCGTCACACACACATGAAACTTTTGTGCAGCAGAATAAATAAATTACCCCTAGGGAAATGCATGTATGTGCAGAGCCACTGCAGATAGGGCTGTACAGGTGCGAATTGAAGAGGAACACTGTACAAATGTTGGGATGGTACAGTAAGGTATGGATAGAGGGGAAGGAAAGACTGGTCTTTGGGAAGAGTTCAATAAGGTGACCGCTGTAGAAAAGAAGTGGTTTCTGAACCTGCTTGTGTTAGTCTGCAAACTGCGTAAATGGTAGAGCCTGGGGGAGGAGCAGAAAAGAGTATGGCCCGATGAGAGGAGTCTGAGAAAATCTTACATGCCTGGTGCTGGCATCTCTTCTTGTGGACATCCTGTGATTGCCTGTCTGCAGTTCCCTTTCAGCTTAGTGCTTTTTTAAGGTTCACATTCAGTTCTCAAAAATTAAATGTTGAACATGGGTCAATACTCATTAAAACCTTAAAGTAATCAAAAGTAATTAGTTACATTACTTTTTAAAAGTAATCGAAAAAGTTACACTACAATTACATTTTAAACTAAGTAACTTGTAACTGTAACGGATTACATTTTTAAAGTAACTTACCCAACACTGTGTATATATATATATATATATATATATCTATATATATATACATATATATATATATATATATATATATAAATACTGTATATATATATATATATATATATATATATATATATATATATATATATATATATATATATATATATATATATATATCTGCTATGGAATGGTGACCTGTCCAGGGTGTACCCCGCCTTTCCCCAATTGACAGCTGGAGAGAGGCACCAGCATCCCTCGCGACCCCAATAGGGATAAGCGTGTTGGAAAATGGATGGATGGATGGATGGATATATATGCGTGGGTTCTCTCCGGGTACTCCGGCTTTCTCCCACAGCCCAAAAAAAGATGACTGTTAGCTTAATTGGCCTCTCTAAATTGTCCTTTGGTTGAACTTCCGTCAACCAAAGAGGTAAGACTAGCTGTTACAGGCTGGGGTGCCATAATTATGTCCTTAGAATACGCATGTGTTGAGTTTAGTTGAAAATAAAAGGTTACGTTTTGTTCTTTACCAGCAATTAAATTGTTTCTTTTCCAGAGAGAGAAAATGAGATCGAACATATCTATATGATAACTTTTTCTTTATGAGCTGAATATTAAATAGGACATCCTGATTTTTTTTTCAGTTGACTGTAGTTATATAGAGTTTAAGGTTATGTATCTCAACTTGATTTTATCATAAAGTGTAATCAGGCTGCTCAGTGGTGCAGGTGGTAGCACTGTTGCTTTGCAGCAAGAAAGATCCTGAGTTTGAACCCCAGTTTTGACCTGGGGTCTTACTTCATGGAGTTTGCCTGTTCTCCCTGTGCATGGGTGGCAGGGGCGTAGCCAGAATATTTTTACCGGGGTGGCCAACATGGGCCACAAAGCTAGCGAGGGGTGGCCAATAGAAAACCCTTTATAAACATATATACTATACTATATACAGTACACAACCTAACCCCTTCTTGCTAACACTTAACAGGAATAAGTAGGTTTAGAAAATAGCTGAAAATGCCTGTATACATAAAATAATCGACTCAAATACTTGTTCACACAAATGTACTTCATTTAAAGTTCAAAAACAGACAGTCACAAAAAAAACACATCAAATTGTGGCATGAACCAATAAAAAAGTAATTTTCTTAAGTCTTGCAGTAACCAAGACATTTTTTCTGTTACAGTGCTTGCGTATGAAATATTTAACAAACAGGTTATGGATTTACCTTTCTTACATATGAACTATTAAATACACAAGTAAATCATTTATCTTGCACATCGTTAGCCTCATTGTATAATTGACTAAGTCATATTTGAAAGCTTTTGGAAAGCAAGGACAAAATATTATAGGAAGAAGCACATATTTCATGTAACAGCAATTTCAGGGAAAACAGGGAACAACAGTCATATTTTGACTACAAGGTTTTGCTGTATGTGTAAGAAACAGTTATACCTTTACTTAGTCTGAAACAAAAATAATTACTTTTACAAAAATAACTTCCGAGCAAAGATCCATAGGATCCAACTCTGGTTACCAGAGTCAGTTCAAGCCATTTATATGTGTTGCACCAGTCTTTAGAAAAGCATCTTCTTCTGTCCTCTTGACAGGTTCGAAGGAAAAAAATTTAATTGTGGCTGCTTGGGCCGTTCTAGTCTTGACTGGGATATATCTATAATGAAAAAGGAGCGAAAGTCTGTTATTCTGACATTAAAATGATGATGACAATAACAATAAATAATAATAATACCAGCCTCCCCATAGTTCTGATCATTTCTAGCTGTATTAATGGCCTATAGGCATTTCGATTCAGACAAATAAAACTAATATATATATATATATATATATATATATATATATATATATATATATATATATATATATATATATATATATATATATATATATATATAAACGCATAATTATTTGTTTTATTTTTTTAAGTGTATATATTTAAGTGAGTCCGTCACAATAAAAAACAAATACACTTAACAAAACACATTTCTTCAGAGGATATTACTTTCTAGACAATTCATTAATTTCATTATTATGGCCACATGGTCATAACTTCACCTATCGGTGCAGGAACACCTGCTTTTGCTACAGTTTTAATACACTGTACATATGTGGACACACTGTATATACCTTATGCACCTTTTCCTCCTTTGGCACCTTCTTTTGTTTATTAAGCCAATGTGGGACTTTCTCCACTGTGAGATCAATAAAGCCCTATCTATCTATCTATCTATCTATCTATCTATCTATCTATCTATCTATCTATCTATCTATCTATCTATCTATCTATCTATCTATCTATCTATCTATCTATCTATCTATCTATCTATCTATCTATCTATCTATCTATCTATCTATCTATCTATCTATCTATCTATCTATCATGCTGCTCTCTGTTCCTCTCCTCTTCCTCCCTCTTTCTCTGTTGCTCCCCTGTCATCTCTTTATCTCCTTCTGCTGTTATTTTCTTCTTAAAATAAGAAGAGATGTCTGTGGACTTTCACTTCGTTGTCTGGAAATTGACAAACCATACAGAACAGCGGTAGCTACGTAACTCTTTGAAAACTTGTCAAAAAGACAACAAAAGCCGCTGTAACAGGAGCTGATACAGTTCATATATCCCCCCCTCTTCTTTTACAAACGAATGATTTGACTTATTTACTTACCGTTAGTCTTATTCGCTTTCTCCCTTCCTTTTATCACCGTTGAAGGCGGGCACGCGCTGAGCCGTAGTTGTCTGAGAACGCAACAGCGGCTAGAAGGGAGGGGGAGGGAGAGGGAGGGCGGACGGGCGGGCGGGGGAGGGGGGAGCGGCAGGGTGAGCTACGGTGCGCAAGAAGGTCAAGAAGAGCGGCTGTGCATAATGGGATGAAACGCTAAACTGACGCTACTATCATTTACACTGGCGAGTGGGGTGGCCAGTGGGGTGGCCAGGACATCGCCAGCGGTGGCCGTGGCCACCCCTGGCCACCCCCTGGCCACGCCCCTGATGGGTGGGCTCTCTCCGGGTATTCTGGCTTCCTCCTACAGTTCGAAAACATGACTGTTAGACTAATTCATCTCTTCAAATTGCCCTTAGGTGTGACTGTGTGCATGCATGGTTATTTGTCCTGTGGTCTGTGGGATAGACTGGCGCCATGTCCCGGCTGTACCTGCCTCCCACCTGCGGACCGCTGAAGATAGGCAACAGTACCCCCTGCAACTGTGTATGGATAAGTGGGTATAGAAAATGGAAGTGTAATCTATGCAGATGACTTTTAGCTGTATGTGTCTTTTAAACCCCACCAGTTAGATAGACTGTCCACCATCATGCAATATTTATGTTGTGTCAGTGACGGGCTCTCCAGCAACGTTCTGGTTTTCAACACAGACGATACAGAGACCTTACAGAGACAATAATTTCTCCTAGTCACCTCCATCCAAAAATACAAACCCCACAGATGTTTCCTTTTGCCCAGCAACCAAATCTACAGTAAAAAAAGCTATCCAGAACACAGCAGCCAGACTTATTACAAAACCCAGTAAATTCTCTCTCATCACCCCAGTCTTATATTTCTTACACTGGCTCCCAGTAGATTTTAGAATCTGTTTTAAAATACTTGTTCTTACCTACAGGGCTTTAAATGACCAGGCTCCTGACTATTTGTGCCAGCTTTTAAATAAACATTATGCTCCCCGCAGCCTTCAAGCCCAACATCTCCTGAATGTTTCACGCACTAGGCTGAAAACTAAGGGGGACAGGGCCTTTCAGTCTGCAGCTCCTAAACTATGGAACAGTTTTTCACTGCAGCTTCACTTTGCTGAGTCTGGAGACATTAAAAAAAAAAAACAATAGATAACCGTTTTGTTTCACCAGGCTTGTATGTCCTGATTTTATTGTGCTTTTTAGGTATAATTATTGTGCTTTTTACATATTCTTTTTTCTTTTTATATGTATCTTCAATATTATTTCCTGCACAGTGCTTTGTGACTTTGTGTCTTTGAAAGGTGCTTTACAAATAAACCTTATGTACTTACTTACTGCTGCTGAATTTAACCATACACACCAACAAATGCAAAACCGCAGCATTCAAATGACATTCGATAAACTCTCTGGATAACAGCTGTAGTCCAAGTCTAAGGTGTGTACCAAATTGTGATCAGACCAATAACTAATAGCTTTTCATCAAGCCATATCCTTGAGTATTTAATTTGAGGGGATATTTCTATATAGACATGTTCCACTGCAGAAGAAAAGAATTAGTGAAGCACATCAGAAAGAAGGTGATTCGTTTTTGTTTTGTTCGGCGTTAGGGCAAATTTTACTTTTCAGCAGAGAGAAATGCACAAAAGAAGCTCCATTCAAATTACTTACGGAAGTAAACAGTTAATGTACACATTACTGGTACTTACTTTTTCACCTTTGAATGATTTATTTGAACAATTTCATTTCTAGGTTTGAATAATTGAACACCTTTAATGGCTTAATAACAAGAGTTGGGTTGACAAGTTTCAGTTCATTGTGGATCATAATCTGACTTATAGACTCAACTATGACCATACATTCACCTAAATATTTGAACAGCTTACATACAGTTTTTAACTTGCCAAGAAAAAGGCCATTTAACATCTGACCCCTATCAACCTAATTTCAGCTTTCAAACCTTTCAAAAAAACGAAACTTTCAGTCATTCATAGATAAATATTGCGAATGATTTACCTAAATGTAGTTTCTCCTTTATAGCCCAAATAGACCCCTGGTTGCGTTTTGAATCGGCTGCCTGAAACCCAGGGATGCCAACTATTTCAAATGAAAGGCAAGGCAAGTTTATTTTTATGGTACTTTTCAGTAACAAGACAATTCAAAGTGCTGTAGATGAACAGAACATAAGAGAAGAAAATAGTAGCGGCAGGTCAAGACTACAAACTTAATCTAATGAATTTTCAATGAACTACAACAGGTTGAATTGATCATTAACATTTAAAGGTAACTCTAAACAAATAGGTTTTTGACCTTGATTTTAAGGAACTGAGGGTTTAAGCACTTTTACAGTCTTCTGCGAGTTTGCTCCAGAGAAGTGGAGCATAAGAACTAAATGCTGATTCTCTGTGTTTGGTTCTGGGTATGCAGAATAGACCTTAGCCAGAAAAGGAGCCATGATTCGTGAAAATGAGCTTGATTTAGCCTGAAACGCACTAGATGATGTCACACGATAATTTGTATATATCTGGCATAATAACGCTGTATTTCTGGGGTTCAAAATGTTAGAACTTGAATTTAATAATGAAAAACTTCTGTATGTCATTAAGCTCTTCATAATTTACAGCAAACATCATATACACACGCTTAATTGTTTGCCACAAAAATATCGGGTACTTCTGTCATCAGTAATTTTTATTTACGTAGTCTTAAATCAAGCTCAGCGCTAAAGTCATTTCAATTACATCGCCATCCAAAAGCTGCAACGCTTTAGCACAAATAACCCTGACATTATAAATTATGTCTATTTTTGTATGTGGTACTAAAATTATTAGGTTTATTGTAAATATTATGTCAGTTTATTTTTGTTCTGCTATGTTTGGGTTTTTTAGAATATGTTACGAAAAACATTAGACTGTCTTAAAACTGCCAAAGTTAATCTGTTAAAAAGCTTCCACCTTGCAGCACCATTTCAGTATTTACTCAGTAGTTGTTTTTTTATTTATTACACTAAATTATTATTCGATTTTTCTGTACACAGTGCATGTTTTGTCCTGTTGTGTTTTGTTCCAAATAAGACTTCTGCACATACACAGCTCATTGCCGGTTGTGGCTCCGTGCTGAGAGAACTGATCAGCAGCCTGTTGTAGCCGGTTGCTGCGTGCCATAACAGATTCATCTCATTCACACAGCAACTTTCTTCCTCACAAGTTGCTGTCAGTTTTCCAAAAACACATTCGATTTGGCACTAGTCGCTTTTTGGGATAGAAGTTGATTAGGGAGTCTGAAAAGGTGCTAAGTCTGGCAATAGTTGTGCTAATTTGGCAACACTGCAAACCTCTCTGAAAATTCCTTTTTACAAACTAGTTGAAAGTTATGCATAGAGTGACTTCCCGTTAGGAGTGAATCATGGTGCCGGGAGGTTCGATCTTGCAGATAGATAAAGAAGTTGAGCTTCTTTTAAACACCATATTAGGATATAAAGTTAATTGGGAATTATTTTTAACTCCACCGCATGACCAAGTGTATAAACCATGGTTGCATGTGTCACGCAGCGCAGCAATACTCGTCGCAGACCGTGATATACCAGATATTAATATCTGTCTTTTCATGTACACACACAGGCTCCAAACCAGAGCGTTTATAAATCTCCACTTTGGCTGGAGTTTTTAGGATCTGTTTAAGGGATGTACGACGCCATTTATGTGTGGCTGAAATCATTATCGCATAAAAATGTCTTGTTTTTCCAAGATGTCCTGCTACGTGTGGACTAAGCCTAAATGAACTGCAGCCCAATCAGATGATGAGCATCAGGTGTGAGTTCTGCAGTCAGCCTGGCCACGCCCACGGGTGGACACCTGTAGCTCAAAGAAGAGTGGCACTGGCGCATTGCCCCTCCAAATTCTGCTATTTCAGCTCAAATAATTACCTTGTTTGATACAAGGACACAGTTGAGGGTTTCAGCAGGCTGATGATGTCAAACACACAGTAAAGCCGGTTTCACGTTGGACAGATCAGGCTCAAATTAGCTTCTGTAATGGCTCCAATCTCAACCTTGCAGAAAATGTATGAAATGTATTTAAAAGCTGCTGAAGTGACTGGAAAACAAACACATTTACATAGATTCCACTAACTCTGGTAAGAAGAGTGATAAATATTCAACCACGACTGTGGCGGAAGTTCACAGTCAACAGTCACCAAAAAAAGGTGTGGTCAGGTTGCACCTTGATAGCTGACATTTAAAAAAAATACGACAACAGGTATGCAACATGACACATTAAACTTATCATTGAGCTTGCATGTAGCGTTATTATTCATTCATGCAAAAATGCATCAGTCAAATAAATGATTAAAACCGGCATATTAAAATTTATGCCCACGATGGGTAAATTTTAACTCCTGACTGCAACTATAACCACAGGTGTAGAGAACAATGTAGTTTCAGTGCCAGATGTGCGCTGCCTCTCTCACATGGCTGCTCTTGAAGCGATTTATCATGGTGTGGCACTGATATACCATCAACAGTCTCTTGCTCCTGTGTAATACTGGGGGATATTTGTGGTTGCTGTGAGGCAAACATTTTAATAAATCAGTTTATTACAGCATACACGATGCCCCGGGGCTTTACAAGCAACAAACATGCTACAGCATCTAAAGGCTCTAAAAAAATAGATGAGAAAACAACGATGACAGAGTCTCTTTAAGAAGCAGTAAGTTAGCCTTTCTTAAAGAGACTGTCATAGTTGTTATCTCAACACAGAAACCACTGCACTGCTGGAAGACTGCTGAAAATATAAAAAGCAATAGATTTAATGACATATTTTTTGAGAAATTAAAGAATAATTTCACCAATATCTGCTGGTTTACAGTCCTTTGTATGTCACAGTTGTTCTGAGTAATTCTGACACTGGTTAACCCGATAGAAATGGGAGATTTGTGCTGGATTAGTGTAAAAAAGGGCAAATTGTGAAAACCATACCTAAGCCATTAAAATTTGCATACTTTCAATAACATCTCAAGGACATAATATTACTTTTTAATTTTTTAAAACTAGATCTTCCCTGTCTCTGTTTACTTATATATATTTGCTTGTTAAATATAAATAGCAGCTCAGCCAATCCCAGAGCAGACGTGTTGCTTGGGTTCAAACAGAGTTTCAGAATGCGGGAAGATAGGGGGCCTAGACTTTGAAGGTGGCATCGTTGTTGGTGCCAGATGGGCTGATTTGAGTATATCAGAGACGTCTTGGAATTTCACACAAAACCATCTCTCAGATTTCCAGAGAATGGTCCAAAAAAAGAGAACATATTCAGTTAGTAGCAGCTGTGAGAACCAAAATGCCGTGTTTATGTCAGAGGCGAGAGGAAAACTGGGAGACTGGCTCAAGATGATAAAAAGGCTAAAGCAGCTCAAATAAAGCAACCTGTTGCCAGTAAGCCATGTGGAATATGACCACATCCTCTGATGGCTACTTGTCACAAAGCTGAAATCATCTCCGTCTGGTTTGTTGAACAGGACAGGGCGAACAGCCACACATGTGTACCCCAAAGTCCTCTACAGTCACCCGATCTCAATCCTTCAGAGCGCCTTTGGTATTTCCTGGGTTTGTTGTTGTGCGTCATGGTTATGCAGCC
This sequence comes from Fundulus diaphanus, assembly GCA_037039145.1. NCBI lineage: Eukaryota > Metazoa > Chordata > Actinopteri > Cyprinodontiformes > Fundulidae > Fundulus > Fundulus diaphanus. The sequence goes on along the minus strand of CM073127.1, from coordinate 40,647,442 downwards.
AATAAATCAGCAGCAACTGTGTGACGCTGTCATATCGGTATAGACCAAAATCTCTGAAGAATGTTTCTGACAGCTTTTTCAAATCTGGGCCATGAATAATTAATGCATTTCTGAAACCAAAATGGGGTCTAAACTGGTACTAGCAAGGTGTACCTAATAAGTGGGTCAGCGGGTGTGCGTGGCTGCTTGAATACCGTTTTGTATTTTGAAAGGTATTGTAAATATGACACATTTTCCTTATTTGACACTTTATTCATTTCTAGTAGGGTTAGGAAATGTGCCATTTCCCCTTAGTAAATACACAATGAGCTTAAAAATAGATGTGATTTCAAAGGATTACAGGGACTAGCATAAAATGATGGTGTCCTAAGAGACCCTCTAATGGATTCCTCTCCTGCGAGGTGTTTATGTCCACTCCAAAGAGATAGAGTAAGTCTGTGAACAAAATCCTGCCAGTTACAAAAGGCTTTTAAGGTTAAGATCCCAAGACCCAGAATCCACAACAGCGGACATTACGTTTCCTGTGAAAGGCTGTGCTTCAAATGAAGTCAAACTAGTACAACCTCACTAATTAAACATGATAAAAAAATAAATCTTTGCCTCCATTTAAAGTTGTTGATTAGATCTGCTATGATAGATGCCCGGTCATGTGGAAAAATAGGAGGAAAACGCTGAATTCCACAAGCCGTGAACTGCCTTCTGCTGGTGAGATGTAAATCAGCGAGGCGCTCTAAAATTGATGGAGCATCCTCTGGTTTTCTTCCTGGCTCCCTCTGAATGCTTCAGCATGTATGTACACACACTATAAGATGGATCACCAGCAAAACATGGGTGATGCGAAACAAAGAATTTCAATATCAAAGTTATCAATCACATCAAGTCTATACTGCTTTTCTTGGGACTCAGAATGTAATTATGGAGTATTGTGGGTATGACGCTTGTATCCGTTTTCATCCCAAATGACAGTGCTTATGTTAAGTTAATTGAGCTCATATCCCAGGATACATAGGGAGGAGGCTGTAACATTAGCCATTTCCTGCATGCAGCTCATTGGGATGCAAGGCTGGTGCTGGCAGAGTAAACTGCGCCTTGGCAGAGATGCTGAGCAGTGGTGGTTGGTGTTGCTGCAGGGACATGACAGCTACAGTCTTCCTAGCCATAAATCCCCACACACTCCACAGGGCGTACAGAAACACCTGTGTATTAAGATGAAAGACGTCTAAATTCGAGCTGCCCCTTGGTGCCCATGTCACCGGGTGAACTTATTGGGCTATATGACTTTTCAGCAGCAGCCTATTATTTATTCTTGGTGGGGTTTTTTCTTTTCACATGCTTATGAGACAGGGGAGGGGGGCTGGGAGTCACTCTGTCTTCACATAGTGTGAACCTCTTTATGCCACCTCCTTTACTTGTCCCACTCAGAATCAAAGTAGTTTGCTCAAAGCCACATCCAAAGCTTTTTCTGACTGTGTCACTCATGAACATGAGTGTGTAATATTCTGAATAGGGTGTGATGACCGTTAAGGCTTTCCTCCTCTTTGCAAAACAAAATTATCACCCACAGACTAATTTATGAAGTGCACTTAATTGTTCATGTTGCTGATGACTTCAAGCATCTGCCTGCGGCGTTTTGGGACGAGAGGGAAAGGCATCATTCAGCGGCTTGCTCCTCTCGTTCTGCACCCAGGCTCAGTGTGATATGACTTTGATTGTCTACTTGTAATTTACCCGGCAACTGCCAGCCCTCTGTCTTCGCCACATCTCATACAGACCTTTCCTTAGATCTCGGTGGATTGCCTAGCAACCTTTTTCCTCCGTACAAATACCAATCTGTGCCCTGAGCGGCTGATGTTGACCGGCATAATTACTAAGTATTGGAGAGCAGCCAGAAATGGAATGGATTTAGGAACAATATAGGTCTGAAAGTCAGACTAATGAAGCACTAACTAAACCTCACTGCAGTGTGTGAGTCAGATTAAACACGACAATGTAGTTGGCAGTGTCATACAGGGTGAAAGTACAAAGAAGCAGCTTCTGACAGAAGTAACAATCCAGCTCGCAGACTGTGACAACTTTTTTGTGTTTTTTGGCGGCTGCAACATGAAAAAAAAAAAAACTAAAATGTGCCTGGTTTTACACTGCATCTGGTTTAAACAGACATTTCAGATGCTTACTTTTCATATTTTTCCACAGGGATAAAGTCTGTTATTTCATGTTGCTCCCCACTATGCAGAGCTATATATTGGATCAAATCTTGAGGCTTGAGTCCCATTTAGTGCCTAAAAAAGGAATTTTCTTAATCTGGTTCCCACTTTTTCACTGTTCAACGGTAAAAGTCAATGTAACATAAAGTTAAACATACAGACAGATCGACTGTGTTGAGCGTAGAGCATCCTTTTATATTTCTATAAAGACATTCTCATACATCTATTCACACTGCAAATATTCCATGCACTCTACTTTTTTCCTCTAGCCTGTGTATAAAAATGTGCAGATTAAGATGCAGTATAAACTTATGGTATATGTTGTGCAATTAGAATTGGTTGATAATTAATATTGATTAACTCAAAATCAGATGTAACCACACGGTTCTCGCCAGCGTGTTTCAGCGCAACGCTCCGTTATGCTATAAGTTGTCAACATTACGCTAAAAATAGACCGTTGTGCTCTTAAAAAAAAAAAAAAAGAGCGTAGCGGTCAGTATAATATGGAGAAGTACAAACGGATGTTAAAGAACAACATAGAAAGGTCAGTAAAGCTGTTGAACGTGCATCAGCGCAGTTATAAACCTCCCAAACAACAACAACAGCTAAGCTAACGCTACCTGTTAATGGCTTGATGACGGATAGCTGCAGGAGTACACAATTACGCTGAAAAATAATCCCGGTGAGGCCCCTGAACTGTACAGACAGTTCACCTAAAAGGATTATACAAGCACAAACCTTCGGACAGCGCTCACCTTGCACAAAACAAGCACAAACAACCGCTCTTCATATATGTGTGAATTGATTAAACAAAACAGGAAACTTTACATTCAACATAAATGAGCCTATAAACACTACACCTACACACTAATCTACAAATAATAATAATAACCAAATTTAATGTAAAACTGATCAATTGATAACTCATGAGTAGACAGAGAAATAGTGAATTATGAAACAGAACAACTATGCACAAATAGGCAAAGGCAACAAATTCACAGTGATCTGGATGGTAAACCACTGATGAGCAATTATTAATCTGGACAATGAAGAACAGTCACAGCTTCAGAATCAGATGATATTATGTAGCGACATGAGAAACATCAAAACAACAATGGCACAGAATTGTGCATTTGTGCATCTGTGTGTCTGAGTTGCATGACAGATAACAGGCTAAGCTAGTTAGCAACACAGCTTGGCCAACAAAAGAGACCATTAGCTGCCAATAAAAAAACAAACAAACATAGAGTCCACATAAGTTTCCGGTTTGGAACTGGCACCAAATTGGAACAATGGGTTACAAGCTTTGTGCATGTAAAGATAAGAGACGAAAAGAAAGTTGGAAGAAGAAAAGTTAAATAAAACAGTACCCAAAATGCAAGGAATGCTGCTACAGTAGGTCAAAATAGCTCCAAACAGTAAAAACCCACTGATAGGCTCTCTATTAAGGGCTCTCCTTGGTGTCAGAATTTGTTCTGATGACACGAACACACTACACACACAGAGCTTGGTTTATTGTGAGTTTTATTGAAGAAGGATGGTTTGTGGAGGATGAAACCAGAGATGAAACCTTAACTTGAGATTCAGAGGAAGCAGGATTTCAACAGCAAGCAGGAGCAAACCAGGTTGACAGGCGAGGAGTCTGATGACGGACCGGCAGGGAAGTGAAGACTGAGGGAGGTTAAGTAGGGAGGCTGGCAGGTGGAGTGAATTCTGACTAATTAATGTCCAACAGGTGAGACTGATTGCAGAGGGAGTGAAGGGTAAGCTGAGTGAGAAGAGGAGGAGGAACTGAAAACCAACAAAAAAGGCCAGACTAAAACTAAACCATGACACTTGGGGGATGTTGTAGATTCAGTAATGCTGGATGGCAGGTTGCAGATCCACGTTCTTCTACCGGAAATGAAAATCTACTGAATACACAAACAGTGGAATTTCAGAGCGTCTTTGAGCTCCTCGTTTGATGGTAAAAAAGGCGAGTGGGATTTGCTGGATGCACAGACAGCTAAATCTCGAAAGCTTTCTTTTAAGTTCCTATGAAGCCTGGAAAAAAAAGGGGAGCAGGAGCTAAACCTGCTCGCAAGTTTGCAACTCAGCTCCTCGTCGGTCCTCTGATACCTTCTGGTTGGAACCATTAGCAGAAATAGTTGAGGTCCGCTCCAATGTGTCTGGCCTCATCTGAGTTAGCAGCTGGAGACGAAGTTACGTTACAATGCACTATGCTATATAACTGCTGTCTAGGGCATCACACCAGCAATGGCCACCCAATGTGGTTTTGAGTGAATGTCATAAAAAAGAAAATGCAAATCGACATGTTTCCATCTAGTGCTTTGAAGAAAATTAACCAGGTAACGGAAAGCACAATATCCTCAGAGGTTGCAAACTAGCAAGGACCACACATTTGAAAAAAAAAGGAAAGAAAAGCGGTTTTCAGGAATGTGTTGCTATTGGACGAGTTGTAATTGTTCTTCTTATCAGCTAGTATCGGTGATGTTAAATGTTGTCTGGAAGTGTAGATTTTTTTTTATTATATGAGCCTCATGTGAATATCTGAGAAGATGCCGTCAGCAGGAACAGCTAATCAGTCCCGTGAGGTAAATGTTTGCTACTTCAGGACTTATTCGGCAAATGTGTTTCCATCGCCCATTCTGCGCATTAACTCTTTTGCAAAATCCAAAAAAAAATAATTGCCAAATTGAGGAAGTTTTTCAAATTTTGACGTTTCCATCAACCTTTTATAACATGATACTTCAAAATGTGCATAAAAAAAAATCGTTGTCGGAAACGTGGCTCATGAATGCTGGGAGAAGTAGTCTTCTCCAGTGATGATGGCCCAGTAGATTAGTACCTTTTCTCCTAATATCCATTTACACATGCATACACTAAAACACACACATTTCATCTGCTCACCCATATAGTGTATAGGAAATGCATGGTTATCAAATATTTTTTTTTTTTTTTAATAATTAAAAAACATACATATAAATCTGTAAGGCATGCATTTGAATTGACCCCCTCCATGTTAATACCATCAATGAACCAATAAGCAATTGTCTTCAGCCAAGAGAAAGCACCACAAAGGATGTAGAGGATACAGAGAGCATGTGTAAGGTGTTCTGGTCTGGTGATGCCAAAATGGTCAACATGCTATGTGTTGATGAAAACTAACACTGCAAATTACCCAAATACCCCCTGTGAAATGTGGTAATGGTAGCATCATGTTAACAGGATGCTTTTCTTCAGCCAGGCTTTGGAACATTGTCAGAGTTGTTGTGAACAAATGGATGAAGCTGTTTCATTAGCACTTACATTTGGTTTAATAGGCTTAATGGCAGACTTTTTAACACCCAGAGAGCCCTTGTTTTATTGTACAAAGTTATCAGGGATGTCTAAAAGTCACAAGTACTCAAAACTAGGATCTTTAGTAAAAGAAATTTCCTCTGTATGGGTGGTGGTGTGGGTGGGGTTGCTTGGATGGCTCAGTGTCCGGCCTCACCCCTTGTAGCTTCCTCTGCCCCATTCGCATTTAGAGATTGAGGATTCTGGATGGGGTTGGGCGGGTGGTCGTTTGTACCTGGAATACTTTATCGGTTTGTTTTACTGTTCTTTTTTACGTCTCTCTTTGCAGGTGTAGAAACAGACTCAGGGGATGTTATCTTGTTCTCTCCTTTCCTCTCCTCAATTTTTTTCACCTTTTCTCCCTTTTAGCCTTTTGTCTCATCTTTTTTCTCTTCTGCCTTCTCGTTTTTATGTCCAATAAAAGAAAAAAAGAGACTAGAATTTAACAAAAAGTCTTTTGTGATTTCTTTTTTACCTGCTCTCCAAAATTAAGCATGCAATGTTTTATTCTGACAGATTAGTCATGTTCTCTGTAGAAAAGTAATGTGTAAATCATCGTAGATCTAAAACTAAAAAAGTGTTCTGCACATAGAAGATTGTCATCAATTGAAAATATTTCAAAACTTTTTTTTATCGAGCACAAAGGATTTGAGTAAAAGCCATTGGACGGTAATCCTATTTACTATGAAATTAAAAAGAATGTAAAAGTGTGGTTATTAAAAGAAGAATGCTTTGAGTTTTACCCAACGGTTTTATACTGAAAAAATATTTGAAGTTATCTGTAATAATCTTGCCCTAAATTTTTTTTTTTATGTCTGCATCTGCATGAATCGCTTGGGCTGGTGGGGAAAATCATTCTTAAATTACAGTTAGGAGGCAGCATAAGATTAAACCAGGGGCCGGAAATGGCCCTCTAGCCATACTCTGGACTCCCCTGCTTTACACCGAAGCATGTTCTTGTGGCAGAACGACAAAGTCAAAGTCCAGACACATCTCTAAATAGGATTCTGCTGCAAGACTTGAAAATCAGTGCTCAGGGACATCCATTTTGACTGAACTGGGCTATTTTACTAATAAGAAATATCCACTCTCTAAATGTGCAAAGCTACAAGAGACATACCCCTAAAGTCTTGGTGAGCAGTTCTATAGTGGGCTGAATCTAAAGCACACCTCACTTGTCAGATTTTTTTGTTCTTGTAAAGAAATTTCGGGTGTCATTTCTATTCAGCTTCACAATTATACACTAATGTGCGTTTGTGTGTCACACAACATCACAACACCATTTATTTAAACTTGGGATCGTGCAGTGACCAAATGTAGCAGCAAAATGGCAGCTTTAAATTTTGGATATAAGATGTATAACTGCCTCTCCTCACTTCACTACTTTTATGAGTTGCTCAATAACTGAAGACCTACTTTTCACACCTTTGAGTCAGCATTAACGTCATCATTGAGGAATCTATTCAGGAGAAATCTTCTAAAACATGTTGACCCAATTGCCTCTTAGGTAAATTTGGAAGTGGATTTCCTACATTCACAAGCTTTTATATGACACATTCAAAGCAGAACCCTGAAGGAAGCATGTATCTTGCAAAATGAGTTGCATTTAGCTTTTAATACTTTTAGAATATCTATCAAAGGATAAAGCACGGTCGATGTTCTTTTTTATTTGAATGTAGCACCGATCAAGAATAATCCTTGTAGTGTATCAGTGAAATCAAGTGACATTCAATTATCCCAGCTTTCTGTAGCTGAAACAGCTGTGCCTCCAGCTTGAGATTTTAAATCTAACTTTAGTGTTTAACTGCGTTTAATCCAAACAGTTTAATCACCGCTGCCACCAAATGTGCCTGCTTTCAAACCAGCATCAGCCTTCAGCCCTGTCTTTACAATGCCAAAGCGTCCTTTCCCAGCTGGGTCTGCTAAAGCCCTTTTCCGTACAGTACAGGAAATCTGTAGAATCAAGGAGAAGCTTGTGCCTCAAACTGGATTTAGATATTAAACCTTCATCCTGTAAAGACAACAAACCCGTGGGAATTGCTTATTATTATTTTGAGTGAAGGAAAAGCCTTTTCTCTGGGATTTTGTTTCTCATCTTTACAGAACAGGGTCACCCCGGGCAACGGAAAAATAATCATTTATGCTGGGCAGAAAAACCTTAGTTTGTTTAAAATCCCACAATTGGTAGAAAGCAGAGTGTTTCTTCTCTTTCCACCATGGACAATGCTTACACCCTCTTGTGTGTCTGCCTAAGATGAGGCAGAGTAAACTGACTCTCGCCAGATGGATGTAGTTCCTCAGAGCTCCACACATTCACTTGGGATTGCTCCATTGGAGATGTGTTTCAGAAGGAGGGGCCTTATCAAAAATCCTTGCATATGACTGAATAAACCACTTGTCTGTCATCTTTACTGACGTGCTACTTCTACCACTCACATCGAAACCGAAACCATCGTTTCCACTAACAAAAGCCTTCAAAGCCGTTCCTTGGTGTTCTTTTAAAGAATTAATATTCGGTAGATTGAACAACACTGATAAAATAGCAGCATCAATCAACATTTCTGGGGGCAGCTTTTGCCGGGGACAGGATGTCCAAAACGGGATCTCGGCAACATCTGGTTACCACTTGCCGCCATTGTTGTCTGAATCCAAACAGTTGCTTTTCTGATACGTCACATTTACGAAAATCCCGCCTGGCGATCCTGATTTACTCTTCCATTTTATGCGGTATGAAATCCATCCCAATGGCAGCGAGTCCAGATGGATGTGTTGGGCCGTGTCGAGCTCTGCGGAACTACATCCATCTGGCGAGAGTCAGGTTAGAGTTGTTCTTTTTCTCTTCTTTTTTTACATTTGTCTTACAGGGAGGCATTCTAGAACAACAATTCTACAAGAAAGTCTTTGTCCCTTGGAGTTTTCTTCCGCTCTTTCTGTTCTGTCACACCTACGTGTATCAGATTATCAAACAGATTCTACAACCAGACAAACATAACCGGAGTTAATACAAAATGGCTATTTCAAAACACGATTTTATTTTTAAAAGGGTGGCGGGGTGGGGGTGGGGGGTTCTCGTTAAGAGAGCTCTTGAGTCTACTTGTCTGACAGAAATCAGGCCTGATTTAATTTAACTAAGCTTTCCCATAAATGTGGGTAATCACAGTTAATTTGTGATTTAATAGTTTTCAATTCATAATTTGGAAACTGCATTTTGTGGTCCCTCTAGTTATTTCTTTTATATTCAAATTTGTTTGATGAGCTAAAACAAAACTTCATGACAATAGAACAAAAACAGAAGAATTCTATGAAGAGTAAAATACTTTCTCACAATGTATAGTGAAAGTTTTTTAAATACTGCATTTTAAAATCATAATGTTGGCCAGCCTCTTGCATATTTTAGCTCAGATTTATGAGTTGACATCAAAAGGTTCTGTTTTATTTCTAAAACCGCATGCCACAGTTACATAATCCTTACAGAAAGGCGAAGTCTAACTTGGAAGTCTCTGTTAGGAAGTGCCGTATCCAAATCTTTTTATTGTCTGAGCAGCTTTGGCTGCATTTCCTCCCAGTCTTCTCTCCTTTCCGCCAGAGATGTCTCTCAGATGACTCAGGCCGCCAGCTTTGCAAAGGATAACATCATTTCACTTGTTTCCCCTTCCTCCTGTTAGCCAATTTCAACATCTGGATTAAATCAAATATGATATATGTAAAAAAATAAAAAAGCTCTTTGAGGTTTTTTTTCCTTTTAGTACTGTGCCATAGAATCTCTCTATGAAAGTGCAATATTGTAATACAGTAATACAGTACATGCTCTAACACAGAGTATTTGTATTCATACAAATACAAACTTTAATGTGTTCTATTGTGATTGTATGGGGTAGGCTGATGCAAAGTAGAACATCACTGTACAGTAAAACAAAAATAATACATGGTTTTCATTTCTTTAACAAGTAAAAATGTAAAAATGTGTGGTGTGTATTTGCATTTAATCCCTTAACTCTGATACTCGAAAATAAAATCAAACGCCGGCAATGAAACGTCAGCTAAGTTGGAAACAGGAGTCCATCGGTGTGTAATTTCTGTGAAAGCCTTGGGAGCAAATGTCACAAATACCAAGGAACAAAGCAGACAGGTCAGGTGAATTTCTTTTAGAGAAGTTTGAAGCAGGGTTGGGTTATAAAACAATGTCTCAAGCTTTAGATACACACTGTTCAACCCATCCTCTCAAAAATGTCATGTAAATGAATTCCAAGATAGAAACCTACATTCAAAATACATAATTAAAAAAAAGCGTGTTGGTTTTCAAGAGTTGTACATGTAGGTGAAAAATATCCATTTTGGTCTCAGGTGACCGTAGTGCCTTCTTGGACTTTTCTTGGCTTTTTTCCAAAAAGGCCCGGTTTGTGAAGCGTACGACCAACAGTTGTCTTGTCAACAGATTCTCTCACCTCCAGAGTTACCAAAGGACCTCATGGCTGTTTCTGTGACGAACACCCTCCTTGCCTTGTAGAATGATCCTCCGCTTTGTGTTGGTCTGTCACATAAAATCCTGCTAAAATACACAAAGACTGATGGTTGCAATTTTTTGGAGTGTGGATAAGTTGAAATGGTATGAATAGTTTTATACCTGTCCGTACAGGGGAGTAACATACAAGGGACTGTATGTGGACAGAGGCATTGCTGATCAACTTTAGCAGGGACTTTGTAGGCAAGTGGCCCAGGATCGCCTTTTATTCAGGCTGGTGTCACATGCTTCACTGACTGGAACATGTTAGATCGTGTCACTGTTTCCCATTACCACTGCATGGGAATGTCTCGCTGTTGGACAATAGCTTGCTCCTCACACTTTTTTTAGAGACTAACCAGAAAATACTGTGCTCTGCCTTATCAAAGACAGCCCATGTCAACAGATAAAGAAGTTAATATTGAATGATTACTTCTGTCTGATTCCAGCTGTTCTGGGTGTGATACAGCAACTGGTCAGTTAAAAATCAGTGAATGTATTAAAGTGATCAGGATAGCAGTCTATTGCCTTGTGATTTGAGAGGCAGTCATATAATCAACAAGCAGCACCAGAGTGGTGCTGGGCTTGCGAGATGGTAAAGGTAATCTCAAAGTGTGGCCATAGCGGCTGTGGAGGTCCCCAGGGAAATCAAGAGCCTTCACAGCTGCCCTGCCCGCCAGCAGCTTGCAGCACAACTTTAAAATGACAGGCCGTATGAGGAGGAACAGAAACTTCAGCTTGACCTTAAAGTAGAATACAATGAAAACAGCACAAACCCAGAGGTCAGACAAAGCATCAGTTTTCTAGACGAATGCGCAGGCAGGGTGCAGCTTTCACCTTGCAAATTCGAGATGAACCATACATCTGTTCAGAGTTTTGCCGATTAGTTTGCCTGCAATTGTTTTGTTGTGCCACTTAACGTAGCATCTGGTGAAGAAATATGGGTTTCAAGATGCGAGGAGCAAAAACATCTGGACAAAACGGATTTCAGATCGTTTTCCTAAACACAAATTACCAATCATTATCTGCAGGGCAAGACAGAGGGCCGGGTATCCCACTGGAGTAAGATCTCCGCGTGAAATCGATGCAACTGCGTGAGGGATGAGAAGATTTTCTGCCAACGTACGATGAAGTGTTGCATCGTCTAGCTTCACTTGACAGCTCCGTGGAGAAGGAAAATGGCTTGACTCAGCTTTCCAAGAAAATGCCAGCCCGCTGTGAGATGGACCAATATGTTGTCCAAATAAATAAAATGTCAAGTGAATAACAAACCAAGTAGCATCTGTTGCCATTACTTTGACACTTTTCATTTCCGCAAATTAAGCCTGTGACAGGATAGGATACGAATAACAGCCAGTCGGCCTCTAGAAGTAGCGCTAAGCGTGTGGCTCCGGTGCAAATGCAGATAACATTATTCTCATTAAAACACTGGTATGCACAAAATCCAGTGCAGTGTTTTTTTTTTATTCCATTTAATTGGTGGAATAAAGGTTAATTGCTTACTGCATTACAAATGTTTTTCTGTTTCACAAATGTGCCTTTAAGACCTGTAAAAATGAACAATTAATACACTCCAAAGTGCAAGAAAAAGCATGTTATACTTTAGTCTCTTTGAGTCACTTGATAGAAAACAAAAAGTTGGTTGGTCATTTCCACAAGTTGCGGGTAAAGATGAAGGAAAAACAGCACTTTCAGAAAAAGGTATCAATGGAAAAAACGTAATTCATTAGCTTTTTAGAGTAAACCCATGCAAAAACCTCAAGACTGAATGCCTTTCTGTCACCATGTTCTGATTCCTTGAATGCTTTTCTGAGCACTCGAGGTGAGTGCACTGTACAATCTATCAGTGCCGTTAAACTGTTTTATGTGTGCAGCTACGGAGCAGTAAATCCTGCGGCGAGAATCTGTCATGTGTCAGAACGTGTTGTCATTAGCAGATTTATCCTGTGTGCAGCCTATTTTTCTTTTTAAAGTGGAACACAAGGCAGGGTGTTTGCAAAACATCTGATATGGAGGAATTTTCCAATTCTGGCACATCGGAGAGCAAGCGTAGTTAAACAATGCTTCATATGAATGAGATTGATTTAAAACATTCAGCCATGATATATCCAGATATGACTGGAGATGGGCACCAGTAATGCACCCATCCATCTTCCCATTAACTCTGATCAGTTATAATGCCCATCATGTTTTCCCCCATGTATCCCATTCTATATTTAGGCCATAAATTTCAATTTTGGAGTTTTCTGATCAGAGGATTTTCTTCCAAGTGTTTGCAGTCTCTCCATCATGGCTTATGGCAAACTGCACACAGAACCTTTCTTGGTGATCCTACAACAATGGCTCCCTTCTTTCAACCTCTCCATAATGAATAGATTTTTTTTAGCCTGGTCAGCCAGACTGATTTACGGCATAAACATATCAGTCTTGAAAGCACCGGGTAGAGCCTGATTTCCAACCTGAGGTGTTGATCTCTGCAGCTCCTCCAGAGTTACCATAAGCCTCGAGGTAGTGTGATATTTTTCCTTCTTTAAGGCAGGGACTGAACAGTGATCTGTGAGACGTTCAGAGGTTTGGGTGGTGCCTTATAACCTGGTCCTGCTTCAAACCTCCACACCTCATTATTCCAGACCTGTATGATGGGGCGTTGTGTTTCACTGGTTTTGAGTCAGGTGTATCAGAGTAAAGGGGAATGAATAAATACACATGCACTTTTCTGATTTTTTTTTTTTTTACAAATGCTTTTCCATCCATTTCACTATTACGTAAAACTATTACCCTTGCTTATCGTATTCCGATCAGATGCAGTGAAGATCGTAGATGTTTGTAGAAATTTGAGGGGGATGAATGCTTTTGTGAGACACAGTACACATTCAGAAATAAGCAACTGACCATCTTCACTGTCCAGGCCAAATTTCTTATTGATGCTTCTCATATGGGGGTTGCAGTTTTTGTGCAGTTTAGTGATGCATCAGAGTTACTACTCCTGGGTTTTGCATACTTGATTTCAGACAAAAGCACATGAAAGAGGCTTATCCTTTCTGCAGGGCTTATCCCCCGAAAATGAGCTAATTAAGAGAGAAAAACGTAATGCCTGATCCAGGAACTGGTTGAGTCAGCTGAAAACACAAAGGAGATACTTCCGAAAGATGAATGTATTGGCTATGACCTGATAAAAGATGGAGACACTAAAAGACAGCTAAACTAACTCCGTAAGCTACGGCAGCAGCTGATGGTCAGAGAAGGGATATTTAAGAGGAGCGAGGCTTGTAACGGTTGATATGATGTAATACAGTGCTAGCCATAGTTACTGGTACTCCTGGTAAGGAGGTGGACAAAGCTTTTACAGAAGTTAATCTGTTATTGTAGTAGCAAAGTCTCACATGGGACATTTTGTGCAAAAATACAAGTGGTGGAAATCCACACAATTCTTTCAAATGATATTATTGGAGGCACAACTTCAGTGTTTTGTGAATAGTTTTTATTATTATTTACAGTTAAACCCAAAATGATTTATATCCCTGGCTGATTTAGATTTAAAGCATCCCTTTAATTTACTTTGACTGGAAGCAATGCTAACATTTTTAGAGTGGCCCAGCCAGAGTCCTGACTTTAATTTGATGGATAATCTGTGGAAGGACATAAAGATTATGTTGATGACAAAGGGACCTTCCAGCCTCAAAGACTTAGACGAAAAGGAAAAAGATGAATAGTCACAACAGGGGAACCATGTAAAGAAGTTGGTCAGCTATTATAAGAAGGGTATGATTACCAATAAAGTAATGCCAATAAAGGCTTGTCCACGGATTTTTGGAAAGGGTTTGATGATTTTTGACATTCCAATTTGTAATAAAATACAAATCCAAAAAGTATTTTTCAAACTGATACTTTTTTTTTTTACATCGTTTTATTCTGTATCAAAGATGCCTGTCTCATTTTCTACCACAAACAACCTACTTGGTTGAATGAAAATTATTTTACACATACAATCATATTCAATAAAGTAGAACATGCATTTCTAAGAGACATGTTTGCCATATTAAAAGTACTTTTTGAAAGAAGAAAAAACAACTACCTTTAAGCCGGTATTAAACATACTTTTCATCAAGCCCCATTTTCTGCCTGAAAATGTTAGCTTTTTTATTGGTCTGATGCAATATTCTAATCCTAAATGCTGTGTTTAAAAGCTTTAAAATGTCAATAGTCCGTGTTCATCTCTATAATGTGTTTTCCTTACTGAAATGAGTACCTGAAATAAATTAACTTTTCAATAATATTCCAATTTATTGAATATGACTATAGATCTGCCAGGTGTATGAACAATTTTGGACTTAACTGGATGCTGTGAAATGCTTTTATTGATCAGAGATGTGATTGTTCCTGGGAGGAGCCCTATATGTACCTGGCTCTCCCAGTGTGTAGGCACCAGATTCTCGAAATCCATCATGTTAGTAGACCTTTCAGCTGTCCTTGTCTGCCCTCCTGTGTGTGACTCAGATTGTTCTGTGGATTCCCTCCTGTTTGCCTCGCCCATGTCGGACTCTCTCATTTGGTCTTCAGATTCTGGACAATGACCCCAGCAAGTATCCTGACCTGGCCTCTCTGTCTCAGTCCTCCTGTTACCTCTGCGCCTCTGTGCTTCCTTGTGGATGAAGACTGCGGACCGTACCTGGACAAGGATTCTTGGATTCCCCCTCTGTTACCTCCACCTGCCTCTGATCCAGGAGACTCTGAACCGTCTCCTGGATAACCCTCCAGCTGACCCTTCTGGAGCTCGGTTCCGTCTGCCGAGTTGCCATCAACTAACCACTCGGTCACCCTCCTTGGATTCAATACCACCTCCCGATTCTAGACAGGTTAGTGGATTACATTCAGTGTACACAATTATCCACTGTGTGTCCTGGAGCCACTAACCTGTTCTTCTCTTTTTCAGCGGTTCCTGTGTGCATGGCAGTCAGTTTCCAGTCCAGCTACACCTGTTGCATACATAAATCTTTTAAACCATTCCTTTTGTCTCGGCTGAATTATCAGCTCCAAATCTTAATTCTTTACACTTTAGTATTAATGTTTCAGTATGAAAAATTTCTTACCTTCAATGTTAGAGAACAGCAGCATGCAGTGACCTTGACGGCAACCTTTTGTTGGTATCACGATGCATGTTGAGTTTACTCATTTCTGGGGCTTTGTGCTTTGGTCAGATGAGATAAAGTTTGGGCTTTTTAGCGACAGGCACTTCAGGTGGTTTCAGTGTGAAACAAAAGATACAAAAGTGGAAGAACACTGCATGCCTGCTGTTATGCACTGAGTAGGAATCATGATGCTGTGGGCCCTTTTCACTCGCAAAGGCCCTGGGAACCTTGTTAGAGAGCAAGGCTGCATGATTTTTTATTTTTTTTTAAATTGAGAAGATGCTGCACCTTAGAATCTGTTGGACTCACTGAAAATAAGCTGGATTTGGTTGTTGTTGATCTGAAGAGAAGAGAGCATCAGAGAAGACCTAGGACTTTGGATGATCTCTAGAGAGATCTCTCTTCCAGTCTGCGGCAACCTTGTGGAGACAAAGAGCTGCATGGAAAGGCGGTTGTAAATATATTAAAACAGGGACACCAAGATTTAATTTATTTAGAAAATTAATTTTTTAACATAGGATGCCGTTCCTAACTCAATAGTAGTTCTCTCACCTTCAAAAAATCCTGTAAAACCATTGATCCAGACCCCTGTTTGAGACTGTAAGACCCTAAAGCTCTGAGGAAGAAAATTACAAATAAATTAGGAGTTGTTCAAAAATTATTGGACTGTAAAATATATCCCAGTGTTTTATAACGTTATTTTTTATAGTTAGGACAGCCACTTACTGTCTCTCTAAAATGAAAAAAAGTTTTTAATGTCAAAAATAAGTCCAGTCTCATCAAAATGGGCTTTCAACATAATTTGTGTCAAAAATAACATTTATGAAAACCCTGTACGTATTCTATTTGACAATATTCTGCAGACCTTGCTTTAATGAATCATGAAATCTTGCAGGATTTTATGCATAAAGTGACCGGGATTTGAGAATTTTACATGGTTTGCTTTAAATCCCGTGAAACATTTAAAGCGAAAGAGCCACAGTTTCAACATATTTAGCTTTTTGCTTGTTGAAAAGTAAAGGGACAAAGACGGTAACTTCCTAAGACTAAGAAGGAATTTAAAGTGTTTATCTAATCTCTCATGGAAACAGGTTATGTGGGAGCATGGGGAGAATGTACACGCTGACAAACCTCTCCAGAGGAATCCGGTTATCTGTGGTACAACCTTCAGCTGTGTATGTTTGTAAATGCAGTCCGAAAAGTACTTGAACACTGTGGTTCCAACAAATAAGTAACGAAAGGTATGGCTACGCGCTAGTATACCCTGCACAGTGTATATAACCTGATCAGCTCTTCACTCATCATATTAGTCTAAACCAGGGGTCACCAACCTTTTTGAAACTGAGAGCTACTTCATCGGTACTGTGTCATGCAGAGGGCTACCTGTACTCACGCCCGCCGACAGGGGGGGACAAATGGGTCAGTTGTCCCGGGCCCAGGACGGGGGGGCAAAACTGACAAATGGTCAGAGTGTCAGTCAGCGCGCGCGCGACTGCAGCAGCTTCCCCAACGTCTCCGCGTCTGCTGCAGTCAGCACGCGCGCTGACTGTGTCACGGCACTCTGCTGCTCCCCATCCCCTCTGGTACATGGCTCAGCGGCGCCAGCCAATCAGCAAGCAGGCTCAGCCTGGCCCGCCCACTCAGCTCTCTCTCAAAAACATGAAGAGGGAAAGAAGCGCCGTTTGGCTATTTTTTAATACCGTAAATTAAATCAAGCTGTATGTTTTGTAAAAAGCCGGTTAAATTCAGTGGAAACACAACAAATTTATCTAAGCACGTGAAAAACCATGAGCAAGAAAACATCGAGCGACAGAAACGGAGAGAGGAGACGAAACTTCTCTCATTGCCCCGACAAACCCAGGAACTTGCAGTGACATGCGTCTCAGTCCTCCAGAGAACATCCAGGTAGATCAGAGTGGTCATCTTCAGCAGCAGTTCATGTTAACTTTCAAAGTAGATATTATCTATCATATGTTACTGGAGCCCACACAGAAAATGTAATTAAGACTTTGAAAGAACCCAGTACATAGATCCTATTAAAAAGTGTTATTTAAGATAAGATAACATTAGCTAATCCTTTATTTATCCCACGATGGGAAAATTTATAGGATTAAAGCAACAGGCAGGTACACACAACACAGACAAAATTACATAAGGATTGAAAGATATAAGAGGTGGATTAGGAAAAAAACACTATGAACATAACATTATTATTATTATTATTTAATTGTAATATTAAATAAAAATCACAAAACCCGAAAGGTCAACAGTTTCATCATACTGGGGGGGGGGGGGGGGACCCAGCGTGTGTTTGAGGAGGAGAGACAGCGAGAGCCATCCCTGGCGATAACAGAGCCCACACACCTGCGGGCGGTTGAGCGGCATCGGGAGGCACTACTTAAACACCACTCAGACAGCGAGAGGATGCCAGAGTGTTACCGTCGTGGTATGCAGTCAAGCCTTGGCCTCTCGTTCTCTGTGTTTCCCAGAGGAACTAATCACTCACCTCTGTGTCTCCCAGGTACCTCCTCGTGTCAGCTCTCTTCCTCTTGTGACCCTGTGAAGTCTCTCGTGGCAGGAGCTCCAAGCATCGTCATCTTCCGTCTGGTGTTGGTCTCTCCTGCAAACCTCCTGGTTCCTCCTGAGTCAGTTCCCCTCCCCTGGAACCCTGCCATCTCCGGAAAGTCACCTGGTTCCTCTCGCTGTCCTGGACATCTGGATTCCCCGGTGCTGCTCGGACCCGACCCCACCTTCGACCCACTGGTCTCCCGGACACCTGTGGCCACCATCGCACGGCTAGCGCTGAGTCCCCACTGCTTCCTCCCCGGTCGGCCTTCTGTCCATCAGGTGGTAAGCTTGCGTCCAGCAGCAGATCCAGCTCAGTCAGACCAGTTCCTCTCCACGTTTCCCCAGTTAACCTCTGTCTCGTTCTTCCCCAGTGATCGACCCGGTTTCCTGCTCCCTGACCGTTACCTGACGCTGCCTCCGCTGAGGCAGAATCCTCCCGTTACCTGGTTCTTAAATAAAACCTTTAAACTTCACCTGTTTCTCCCGAGTGTGCTTCTGCATGTGGGCAAAATACATAAAGCCAACCATGACAATGCGTTTAATGGCAAAAAGGAAGCCTTTCTCAGAGATTCAGAGGGCAGAGAATTCCCACAGTAACATATTCTACCTCCTGCAATGGAAGGGAAAAAAATTGTTAGGGACTGGCTAATATACAGCAGGTCAAAAAAAGCCATATTTTGGCTGCAGTGCTTGCTGTTCTCTTGTTGGATTGTTATTTCACCAGGGAATATCAAACACTTCCCTAGTCATACATGGAAAGATTTTACCCAACTAATGTGGTGGTGTTCACATGCCATTTGCTGATTCAATTCAATTCAATTTTATTTATATAGCGCCAATTCATGAAACATGTCATCTCAAGGCACTTTACAAAGTGAAATTCAATCATATTATACAGATTGGGTCAGATTATACAGATTGGTAAAAAATGTCCTATATAAGGGAACCAATTGATTGCATCAAAGTCCCAACAAGCAGCATTCACTCCTGGAGAAGCGTAGAGCTACAGGGAGAGTAGTCTGCATTGTCCATGGCATTGCAGCAATCCCTCATACTGAGCAAGCATGAAGCAACAGCGGAAGGAAAAACCTCCAGCAGAACCGGGCTCAGTATGAACGGTCATCTGCCTCGACCGACTGGGGGTTACAGAAGACAGAGCAGAGACACAACAAGACACACAAAAAAGCACAGAAGCACACATTGATCCAGTAATCTGTTCTACATTAGATGGTAATAGTGATAATAGATCTGTCTTCCCTGGATGATGTCACAGCTAACAGAACGCCAGACCAGGTGTACCTACTATGAAGAAAAAAGAGAGAGAGCAAAAAGTTAAAAGCTGAAATGACAACAGTCATTTCAATGCAATGCAATGCAAAACTGGAGAACAGTAGACTGGAGAACAGTGGAAATCAGTAGAGTGAGAAAAATAGGCCCTGATGTCCTCCAGTAGCTTAAGCCTATAGCAGCATAACTAGAGAGGTAGCTCAGGGTAACATGAGCCACTCTAAGTATAAGCTTTGTCAAAAAGGAAAGTTTTAAGATTAGTCTTAAAAGTGGACAGGGTGTCTGCCTCACGGACCAAAACTGGGAGTTGGTTCCACAGGAGAGGAGCCAGATAGCTAAAGGATCTGCCTCCCATTCTACTTTTAGAGACTCTAGGAACCCCCAGCAGACCTGCAGTCTGAGAGCGAAGTGCTCTGTTAGGAACATACGGGGTAATCAGAGCTCTGATATATGATGGAGCTTGATTATTAAGGGATTTATACGTTAGAAGAAGAATTTTAAATTCTATTCTTGATTTAACAGGAAGCCAATGAAGGGAAGCTAAAATAGGAGAAATATGATCCCTCTTGTTGATTTTCATCAGAACTCTTGCTGCAGCATTTTGGATCAGCTGAAGACTTTTAACTGCATTTTGTGGACTTCCTGATATTAAAGACAATAGTCCAGCCTTGAAGTAACATATGCATGGACTAGTTTTTCAGCATCACCCCTGGACAGAATGTTTCTAATTTTGGCGATATTCCTGAGGTGAAAAAAGAAAACTCTGGAAACCTGTTTAATATGGGATTTAAATGACATGTCTTGGTCAAAAAAACACCAAGATTTTTTACTTTATTACCAGAGGCCAAGTTAATGCCATCCAGATTAAGTGATTGATTAAGAAGTTTATTTTTTGAGGACCCTGGTCCAAAGATTACAACGTCTGTCTTGTCAGAATTTAAGTGCAGGAAATTTAAAGTCATCCAGCTTTTGATGTCATCAAGACATGCCTGTAGTTGAAGTAATTGATTGGATTCATCAGGATTTATGGATAAATATAGCTGAGTGTCATCAGCATAACAGTGGAAATTAATCCCATGCTGTCTGATAATTTTGCCAATCGGAAGCATATATATAGTAAAGAGAATTGGTCCAAGGACTGAACCCTGTGGTACTCCACAGGTGACCCTAGAGTTTGAAGAAGATTTATTATTAACATGAACAAACTGGAATCTGTCCGATAGATAAGATTTAAACCAGCCTTATGCTTTCCCCTTAATCCCTACAGTAAGCTCAAGTCTTTGCAGGAGAATATTGTGATCAACTGTATCAAATGCAGCACTGAGATCTAACAGGACAAGTATAGACACAAGTCCATTATCTGAGGCCATGAGAATATCATTGGTGACCTTCACCAGAGCTGTTTCAGTGCTATGATGAGCTCTGAAGCCTGACTGAAACTCCTCAAGTAGGTCATTACTTTTTAAATGTTCACAAAGTTGATTAGCAACTACTTTCTCAAGAATTTTAGATAAGAAAAGAAGATTAGATATAGGTCTGTAATTTACTAACTCATCTTGATCAAGAGATGGTTTCTTAAGTAAAGGTTTAATAACAGCTACTGTAAAAGCCTGTGGTACATATCCATTTACTAAGGATAGATTAATCATGTCTAAAATAGTGGCACTGATCAAAGGGAATATCTCTTTAAACAACTTTGTTGGGATTGGGTCTAACATACAGGTAGAAGGTTTAGATGAAGCTAAAATTTTAGATAGCTCAGAAAGCTCTACTGCTTCTAAACAGTTCAGACACTGAGCAGGTTCTAAAGATTCCTCCAACACTGCCTCACTTACTGAGGACGAAGTAATCATGTTTGGAAGGATGCCAATTATTTTATTTTTAATGGAATCAATTTTATTTATGAAGAATCCCATAAAATCAGTACTGCTAAGAGCTAAGGGAATCGACGGATCAACGGAGCTATGACTCTGAGTAAGTTTGGCAACTGTACTGAAGAGAAATCTAGGATTATATTTATTCTCCTCAATTAATGATGAAAGATATGCTGCTCTAACTCTGCGAAGGGTCTTGTTATACAACAATAGACTGTCCCTCCAGATTAGGTAGAATTCCTCTTGGTGTGTAGAGCGCCATTTTCTCTCCAATTTCCTAACATTGTGCTTCAAGGAACGCAGCTCTGAATTAAACCAGGGAGCCAGCTTCCTGTGAATTATCACCTTCTTTTTCAAGGGAGCTACATTATCTAATGCAGAACGCAATGAGGAAGTCACACTGTTAGCAAATGTATCTATTTGTGAATGGGAAGAAACAACATTGCTGCTATCTGCAGGGTATTTCTGCAATACTGACGATATTAAAAGGGGGACAGACTCTTTAAAGTTTGATGCAGCATTGTCCGATAAAGATCTACTATAATGGAGCCCTCTTTTGGGTGTAGAGAACTCAGTTAGAATAAACTCAAATGTTATTAAAAAATGATCAGATAGGACAGGGTTGTGAGGAAATACTGTTAATTCTTCACAATCAATGCCATATGTCAGCACAAGGTCTAAAATATGGAGCCAAGAGTGCGTCGGTTTATGCACATTTTGAGCAAAACCAATTGAATCTAGGATAGTTTTAAAGGTTACACTAAGGTTATCACATTCTGTGTCAACATGAATGTTGAAATCCCCCACTATAATAACCTTGTCAGTGTTTATCACCAAATCAGATAAGAAGTCTGACAACTGATCCAAAAACTGAGAGTAAGGGCCCGGTGGACGATACCAAACAACAAACAGAAGAGGTTGTATTGCTTTGCAATTTGGATGAGTGAAACTGAGGGTTAAATGTTCAAAAGAACTGTAGTTATTAATTGGCCTGGGACTAATTAATAAATCAGACTGAAAGATGGTTGCCACTCCTCCTCCTCTTCCCACAGATCTGGGAATGTGGAAATTTTAATAATTGGAGGGAGTTGACTCATTTATACTAACGTAGTGCTCTTGTAGCCAGGTTTCTGTGAGACAAAATAAATCAATCTGATTATCAGATATCAATTCATTAACTAACAAAGTCTTTGGAGGGAGACACCTTATATTTAATAGACCACATTTAATTGTTTTATTTTTTGGTTCAAGGTGAGCTGTATTGATTTTTATTAGATTTTTATGATTTGTTCCTTTTAGATCAGTTTTTGATCTGTTAAGTTTTGGCCGTGGGAAAGACACCGTCTCAATAGGGTGGGTAACAGTACAGAAGCTGCAGAGAGGTGTGTTAAACTACGGCTCTGCTTCCTGGTCTGGACCCTGGGTTGTCAGCATGTAGGAGAACTAATAAATCCGGCCAGATTCCTAGAAAGAAGAGCTGAACCATCCAAAGTGGGATGGATGCAGTCTCTTCGGATCAGACCAGGTTTTCCCCAGAATTCAGATTCATTTGAGATGGTTGATTTGGTTCAATTTCCATTATTATGTTAAAACATTTAATTGTTTTTTGAAATTGGTAGATGTCAGATTGTCACAAAACAGGGGCTGGTCTTTTGTTTTTGTTGCATGGCTTTGAGGGCTTCTGAATTAGTTCTTTCAGGTCCTTGAAAACCCAAATTCACCTGGGGAAACAGATCCAACAACAGATGAAGACCCAGTTTAATCCAACTCCCAAACATTTTCTGCTGTATGGCAGGATTTATAAAAAGATTAAATGTCAGTTTTGACAGGGTTGCTGTACCTGTTTATGATACGCTAGCCTGGCTATCAGTCAGTTGTAGGATGACAGCTGTATAACTTTCAAATCTCCAACATTTCTACCTTGCACAATGCTGTGAAAGTGTGAAAAAAACAGAGCTGCTACGGTGCCTTAAAAGAATATTCATGCCCGTTGAACTTTTCCACATTTTGTCACCTTAAAACCACAAACATGACAGTATTGCATATGGATGTTAAGTGCGAGACTGATGCAAAGAACTGCATAATTGTAACGAAGAAGGAAATCAAAAAATTATTTCCAAACCTTTTCTCCAAAATTCAGAAAATAAGCCACCCATATGCACACAGCCTCCTTTACTCTGATACCCCATAATAAAATCCAGTGCAACCAACTACCTTTAGAAGTTGGATAAGTAGTAAAAAGAGCCCTGATGTACATAATTGAACTTCTATATAAAATCAGCTGTTCTGTGAAGACCTCAGTGGTTTGCTGAATAAACATCATCATGAGGAGCAAGGAAGACACACCAGGGTTAAATTCTGGTTAACTTTAAGGCAGAGCTATGTTGTAAAACAATATACCAATATTTTATGAAGCACTATTCAACCCATCATCTAAAAATTAAAAGAGGCCAATCAAAGAGTAACCTGACTCTAGCCAGACGGATGTCGCTCCGCCTAGCTCCACTCACATCCATCTGGGACCTCTCCATAGGAATTGCCTTTATTGAAGGCTGGGCCTTATCAAAAATTCTTGCATATGATTGGATAAGCCACTTGTCTGTCATCTTTATCGACGTGCTATTTCAACCACTCACACCGAAGCTAACCCGCGACGCTGTGAGAGCGACGCAGGTTTTGTTTTGTTTTTTAATGTGTTTGCGGCTCTAGTGGCACGCGTTTCATTGACAGTGAGCTGAAAAGAAGAGGGTGGAAGAGGGGGGAAGACTGGCGGCAAAGCTCCGCGGGTCGGAGTCGATCCCGGGCCGACCGCGTCGAGGGCTAAAGGCCTCCTAATATGGTTTGCGCTAACCGCTCCGCCGCGGGCGCGCCCCGGAAAACAAAACTTGCCAAATCCGGTCGGGAGAAGGGCGAAAACATCGTTTCCACTAACAAAAGCCTTCAGAGCCGTTCTCTGATGTTCTTTTAATGAAACAATATTAGGTAGATTGGACAACATGGAAGAAATAGCAGCATCAATGTTAACGCTTGCTTCCTCGATGCGAGCCGCCATTGCTGTCTAAATCAAAACAGTCTCACAGTCGCTTCTCCACTATGTCACATCTATGAAACTCCAGCCCTGCGTCCTGATTGGCTAGACAATAAAATTGGTTGGAGAAATCACTCTCTATGGGAGAGGTCCCAGATGGATGTGAGTGAAGCTAGGCGGAGCGACATCCGTCTGGCTAGGGTCAGGTTAATCAAAGACAGCATTAATCAAAAAAGCAGTAAGGAGTTTTGAAGAAAACTCAGGAGTTGTTGAAGAGATCCACAGCTCAGGTTTAGTGACAGGACAACCAGGGGTCATGCACTCTGCAAATCTGACCTTTGAAAACGATTGGCAAGAATTAAGACAGTGTTGAGAGAAAGCTATGAGATATCCAGTTTCAAGTTTGCCACTAGCCATTTAGGGGACGAATCTAACATTGTCCTGCATGTAAAACGGTGTGTGTCGCTGAAGACTAACACTGTGCATTAGCCTGAACACACCACCGCCACTGTGCAGCATGGTGGTGGACGTATCATATTGTGGGGATGCTATTCTTAACCAGGGATCTGACAACATGGTCAGAGTGGATATGAAGATGGATGGAAACTTGAGTGTTGATGTGGCTGAATTCAAATCCATGTCACAATTTAATAAAAGAAATGTTGAAACCATCTTTGGTTTTCCTCCCACGTCATAATAATGCACTACGTCCGGTTGGTCTATCATAAAATCCTACAAAGCAGTATGTGTAGATGTAACGTGAAAAAAAATGGGGAAAAAAGTACAAGGTGCATTAACACAAACTGTGTTTGTTATTGTAAGACAATAACTATAGGTGCTATTTTCTTCTCTGGAAGCAACATAAAAGTCTTGAAGCCTAGAGAGTCCAGTTTACTTACTTATTTATTACATCAGAAAACGGTCACACAGTCACAGGAGGAGAAGAAAAGCAAGTAAGAGTTGCCATTGGGGGTCAGTCACTAATGCAAAAACAAGACATATTGTAGTTAAACAGTCTTGCCTCCAGTGCGGCGCTCCTTTTGTTTCATCCACCTCCGCAGTTGTCTAAATACAGCAGACAGTTGTTTGGGTCGAAGCCACTGATCTTGATGAACGACACTGTTACCGATCATTTACCACAGCTTAATTTACCACATATTATATTGCAACATCTTGTAAAAAGCACACATGTAGCTTTATGAGCGCACAGTCAGATAATTGGTTTAATAATGCATCATGAAATCAAAAACCATTAACCACAAGAGTGATTTAAATGAGGGATGAAAAGTAAATATCTACGTGTCGCAGTGCAGCTTCCTGGTGGATGGTTCTCTCGCTGTGATAAACTAATCTGAATGGGATCAACATCACACATCATAAGACAGCATAAAAATTGGACTTAGTGCCAACAAATCTATGGAGGCTGTACATTTTATATGGCAATTACTGTCTGCTATATTCAGACTTGTTTTTGTTGATGTCATTGTTTTAAAATAAAAAAAAAATACAAAAAATGCTGTCAGTCAGAGAGAGAGAGAGAGAGAGAGAGAGAGGCCTTAGATCAGGAGAAGCAGCAGAAAAACCTTGAAGCTTGGCCACTGTTTCATTTGTTCTGCTACCCAACTTAGCTTATAACATTAATCATTTGCTTACTTGCACAGCAGAAAGCTGACCAGATTATGAGAAATCGAAGAAATGTGTTTAATAAGATTACCAAATCATTAAAATACTGTCCTTATTACTCCTGGCAGGGACGTAGGACGTGGGGAGTCATGTGACCCATCAGCCTTCTTTGCTAATTGAGGACATATGGGGCTATGTAGGTCAGGTTCTCGCCGATCGATACTGATGCACCCCTTTATTCCTGCTGAATTTTATTTTTTATTTTTATTACCCTGGATCCTGGATGCTCTGCGGTAGATTAGCTGTCTCCTTTGCTTCGTTACCAGTCCCAGTTTCCTCCCACACAACCTTTTATATCCTTTGAGCAGTTCGCTGACTCTGTGTTGCACAAATACAGGAGTTCAGAGGCTCTCTCGGTGTACACAGCTCACCGGTGGTGGGAGTGAGTCTGGGGGCAAGGCAGCACAGGCTCGGAGGGGAGGGCAGCCATTAGGCCCGGGTGGTACAAGGCTGGTCCCGAACCTCCCAGCCCCTGAGTGGAGGGCTCCATGCCCACGTTGTGGTGCAGCGACAGGTGGGCATGGCACTGATCCAGCACTGACTGCTCACACCTGTACAGAGCCAGGGGATTCAGCTGCCGTGGTATCTGGACAGAACAGAAAGCAGGAAATAGAAAGGATAGGGAAAAAAAACCATAGCGTCACATATAAGGCTTCCAAAAACAGCCTGAGAAGCCTCCATGCCAACATTTATCAGCTCTCAGAATATTAAGAATTGGCTTAATTTACATCATGCTGTCAAGGCATAGCTCCGTCATTAATGGAGACTTGGCCGGTGATGCAGCGTTGTGCCCCAAGACCTGAAATCTGTGCCGCTCAAACACCCACTTTGAGCTGGAATGATTTATATGCAAGATGAAAGCCTTAAGCAAGAGTGCACACATATTTTCTGCCCTCTTTTAAATGGAGTCAAGGCTCCATTTAGGAGAGACTGCTTATTACATTACAAGCACTTCGCTGATTCAAAGCCCCGTGTTCATTTTAAATGCTAGTGTGGTCCGAATGATGTCAATTAAAGAGAACAAAGCTGCATCATGGCTTGTGTAATACAGATATTAATAGATTAATGCATATTAATGCGTTCACACAAACTATGGATGCACCCATACATTCCAGAATGAACAAAGCAGCAAGATGCAAAAATATTCAACTTCTCAGATTGGATTTTTACTGAACCCAGCTGGAGACACAGAAGGATAAATACATACGGTGTACTGTAGCAGAGAGCAAGACTTATTTTCCTAGACCCCACAAATGTTTATGAGATCACAAATGGCTTTTGGGAGATCCCTCAGTAGTTTTGCCAGATTTCCATTTCCATTTTTTTTTTGAGATTTCACAAATACTTTTCAATATCCCAGGTTACTTGTTTAAGCTTCTGGAAAAGTTTTGCTAGATCCTGCAAAATTTTGCATCCAGAGCTTCAAGTTGCAAACCATGTGAAGGATCTCCACCAGAAATATATGACTTTCCCCCTAAAAAAGAAAATATGACTAAGCTCCATGAATGGAAGCTTTCTCCAGCTCTTATACTTTCCCAAGGTCTTGTGAGAACGGGTGTTTTTTGCCAGATTTTGCAAATGTTTGGAGGAACATCGTTCATGAGATTCTGTCAAAGTTTCGCAACATTCCTTGCATTGAATGACTTTTTAAGATCTCGCAAAAGTTTTACGAGACTCTGGAGAGTCTCCGGCAGAAACACTTCATTTCCACTTCTCAACAGCAGTTTCTCGCATTCTCATCTGAGATCTCACCCACGTTTGCAGATTTTGTTTCCCTTTACCATACCATACCATCTTTATTTATAAACTGCTTGAAAACAGCCAATGGCTGAAACAAAGTGCCGTACATGGCTACAAACTAAAACACATCCATTTAAAAAACAAGAATAAAAAGATAATGCATAAAAACACTTAAAAGAAACAACAAAACCAAGATAAAACCAAAACTAAGTCTCGCTAGTGGTAAAAGCCAAAGAATAATAGTAAGTTTGTGTGAGTTTTAAAGGTAGGCAGTGAAGGAGCCTCTCTTATGTGCAGGGGCAGGTTATTCCATATTTGAGGACCAACAATAGAAAAGGCCCTGCCTCCTCCGAGCGTCCTCTTAGACCTCGGTACCTCAAGGAGATGCAGTTCAACTGATCCAAGGGGCCGAAAGGGCGAGTGGGGATGAAGAAGCTATGAGGTACAGCGGGGCAAGGTCATTTCAACACTTAAAAAGGAAAATGAGAATTTTAAAATGAACTCTAAAATACACAGGAAGCCAATGGAGTGAGGCCAGAATAGGGGTAATATGTTCTGTTTTTGGAGTACCTGTTAAAAGCAGTGTTTTGAACCAGCTGCAGGCGAGAGAGCAAAGATTGATTCACTCCAACACAGTAATCCAGGCGGGATGATATAAAAGCATGGATCAACGTTTCAAGGAGTTGTCTTGACAGAAAGTATTTAATTTTTGCCAGCGGCCTTAAGTGCTAAAAATATGATCTAACAACTGCTCTGATGTGACCGTCTAATCTCCTGAACCTCCAAGAGCATCTAAACACAATTACAAGGTCGGCCTTCTATTACCTGAAGAACATTTCCAGGGTTAAAGGACTGATGTCTCAGCAGGATCTGGAAAAACTATTCCATGCATTTAACTTTAATAGAATTGATTACTGCAATGGTGTTTTTACAGGTCTGCCAAAAAAGTGGATCAGACAGCTGCAGCTGATCCAGAACACTGCTGCCCGCGTCCTCACTAAGACTAAGAAAGTAGAGCACATCACCCCAGTTCTAAAGTCCTTACACTGGCTCCCTGTATCTCAGAGAATAGACTTTAAAATACTTCTGTTAGTCTATAAATCCCTAAATGGCTTAGCACCTAAATACATCACAGACTTGTTATCAGTGTATCAACCCTCTAGACCACTAAGGTCTTCTGGCTCCAGCCTACTCTGCATACCCAGAACCAGAACAAAACATGGAGAAGCAACATTTAGTTTTTATGCTCCACTTTTCTGGAACAAACTTCCAGAAAAGGATTTTGCAATAAGCAAAATTGTTATTTTAAATAGAAAGATCTAAAAAATTGTGATGTGAAGAACTAAAGGCGTCTTTTTAGATGGACTACACTATGACGTCACACACCATCTCTCTGTGTTGTTCTCCAGTCTCTTTTTTTCAAAGCCAAGCCGGGCGCACACGCATGTGCGTCCACAGCTGCCACTCAGGGCTTAGCCCCCCCATAAAATACCACCGTCAAAGCCGTGTAACCAAATGGCAGAGAGCACATCCAGCGGATCAAAATGTTCTCTTGCTGACAGCAATGTAAAGTTCTGAGTTACTTACTTCTTCACTAGACATGTTCCTCTGAAAGGTAAGGCTGTTTTGCTGTTAATTTATCCTTTGCAAATATGCGCATAGGAGGCGACAGGTGAGAAGGGGGGGGGGGGTAAGGGGGGCTGGATTGCAGCTGGAGCGGAGGTAGAGAAAGGCGTGGCTTGTGGCACATCTTGTTTTGGTCTACAGACAGTGCTCAACAGTAACCTGACTCTAGCCAGATGTATTTCGCTCCGCCTAGCTCCACTCACATCCATCTGGGACTGATCCATAGGAATGGCCTTTTTTGAAGGCTGGGCCTTATCAAAAATCCTTGCATATGATTGGATAAGCCACTTGTCTGTCATCTTTATCGACGTGCTATTTCAACCACTCACACCGAAGCCAACCCGTGGCGCTGTGAGAGCGACGCTTTCATTTTTTTTAAATGTGTTTGCGGCTCTAGTGGCACACGTTTTATTGACAGTGAGCTGACAGGAAGAGGGGGGAAGACAGGCGGCAAAGCGCCACGGGTCGGAGTCGATCCCAGGCCGACCGCATCGAGGACTAAAGGCCTCCTGACATGGTTCGCACTAACCGCTCCGCCACGAGCGCGCCCCGGAAAACAAAACTTACCAAATCCGGTCGGGAGAAGGGCGAAAACATCGTTTCCACCAACAAAAGCCTTCAGAGCCGTTCTCTGATGTTCTTTTAATGAAACAATACTAGGTAGATTGGACAACACGGAAGAAATAGCAGCATCAATGTTAACGCTTGCTTCCTCGATGCGAGCCGCCATTGTCTGAATCAAAACAGTCTCACATCTATGAAACTCCAGCCGTGCGTCCTGATTGGCTGGACAATAACATTGGTTGGAGAAATCACTCTCTATGGGAGAGGTCCCAGATGGATGTGAGTGAAGCTAGGCGGAGCGAAATCAATCTGGCTAGGGTCAGGTTAGCTCAACAGCCCACCTAGTGGTAAAACTTCACTTATTGCTCCTTTACTGTCCCTTGTGGTACCCAGTAAATGTTGGTCCCTTCATTAAGTCATGAAAACTTACAAAGGAGAATATCTTTTATTCACTTTTAAAAAGTTTAATCCCACAATCTCCAGCTGTTCGTCCTGATCATAACATATTTCCTGCTTGGATAAAACCGGTCATATACTGTGAGTCCTTGTGTGTAAAAGCAATAAGTTATGGGCAGAACATCTATTATAAACTAATGTTGTAGTTGTTCAATCTATCGGATCAGGAAGGCTTTAGCAAAAACTGATTTGATTTGAAATGCGCTTTATGATGGTTTGTCAAGAATCCACAGTCCTGTCACTTTTCAGAGCTCTGAATTTAAAACCCCCTCATTTTAAAGGTTACATTCTAGTCTTTCAGTAACGGTGTCCCTCAGTTTATTTTCCTCTTTAATAAGAAGATTAGTGGAAAACACCATTGTCTAATTCAACAGCTGAACTTTGCACACTACTTGAGAGGACTTCATAAAAATTCATGAGCAACAATCCTTAGAATGCACAATGAGCTGGCTGAAGGAGGGACGGTCTGCATCTGGGAGTTCTTTGTGCAGATTGCCAGGGGAAAGGGTACACTGAGGACTTGTTTCTCCAATTATTTCTACAGAAGGAGTCAAACATGTGAGCAGAAGAGTTGATTTGGATCCAGGCCTCTTTTTTGTCTATACATGCAGCAGTAGCCGGCAGCGCATTAGCAACCTTTGCCTCCTCAACATTTTCTTCCTGCGTTTAACGTTTCTAATTGTGCCACAGACTGAAGCGAGTTACCCAGGCAATAAGGGGATGTGTTTGCCCATCAGTGCTAAGTTTTATAAACTAACATGGATCTTTAAATGTAATAAGAAAAGCATCCTTGGGGAGTTGAAGAGGTGTTATTATATGGATCTTCAGACTAAACAATATGAGTAGCCCAGACAGTTAAAAAGATTGTTGTTTTTTTTAAACAGAGAGACCTCTGCATTTTCGGCCGATGTGCGTCACCCACAAGAGAATGTAAAAATGCTTGAGCTTGCCAGTTCATCTGTGCAGAGCCTATATTCAAGCATATTTCACATTACCTTGTGATTGATTCAAACCTTTTAAAAAGGCTTGACATGAGCTGCTTCTCATTTTTTATCATTATGTTTGGTCCTGAATGGCTACATCAACATTTAAGATTATGTGTGCTATCTTGAATTTCAACTCAAAACCTTTTTTTTTTATATTATTATTTCTTTCTACAAAAAGACAAATGAATGCACATGTTGCATTTATTTGACACACGCTGCTAAATTAAAAATGATGAAAGCATGAAGATAAACAAGCTGAAGGCATAGAAAACATATTTTTCAGTTGCAAGATCTGGTGAATAGCAATCGCTCTGCATCACCACCTCCTTCCCTCCCTCCTTCTCTCCCTCCTTCTGTCTCTTTCTCCTCAACCACTTTTGTCAGTTTCTACTTTTTGCAGCTCCTGGCTTGAACTGTCACCTACTTCAGCTTCTATAAAGTGCATCCTCAGCCCTTGCTTACCATGAAATAAATTGTAATTTCTGTTTCACGGGGTCTTTAATTTTTAGCAAGTTGCTGCACAGTATTTTTCCTTTGACAGGTGCGGGTGGATTATATGCAGTTTCTCTCATAACTGTTGTTAAGCAGAACAAAAACAGAAACATTTAAGCTCTTCTCACTTGCTTCCGATCAGCTCCATAAAGTTTCTCTTTATAATTCATTGCGTGAGTTTGTGAAAGGGAGTGATTCTGCAGAGGAAGACAGAACCATTTGTTGATTTGAAAATGTTTTTTTCACTAAGAGTGTTGCTGAGGGAGTTAGGTGTGACATGAGGTGGAAACTTGGATTTCGCACCTATGGTAGGAGTTGTTCTAATGGCCTTTACTTGATAATTTGCACTGTGCTGTATGTTTAAGCAGCACTGTCATCTAAAGACCCTAGCAATGCAGTGGGGAACATTGACACATGTGTGACTATTTTTACCTGTGGCAAGGATCTGCAATAAACCTTACAATGCATGCATGCCATAACCTTCGACTGAAACTGTAGAAAAAATGTGCTGGAACAATGTTTTTTTCATTCATCTTGAATAAATGTAACTTAACCATTTTCTAATTCATAATTTACATTTTTAAAGGTATATAGCCACGTAATATGGCTATAAAAACAACCAAAAACCGTTTGATCATGATAAAATAAGGTTATATACACCAAGCCTCCATCTTGATAGTGTTTTGATTGTCCTTTTTGAGCCAAAAGATAATTCGCTCTCGGGCGCGATTAACAAATATAAACAGATTTGGCGACATCTACCGACAGTATCGTAGAACTATCATAATGCTGGTTTGATTAATTTATAAATCACTTGTAAATAATGCCAGACCCAGACTGACCCTCTGCAATGCCTCGTAGTAATGCGGTAGCTCGGCGTGATCGAAGACCAACCGTTATTTATTAAATACACCAACCTACAGCAACTTTAACAGCCTCACATCAGAACATTTGATCATGTCAGTCAACTCTGCGGTCACATCTCAGCCTCGGCAGGTTTAGCATCCGCTTCAGTGAACACCAACGGTCATATTGTATTCCCAGCGACATTCCAGTTTTTTCCCTCTCAGAGTCATATTTATTTATTTTTCTGCGCTTTTTTTCACTGGATCTTGGACCTTTCTTCGTTGTTTTAGTGGGAGATGCTAGTAGCTGCTAGCGACTTCCTTGTTTTAACCCCTGCTGTGCATGCGCAAGACGTACTTCCGTTAAAAGCGTAAATAAGCACAAAAGGCTTTATTTACTAACAAATTGAGCAAAGACAAAGCATAAAACACCAAAAATAACAACTAATATGCCAGCAGAACGTGATAATCTTTCATAAAAACGTTGTATGCAACCTGAGTGAGCTACTGACGTATAGATTTTTTAAAAAGTCAAATAACATGGCTATGCACCTTTAAGTTAATCAGTGTTAAGGAACCTTTTAATGGTATTTCACAACTTCCTGTTTCTCTGTGGTACAAATGACATGAAGCTGGAGCCCATTTCTGTTGGCCCATCTCCATTAGAAAATGACAAAATAAAAAATCCATTCAAGTAAAGTAGAGATGTTTTAATTTGCCAGCATCTACCATCAGAGCAATAAATGAAGAGCACAAAAGGTACTTTGACAAACAAAGGTGAATGAGAAGTTTATCCTGCCGCCACACACAGTGAGCAGGATGGAAAAGGGAATTAAAAAAAAATCTCCAAAGCTCAGATTTAGAGAACTGCAGCAAATAATTGTGTATGGGGGTCACCACGTTTCCATAACGACCATTTCTTTTAAAGCTTTGTACACTTGGTGCTGGTAAGAACTTGACATCAGATAAAGGCATCCACAGATGTCATATTAGTTTGTTTTTTTTCAAAGGTGCATTTGAACTATTCTTTATTCTGGGGAGGATGGATGTTTTAACAAACAACTCCAGTTAACAATGATGCAGCTAACATCAACTGGACCCATTCTGTCCTCCACTGCCTCGGCAGCTTCAGGCATCGCTGAGTCATCACTTTGAGCCAGTGGCTCGAACTGATAATGCTCAAACCTGCTGGGCAAAAAAAAGCCTCGTTCAACCTCGTTTAGCAAGGAGAGAAAGAAATCGTTCAAAAATCTCAAAAGACCAATCCGTGGCGAACCCACCAGTGTTGCCTTGGTCACTCTTTGTGTTTCAACATGTAATTTTCCCTCATCCTGACCACAACCCCACTTAACTCCCACCACTCCTCTCCAATACCCCCACCCCCCACTTTGGTGGCCTTTTTCAAAACTTGGCTGGGGGCGGGGTTATGTTTTTACATTGGGGTGAGTTACTCTTTAAATGTGCTATATAAATAAATTTGACATTTACATTGACCATGCTAGACAATATGTGCAGTTTTAGATATATGTTAACCCTATTGAAAATGGATGGACTATGCATAAAACCAATCAACAAACATAAAGGAACTCCAATCATCCTAGCAAGAAAAGTTGAAACCCGAATTATGCAGGAGCTTGTTCATGGCAACAAAATGTATCACATATTAGTGGATGACGTGTATAGATACATTTGAGCCTGGATGTAATTTTGAGAAAATTCACAGTACCTTTAAGAAATTATGCACCCAGTTCGTGTTTTTGAAACTCAATGAAGTTGTAATTTGTGTTATTTGGCCATCCTTTAAAATAATACATTGGTACAAATGCATCATCCATCTATTGTCTACATAGCTTTTTCATGTCGCAGGGAGATTGGTGCTATCTCCAGCAGTCATTGGACAAGAGATGAGGTATAGTCTAAACAGTTCGCCAGCCCACCACAGGGCAACATAAAGACACGCAGACATCCATACATACACACACACACACACACACACACACACACACACACACACCTAATAGCCATTTAGAGATACCATTTAACCTCACCTAACCTTTTTGGACTTTGGGAGAAAGCTGGAGTACCTAAAGAAAACTCATGCATGCACAGGGAGAACGTGCAGAAAGGTTTGAACTCAGGACCTTCTTGCTGCAACGCAGCAGTGCTGCCCTACAAATGCCCAACATCTTCAAAAGCTTAAAATGAATATGAGCAAAGATTTGTGTTGCTGAAGAGTTTATGTAAACTGTACGTTGCTTCACAATAAATGAATCATCAAATCAAGAAGTAAAACGTAAAACATATAACCTGTTTGTAAAACCAATGGTTTAAACTAAAAGTATTGCATTGGTAAGCATTTTATGCAATCTAAAGAGACATATTGAATAAAGACAACATTTTAAGTTCCGGGAATTTACAAGGCCAAGGTAGAGCAGCTTTCTCCCCACTGTATGTTCAACTGAAGGCCTCTGTTTGCTACAAATGCGGAGTGGTCAAAGTTCAACCAGATTAAGCTTAGATTGCAGGGAGGTTACTAAGCTGTCACTAAGCCTTGTTCGACACAGCAACAAACTGCCATGGGACACCGCCCTCCTGCAGAAATAATGGGCATGAGAACACAGTGCGCTGGGTGTTATGTCGCCCAGGACCAAGTAACTTCTGCTTGCCTCTATAATGGTTCTAGTACAATGGAACCAGTAAGTGTGACGAAAAAAGAAGCAAATTGGGTGAAGTAAAAAAACTATAAAAATTAGCTAGACTCCCATTATTACTGTGCCAAAAGTAATATTACATACTGAGCCCCTAAACCCCTTGCAATATATTTTACATTTTGTCACATTACAACGGCAGTTGTAACAGTTCTATATATATGGAGGCTAAAAGGTTTGCCCATTATTCTTTGCAAAATAGTTGAGGCTCAGTAAGATCCAGAGCACCTGTCAACATTAATTTCAAAGATTTGCTACAGTTTCTCAAGTGGATTTAGGTCTGGACTTTGACTGAGTCATTCTACCTGTGATGTGTTGAACGCCCCAGGCACAAGTATTTTCAGTCCCCAATGAAGTTTTTTTCCAGGACTGTTCACTATTTAGCTGCAACTGATCTTCCTTGAAAATGTGCAGTTGGCTTTCTGCCACAAGTAGTGTTTTGCATGGAGGCTAAAAGCAATCAAAGTTTGGTCTCATCTGACAACAACAGAGGATTTCTTTCACAAATGGCTCTTTTTGCCACTCTCTCATAAAGACTAGATATGTTTAGTGTGTGACTAAAGGCTCTCCCAACAACAGATTCCTCCACCTGAGTTGATGATCTCTGCAGCTCCTCCAGATTCACCATGGGCGTCTTGCCTGCTTCTCTGATTAACTTGTTGATTACTGTTCTCTAACCTCCTAACCCTTTAAAAATTATATTTAAACTGAAATTAAGCAACACACACTGAATTTGGCACATCTGGATGCAGTTAGTAGCACAGGATTTCATTGAGAGACATAGCTAAAAAAATCAATTAAGGCGATATGCCACTTTTCTGCTGGTATATTACATTAGATCCCAATGAAATACAACGAACTTGGTGGTTCTAATGTGACTAAATGTAAAAAAGTTCAAGAGGTATCAATACTTTTGCAAGGTAGTGCATATCTTAATTATACCAGGTTATTTTACAAATACAAATCTTTACTTGCTAATTCATTTTAGACTGCCAAGAAGGCTTAACTTAACTGTCACAGTGAATTTTGTTTAAATTGGTAAAAAAAAAAATTCTTACTAATCAGCGAGCATCAGCTTCCACTGATGATTAAATAATGAAATGTCAAAGCCATTACTTTATCTTTCACCATAAGTGTGATAAAAGCTCAATACAGATGAACTACTGCATGAAAACCTGCCGTATTTAAAATACATCCTTCACATTGTCAAAACAATTTCTTTAAATTCAAACAGAATATTCAAAGTGACTATTAAACTGTTCTCCCTGCCTCATGTCTGCAGTGCAGAAGCAGTAAACTCAAGCAGGATCAGTTTCATGTCTCAGTTTAGAAGAGAGGAATAAAAGCCTTTTTGGCATACAAAACTGAGAGAGCATTCAAGTTTAATCAGGAATATTGGGGAGAAGCTGGCTGTTATGCTTGGAGCTCTTAAAGAGGTGACTCACTGGCTAGCGCAAATTGGATATCTGCCAACATATCTGCACAGAACTGGATGCTTCATGAAGTTGGATACTGCAGGTAGTACAATCACCACCTTTCCACTGCTTTAGTGGATCAGGAAATCTTCTCCAGACTGGATTTAAAATACAAGAATGGATAAATATAAAACAAGTTTAAATCTGTTGATTACTAAAGCTGTTTGAGAATAGTCTTGTTTCCTCCTGATAGGTGTCAGTTGTTGTTCAGTGAGTCACTGGATGCCATCCAAAGTGAAAGAGTAGGCATCTGGCATCAGCCTGATCTTGTCTTCGCTCTGTTAACTGTTAGCTTGACCTATTTTCACTGAAGTGAATTTTAAGAGAGAAAAATACACAGCAGGTCCTGAATAAACCTGCTACTCGTTGATGCTGCACCTTCTGATACTTGATTGTTGAATTTGGATATTATGTTTTTACCGCTTGTAATAACAACCCCACACTATTTTTGTATTCCCGTTCTCACTATTCTCTCAGATAAAATAACTCATTGTTTATCAGGATAACTACATTACTCTGAAGTGCAAATAAACTATCCAACAGTTTGAGGAACTTAAATTGAAAAAAATGTATTCATATTAAAAATAAATTTCATTTAATCTCCTTTTCATTTTATTTTAAGCTCCGAATTGTAGGGTATAACCACTTTAGTAAAAAACCTAATTTGCAGCTAACTTGATTGCAGCTGTTAGTTAATGATTTGATTAATTTTAGAGTGATTTATTCAGTCTTACAGAAAATCAGTCTGGAGGAGTCATTTCCACCTTTTATTTTTAATATTCTTCAAACTAGTAGCTATGGAATTGCATCAGAAAATATCTTCCTGTCTGGTTTCTTAACTCGTCTTCGGCAAATTATTAGTCCCAGTTCTTTTGAATATCTAATATGCAAACATTTTCCAATTTAAATTCCAAAGCATAAAAACTCTTTTTGATATAGTAAATCAGGCACCTTAATCAGATTTTTTTAATCAATTGTGATTTGTTGTCTGATTTAATGTTCAATACTGACAGATGCTGGACAAAAATTTTGATTTTTAAAATGACAATACACTCAAGTGGCTTTACTCAAAATGTTCACAAACCTACTCACTCTTGTCATTATACTCCTCATCTATTGTACCAACAGATGGCAAAGAGTGTGCACAAATTACTATACTTCTTCATTACTCTGTCTTCTCTGACTATTTTAAAACCCTCCAGCTGAATTTAATTAATTATTGAATGAATTGTACTGATTTGATGTGTATGGGAATTGTTTGTAAAGTGCTTTGAAATAACATTTGATGTCCCTTAGATAAAATAAAATTAATCTGAATTCAATTGTTATTGCATCTCAATTTCTGTCAGCTTGCTACATTCAGTAATAACCAGGGTTCAACACTGATATTATAGGCTACATTTATCTTTTAAAGGAAAATAAGTGTTGCTTAATTTTCATGTCAGATTTGTGTTTTACAAGAGAAACAGTAGGACTTAGATAAGGTTTTTGAAGACATCCAAAGTACTTTTTCGGCAGCAGTGGAAAAGACAATGGTGAACGCTACTGTGGCACAGCACACAGCAATTAATTTTAATTTTCTCGCTGTTAGCTTTCGATCGCTAATGAAAGCGTTCACATAGGTGGTCCCCTGTCGCAATGTTGTGAATGTCGGTCAAGCTGCCACTAAACGATTCCCAATTAGGTGAAAGGCAGCTGCATCAAGCCAGCATGCCTCAGACTTGCACAGAAGATGTGAGCTCTCATTGGCATATTAACAACATCCTCCGCCTGAGCTGTGCTGCTGCTCTCTGTCAGCTGGATAATTCACTCAGTGGTCAATGTTGCGGCGAGGGAGCACAGACAAGCCTCTATTATCATGGCTGTCTGCTAGGCAACACACCCATGGATACAAAATGGCAATGTAAGAGCTACATAACCCCTCTCTCTGATTGTTGTTCGGAACAGATAGATTGAAAAATGATTTCTGGGTGCATGACACAGAAATGAAGCTGATAACAAGTGGACATTAATTAAGTAGGGTAAGATATGCTGTAGAGAAAACACGTGTGTTTTATCACTTGATATCAATTTGGAAGAGAGAGACATTATATTCATGATATTTGAATGTTAAATCATTCATCAAAATCATATAAAAAAATAAGACTTCCTTTGTTCACCTCAGAAAGTTAATTAATTTCTATTTAAACGAGAGCACATTCTAAATTACATAAAGTAATTAATCAGAGCAGACTCTGTGGTCTATAAACAGGTAAACTTCTTCCTAAACACTTGCTGGCAGTGTCTTAAATCTATTTTATTTTTAGATATATTCATTTCTAGTCCAAAATGGCCATCTACAATCTACACAGGGCTCCATAGAAATCTCTTCAAGTTTTAAATGCAGCTGATATCAAAAACACAAAATACTTTGGTGATAGAAGCGGTAATGCCAGGTACAACTGAATATTGATTAAACAATTTATGACAGACATCTATGAGTCACTGTTTCTCTTTCTGGTCTGCCTCATACCACTCTCTAAATCTCTTAGCTTGTGGGAGGAACAGACTGAAAATGCAGATCAGAAGGTTAGTCCTAGCATCTCTAACAGACACCAAGAAAACTAAGAGGAAACTTTTCACAATCTTGGATTTATTTATTCTTTTTAGTCACTCCTACTGCAACTTTAATGTGCTTCTTTTGCAAAGTGACATGTAGCCCAATCATTTTGAAAATACACTGTCACTTGATCATTCTGGATAAATTATATCCATTACTCTATAAGTGCCTAGACTTTTTCCAGTGAGCTTGTTGACAATACATCTAAACAATGCTTGAATGGTGCACTGATGTCTAGACTATTTGGTTTTCAAGTGAATTATTTTTCAACATCTAAGACATTTAGAAGTCTAAATGTAAACCTTTTATAGCTAAGATTGACTTGTGTACAAAAGAACTCCAACAAAAGCTTGTGACCCTTTGGTTACTCCTCCTCTACGTTTCTAACAAAACTATCAGACGATTCTGGTCTATTTCTCTCTGAGTTAATGTTTCTTATGTGGGTATCAGCAGAGTGCACATACCCGTAATGCATGTGCAGACTCAGAGTATCTATTTTTTTCTTCACTTTGTGCTTATCTGTATATGCGAAAGTAATAATAATAATAATAATAATAATAATAATAATAATAATAATAATAATAATAATAATAACAGCAACAACAACAATAATAATAATAATAATAATATATTTATTTTAAAATGCACCAATTTAAAAGGGTTATTCAGAGTCATACGTGCCACCTATATTTTCGACTCTCTAAGCACATATTTTGCATCGTAAACTTAATCAAGTGTTTTTTTGAGTTTTTTTTTACAAACTTTACCAATCTGCACTGGAAGCAAGTATAACATATCCCAGGTAAGGCAAAGAGAAGAATATTTTCCTGGTGGAGTTGAATTGAGTCTGTCAGCTAAATGCACATTGTATCCTTTTTAAACACCCTAGCTTACCTCCTAACAAGACATCAATTGAAGGTTAATGGGACTGACTTGTGATCCCACAGGTAGTGTGTATTTGTTCAGGATTGTGAAAAAGGTTTAAGGTTTTTGTTATTCACATCTTTGCAATCACAATGTGTTTCTGTGGTAGCTTGCAACAAGTATGTACCGGAAGATTCAACTTAAAATTAATTCTTTCCATAAGGCCTTCAAATGTAGACTCAACCCAGCCAACTAAATGTATGTTAACCTAACCAGTACAATATTAATAATAACATGAAAAAATATATATTTAAAAATGGTCCACCAATTATTTTATGAAGTAATTTCATGACCCAAAAGTAGAGATGCCAAAAGAGATTTTTGAGGATTATTTATATATACATTTGGCCTAATGATACAAATTCAGCCAATTCTGATTTGTTCTTAAAGTGACTAGTGTGTAACTAATTAGGCTTTTAATTAGAAAAAAATAAATAAAGTATCATATTTGGCAGACTATAAGCCGCACTTAAAATCCTTAAATTTTATCAAAAATTAATGGTACGCCTTATACAGTATATGATTACTGTACTTGTGCTTACTGACCGATTTTATGTGGTACCATGTGCTCAAAAATCTGTTAAAATGTGTAAGTACAACTTTGGTAAGCAATGAAGCCGCTCCGCTCATTGGATATTCAGAGCATTACGGTGTGTCACTACCTGATCAGACCCCTGAGCTGTCTACAAGACTGGCTGACAGTAATGTCAAAATTAGAAGTGCATTCATGTAATGGCCCCCACATACTTGGGCGTACTCCACTCCGTGGAGGTCCGCGCATACTCGAGGCTAACTCAAGGCAGACTCCGCGCATACAGGTACGTGCAGAGCTCAGTTTTTACGACCGCATACATGGTGTCACACAATAAACTGCTCGGTGGTAATAAGTCTTTACATCAAACTGTTTTAAATGTGACACAGAGCTTGATACACTGAGCTGCTCCAAGCAGGCGGTCACAAGGACGCGGGGCATCACAGTCCCTCTGTTCTCACTGACAGGTGGGAGCCTGCTAGAAAAGAAACGTCTCTAGGTGCTCAGCTAGCTAATCACATATTTTACCATCCATGCCGCCACTTCGTCCCACTGGCAGAAAGAGTGGGAATTGTAGGAATTTGCCACAAGAAATGTAGGCAATAGTACGCTTGACTATGAAGGGTCAAGCTCACAGTATGTGCACAGTATGCCCGAGTATGTGGGAGCCTTTAGGCAGCCCACGCCCGCAGTACGTGCTAGCAACAATAAACTTAGCAAGTTAATTCAATTTAAAAGTTATGTTTATTTTGGCCGTTTGTTAGAAACAGGGCAGTGTAATCCAACTACTCTGTCCTCCCGACAGAAACGGATAGCTCTCTCTTTCAGGAGAGAGCTGTGTACCTCAAGGGGCGGAGTGATATTACACACTTGGTGTTAGTGCACCCACTGGGAGGCGCTATTTTCTTCGCTATCTGTCTTCTATATGAAGACGTGCTGTCGGTGGAGGAGGAATAGAAAACTAGCAAAGACGACCGTAGATCATTCTATTAGCCATTTTCTGTTGAAATGGAGGACCATGCAGTGGTTTGGAAAACATCTGAAGTTTGTGTGTCCTGGCAGCGAGGCGAAGGGAGCAGAAGTCCAGAACATGACCAGGACATGACATCCTGTGTGACCCAAACAGAGGTCAACTGACATGATAAAGTTATCTGTTTTTCAACGTTTGTGGAGCTGTTCCCAGAAATAAGACCATGTCTGCCAAAGAAGGCTGGAAGCACATGGACGCTGCTGGGTCACGGCACAGACCAATGGATGCACACAGACTGTTATTTGTAACACACACCCATCTGTGGGATATAAAAAGCATGTGCACTGTGTTGTAATCAGAACTTTTAGCTCACACCCGCTGTACGTGCGAGTTTTGGAAATGAAGGGAGTTCTCCAGTTGGCAAGCAGAGAGGCCTCGTCTCCCCGTGTCTTCTTTCTTTTTTACGGTTTAATAGTTAAATAATCTCCCACAACCATCCATACTCTTTGCCCAGCGAGAGGTAAGAGAAAGTAACCAAGAAAAGAAAAAGTAATAACTAGGAGAAAACGAGAGTCTATATCGTCGCTACTATTATTACCAGGAGGAGATAATTCATGAGGGAACGGGGATTTAAAACTGAGGTTGCAGCTTTCTGCTGGACAGGTAAGTTAATTCAACATAACAGTGAAGTTTATTTTTGCTGTAATGTTAGAAACAGGGCAGTGTAGAGAAGCGCCTACTCTTTTGTCCTAGCAGAGACGGCTTATTTGTTGTGTCTCTCTCTCTCTCCATCCTTCTCTCAGGGAGTATATTTGTGTGTGGAGGGATATTTCAGCTGGCCAGTTCACGGTTTCTGTAGGGCAACAGCAGAAGCAGGTTTATGTTCTCGTGTTTATACAGTAGTTATTCATATTAGACCCCAAATAAGTGACTGCACGTTCAGAAACCAGCCCAAAAAAAACACAACTTTAAAAAAAAGGAAAGTGGACTTAGCAACAGTGCCAAAAACCATTTCACAATAATAGCTATGCTTTTCACAATAACCATTGCTATTAGCAGTAGTCAATACATAGAGGACCTTTTTACATAGAGGACCTTTTTACATTGTCACATTTATGAAGCTCTATGGCTTCTGTAGTAGTTATTATTCAATTCAATTCAATTTTATTTATATAGCGCCAAATCATGAAACATGTCATCTCAAGGCACTTTACAAAGTCAAGTTCAATCATATTATACAGATTGGGTCAGATTATACAGATTGGTCAAAATGTCCTATATAAGGAAACCAGTTGATTGCATCAAAGTCCCGACAAGCAGCATTCACTCCTGGGGAAGCGTAGAGCCACAGGGAGAGTCGTCTGCATTGTACATGGCTTTGCTGCAATCCCTCATACTGAGCAAGCATGAAGCGACAGTGGGAAGAAAAACCACCCATTAACGGGAAAAAAAAACCTCCGGCAGAACCGGGCTCAGTATGAACGGTCATCTGCCTCGACCGACTGGGGTTACAGAAGACAGAGCAGAGACACAACAAGAGAGACAAAAAAGCACAGGAGCACACATTGATCTAGTAATCTGTTCTACATTAGATGGTAATAGTCGGTGATCTGTCTTCCCTGGATGATTTCACAGTCAACAGAATGTCAGACCAGGTGTACCTACTATGAAGAAAAAAGAGAGAGAA
The DNA here is from genome assembly GCA_037039145.1 of Fundulus diaphanus. Lineage (NCBI taxonomy): Eukaryota > Metazoa > Chordata > Actinopteri > Cyprinodontiformes > Fundulidae > Fundulus > Fundulus diaphanus. The sequence continues at coordinate 40,604,225 of CM073127.1, read as the reverse complement.
CAAAAAGTTAAAAGCTGAAATGACAACAGTCATTTCAATGTAATGCAATGCAAATCTGGAGAACAGTAGAAACCAGTAGAGTGAGAAAAATAGGCCCTGATGTCCTCCAGTAGCCTAAGCCTATAGCAGCATAACTATAGAGGTAGCTCAGGGTAACATGAGCCACTCTAGTTATAAGCTTTGTCAAAAAGGAAGGTTTTAAGATTAGTCTTAAAAGTAGACAGGGTGTCTGCTTCACGGACCAAAACTGGGAGTTGGTTCCACAGGAGAGGAGCCTGATAGCTAAAGGATCTGCCTCCCATTCTACTTTTAGAGACTCTAGGAACCACCAGCAGACCTGCAGTCTGAGAGCGAAGTGCTCTGTTAGGAACATACGGAGTAATCAGAGCTCTGATATATGATGGAGCTTGATTATTAATGGCTTTATACGTTAGAAGAAGAATTTTAAATTCTATTCTTGATTTAACAGGAAGCTATTATTATGCGCTTAACGGCGAGGTAGTTTTTGTAATTCATTTAGAACACCACTAGATGTTGTGCCAGTGTGAAAATCTTACACACTGGGGCTTTAATTAATTAATTTACATCCAAAACTATTGCTACACCGGGAAGATTCTGGTCTAAAGCAATCCTTTAATTGGTCCAACATGTTTCAAATAAACTTTTCATTTTAACATTTTGGAGTGACCACATTCCTGACTTGAACCTGATAGAAAATCTGTGGAGGAGGCTAAAGATTAAGGTGATGGCAAAGATGCCTCCCAGCCACAAAGACTTGCAGTTCATCACCAAGAATAAATCGTTCAAATACAAAAACATATCCATAGATGGTCAGCAGTTTTAAGAAGGGTTTGTTTCTTAAAAGGGTAAGAATAATTTTTGCCGTGGCATTTTATTTCAATTGTAAAAATATATATATATTTTTTAAATGTACTCTCCTTTTGCATTCTTAGATTATCTTCTAGAGATGTTTGTCTCATTTGCTATTTGACCCAAACCTGTAGGTTGAATAAAAATGATTTCAAATCTATTCTGCCTAGGATATTGATAATCTTGTGCATTAGTGTATAAATAAAATGCTGTTATGTATTTATATTGGACAAACCAATAAAACCAGCATTAGCTCATTAATTGTTAATTTTTTATATATTAATTAATTAATTATATTAGAAGCAGAATTAGATCAACAAGGTCGAGCTCTTGGGATCTGTTTCAGTAATTAAAATAAATACCAAGGCAGTAAGGCCTGTATAAGCTATGAACATTAGAAAAGATGAAAACAGTTAAAAATAGATGAAAGCAATACATTGACTGTTGATGCTGTTTTTATTGTACCCCCGTTACACTAAGAATTTGTATAAATGCTTTTATGCTTAACTGATTGTCAGAGTCATAAGTCTCTTCCATCCTCAAGAGTATCTCACAAAGGAAGTACATCCCTCGTGTTTTTGTAAATATTTTAATATTCCTTTTCATGTGGCAGCACTGAAGACATGACATTTTAATACAAGATAAAGTCAGTGTACAGCTTGTATAATTGTATGAATTTGTTGTCTCTTCAAATAAACTTGGTGCACAGCCATTAATTTCTAAACTACTTGCAACAAAAGAGTGTGCACCCTTAACCACAAACGTCCAAATTGTGTCTGGCCACTATTATTTTCCAGCACTTTCTTAAGTCTCTTGGGCCTGGAGTTTACTAGAGCTTCACAGTTTCCCACCACAGTCCTCTTATACTCCTCCATGACGACATCACAGAGCTGGTCAATGTTAGACACCTTGACCTCCTCCACCTTTTATTTTAGGATGCCCATCAGACGCTCAATAGGGTTTAGGTCTGGAGACATGCTTACCTACAATGAGAGGGTCAGAGCAATGACACCAAATTTAACACAGCTGCTCCCCATTCACACCTCAGGCCTTGTAACATTAACCAGTTACATGATACTGGAGAGGGAAAATGGCTATCTGGGAGTAATTTGGACATTTTCAATTGTACTCACTGTACTCACTTTTGTTACAAGTGGTTAAGATATAAATTGCTTTGTGATGTGTTATTTTGAGGAGACAGTAAATTTCCAGTTATTCAAGCTGTACACTGTACACAAAATGTAGTTTTGTTACTTATTACACCATTGATATAATAGTTAATTGGGAGTGAAAATAGCTAAGTTTGAGTCTTCTTCCCACAGTAACAGCAACCACACTGAAATATTGGATTTTTGAATTTCCGAATGACCAGATCAAGACTCACCAAGATAAAATAACAAACATACATCTGATTCTTGTCACCAGCCAATTTCTTGGGGGATCTCTACTTTCAAGACTGCCAAAGTCTGGAAATAAACTTCAGAATATCTGGAGAACTATTGACCAAGACCACAAAGATTAGAAAGAAGTCTTTCTCCCTGGAAGCAAAAATGTATAAACTAAGGGATAACTTAAGACTTCACAGTATCAAAGGCATGTTGAGTATGCATGATATCAACAACAAGAAAAGTACTTAAAGCTATGGTTGGTAATCCTGGTCAGAAACACAAGTTCTTATCTATTGGTTGTCACACATGCCAATTATTTTGACGCACTCATGTAAGGCCAGTGTGCGTGCACGTTCCTTGTTAGTTTCTGCTTGCTGGTTGTGCATGCACACTTCTACTGTTTATGTATCCAGTTAGCTTTGGTGTTAGCTGTTCATTGCAGCTCTGCTGCTCTCATATTATACTTTGAACCTGGCTGAGAGTTGCAAGAAGCAAAATTTACGAAAAGAAGAGGAAGGACTCAGCAGAAAGAAATAAGATCAGAGTGGATTTGGGAGACTTTTTTCACACGATCCCCCTGAAGAGTGGAAGAGCAAGGTAATTTATATAAAAAGGGACTTGGGGAAACTTCTGGAAAAATCGCCGACCCAGCTTTAAGTGACCTGCATGAGTCTGAGTGCAATGTGAGATCCATCAAAGAGACCTAATTCACCAATTATTTCCTTTCTTCATCACCTTTTTATACAACAGCCTTCATTTTTCCCGGCCAGGTGGTCACACAGTTTATGTATCCTATTTTCTTGCTAGGTACTTGCCTAATGCCAAAATAAACAACCAGATGGACGATCTAATCAATAATTACATGCACCAATATAAAATAATAAACATAATCTAGCAAAGTGAATGGACAAAGAGACAATCCTTTCTGAAGATGATATTCAATAACTTACACAGCATGAATCACACAAGACGGCAGGATGTTTCCGTCTCCTTAGGGGTTTCGGGGAAAATAATAAAATGGAAAATAAAAACTGACATCCATCTGAGATGCTACTGAAAGTTGTATGAATTAATAGAGTGAGTGCTAAAATTTTAGAAAGATCATCTTTTGCTGACTTTAATATTCACATTGTAATTACATTTCTATGTGAAAAGCATTTCAGATTCGTCAAAATAACCATAATCCTTCAGATGTGCGGATTTATCTCCTCCTAATGCTGTTCATCCCATTTTCTGCTCATCAATGTTGGCAATGCAAGCTAGGATTTGCTGTTATTTACTAGATGGACAGTCTATGAGTCACTGCGTGGTCTTTTCTGATCTGTGCAGATACAGGTAACCTGAGTACGGAGGCCAGGAAATATAGATGTTACACTCAGCATAGACTTGCAATTCATTGTTTGGTTCATTCTCTCTCATCAACTGTTTTTCTCTCCCCTTTACACTCCCACACACCTTTTTCCTAAGAGCACACATAACCCCTCACACAGTATGTGCTGCTGCCGCCTGTCAAACACAGCCATTAAAAACTTCTGTTCCAGGAAAACGGAAAAAAAATGTTGCTCATAAGATTAGGGGTGTTTACTTGGAAACTGCAGGTTAGACACAGTGGGATACCCTTTAAATTTTATACATAGGTTTATTGTTAATTAATGCAACGCAGACAGACGGCACAAAAAGAAATCAGTTTTTCATTCTGTAAGATGTATTCTATTGGGGTCTAATTACAGTAGCAGTAGTTGCCCAAAATAATACATTTAAATTCATCAACATTGATCTAACTGATTTGACACATCTATGTGTTCTCCCTCTACATGTCATTATAAGATTATTCTAGTTTTTGGAACTTCTTTTTACCATTATTAAAATTAAGATTATAATTATTATTATTGCTTTACTATGGAATATTTTTTAATACTCCAGAAAAATCTGCGAAACCCTCTGCCTTATCTCAGGAGGATGATCTGAGGCGTTTTAGAATGACCCTTGGGAATATTTTCAATGCAGATAACGTGGTTCAAGGAAGGGTCATTGCTTAATCCTATGGTTCCATTGTAATTTTCTTTTTCATTATTATTTTCATGCAGATTGCATCCAAGAGTAATTCAGTTGGTTAGTGTGCCAGATTACTGTACTGATATGTACAAAGCAGAAATGGTAACTGTAGCGACACACATCTTGTAATTTTGACCTTTCATTTCTACATAGGCTTTCCTCCCTATGTCCACTATAGCTGGCCAGGTGGAATGTATGATTTAGCCTGAATTAACCCTCAATTTAGCTATTCTCTCAATATAATAACCTAATTTTGCCACGATATCCAGGTGTTTGGGTTTTGTTTTTCTTTTACGTTATGTATTCAGTGCTATTGTGATCTTTAGGTCTTGCCTTATTTAGTTAATTTCCCTGTGCTCATTATTGTTAAAATGAAGTTGCCTTATGTAATCTTATCTCTGTGTTTAATTACTTAGGTTATCCATGTGTTCTGTTCTTAGTACATTTGGATTTCTTTTTCTTAAAGCTGATTATCTTTCTCCCTTGATTTGAAGTTTTTTTTTTAAAGTCAGTTCAGATCCTTTCAAGTTAAGTAGTCTCCTTTCCTCAGCTCCCTACTTTCACTCTGCCTCAGCTGTTCTGCATTTCTTCCTGATTATTCACACCTGCATGTAGGGTTGGGAATTGAAAAGATTTTCACGATTCCAATTCCCTTATCGATTCTGTGAAACGATTCGATTCCTTTTCTATTCTGTTTTCGATTCCAATTTAGGGAAAAAAGGATAACAAACAGTTTGATGATGAGCATCAACTTTGTTTACTTAACTATCACACGACCTTACAAACTAACAAGGTCAAGATGTCCACAAAAAATGTGCAACTGGAGTAACATTTATATTTGTTTAAATAAAAAAGGAATATAAGAACAAACTTAAATACAGTAGATGAGTTGAATGAAATAAAATTGAATTGAATTGTTTAGAATACAAGAAAATGTAAGTTTGTTGTGACAGTTGCTTGTTAATCTCTCTTTAGATAACCTCAGTCATCTCTCAGGCATCCGTTTAATGAAAAAGCATTACTGTACAATTTTGGGAAATAAACTCATCTCCCCCTGACTTAAATAAACGAGCGTCACCGTTCTCTCGGTCCCTGAACGTTACATCCATTGCAATAGCTAGAATCATGTAAGAATTCCAGCTACCAGTAGTTCTAATTAAACATGCTACCAATGAAGGGCTGGATTAACGAGAAAGGCACACTCCCTTAATAACCCCAAAGAGAGGTAGGAAACTGGTTTATTTCCAGAAATGGTATATGATTTACTAGGAACCAGCCAGTGATGTAAAACTAGCTACTTACCACCAGAGTTGCCTTCCATGCTGGTCGTAACTTTAGCTTCTATCCGGTAAGAATCAAAAACATGGGATTCGTTAAAATGTATGCCATGTTGTGTGCGCAGGTGTTTCTGCCTGTTGGATGTATTTCCTCCCGCGGATGTAAATGCCACTTTGCAATGATTGTAAAGCGCCTCGTTGCCATCTTTCTCTTCCTTAAAATGAAGCCAAACTTTCGACCGCGCCATTTGTTTTGTTTTGCTTTTAGCCTGGTCACGCCGCACTTGCTTACTGAATGCCGTGTGCGTAACTTGCGTAAAAACGTGACGTAACTTGCGTAACTTGCTACCGTCGTGCTGCTCAGAGCCGGAGCACGACGGAATCGAAAAGAGAATCGTTAAGCGCGCTGCCAAACGGTTCCATGGAATTGGAAAACACGGAACCGGTTCTGAACAGGAACCGGTTTTCGATTCCCATCCCTACCTGCATGCTAGGTCTTCTACCACACCTGCCTCGGTTTTTAAGCTTCAGTTTTCATTGTTTACTGCTGACTTATTCTGCTTTATTGCCATTCCCTGTCCAGTCCATTTCCTGTGCTTCATGTCTGTTATCCATGTGCAAGACCATTATGTAAGTTGTCTATTTTTATTGCTAAAGTACTTGACTTTACCCTGGTTCATCTCTGCATTTGTGTTTGTCACAAAACAAAAAAGACAGATTTCTTGAAATAAGGAATGTTTCTCTATGTCCATGCTGTTGTACCATTTTACTTGTTAAAAACAATATTTGGACTAAAGTTATTGTAGTTCAGTTTGGCTCCACCATAACCTGTATCATTATTAGCCACATTAGCCTACAATAGCTTTACAACTAAACAGAAAAGGGGTGCCGGGTTTGTTTTGTTGTGTCACGATTTATTAGCCATTGTTACGGCCCCTGGCCTCTTGAGACTGTGCAGGCTTCTATTAATTATGCAGATTCCACTGCGGGAGAACACCTTCCTGATTGGCTGCCAAGGAGCTGCGACCGCATTGGACCAGTAGAGGACTGCCATGCCAATCAGACCGCTGATGAGGCCCACCTGCACCATATAAAAGACTCTTGGACTCATTCCTTCAGGGGGGAAGACAGCTAGTAGGAAGCTGCTTGTGAAGTTGTCTTTTCCCCGCCTTTGCTGTTTGGTTGCATTGGGTTGTTTAAACCACTTGTGCTTGCTTTGTTTGTTAAGCTGTTTGGCTTTGGGTTAGTGATGGTGAGATGAAGCCTCATGAGGCATTGAACCACTTGAGCCAACTGGTTCGAGAAAGGGTTCATTTCTTGGAGCTTCATATGCACACGAAACCACCTACTGGCCAGGTGTATAATCACAGCCAGCTGTATCTTAACACGTGTGATGCATTGTTTTTTTTGTCTATTATGGCTCTTGGGAATGACTTCACAAAAGGTGTAGGACGAAATCATTTGTCTACATAAATTATGTATACACATATGTGTATAATAAAATATTGTTTGAATGTATTCTCTGTGTGTAATTATTCCCAAAATAGTAGTGTCATGTGATATGGCATGGTGTGTAATAATCAGACCTCTCAACTTTGATCAAAAATTAAGAGTGATATTATGCTAATTTTGGGGGCGGGGGGTATTATGGTCAACAATTTCCCCTCAGCAGCAACACTGAAGCACACAGAGGTTCACGCTGCGTCTTTACTCACGATCCTGCTGCTGATGTCTCCCTCTTTTCAGCTCAATGCACTTCTAGACTGTTACAGTTTATAACATTCTCATCACCTTTCACAGCGACAGGTTTCTCAGTCAGTCGCCGCGCTGACCAGACAAATTTCTATTGCTCTCGTCAGTGCACTCTGGGCGGTGCGGTGGGCGGATTTTACCCCCGTTGGTGCGCTGCGTGCGACGGATAAACAGTGGGGAAATGCATAACTAAATACTGTAAAGGGCTCCTATAAAGGGAACAGGGGTACTGACAGATCTGAGATGAAGCCCCTGATGTTACAAGTTCTTTAAAATGAACCTTAAAAGTGTGCACCTGAATCAAAGCGCAAGGCAGCAGCCCACCGAAGCGCCACTGATTCTATGTTGTTAAAAACAAAAGAGCATGAAACACAGCTAGTAACTCTCCTATTGACTTTAACTGGCACACGTTGCTACCGATGTGAGGACATTAAACGTAGTGATTCACGTTTTGAATGGGGAATGGTGATAAAAGCACCTGCTCCGAGGGAAAGGAGGGGGGGAGAGGAGCAAGCGCTGAGGCACAGAAATACAGTGTATGTAGCTAAAAAATGCAGAATAAATAAAAAAGAAACTTATAAACAGACTAAGTGGCGTTTTAAACTGCATCTGGTTAGCAGAACTGTTTTATGATCCAGCTAGCAGCCATAACTGGTTCTGAATGAACCGGTCATCTGGCAAAATCTGAGCCACTTCCCGAAGCAGTCACGTGGTACAGCCGGGCAGCGAGGCTTCGGACGTCATCGTTTTCGGCTCCTCCCCTAAATGAAGCAAGCCTCGATACGCGATTAACGGAAACGCCACCTCCATTACTCGACACACGCCTCGAAGCCTCGGCACATCATGTAACATCACTACTTTGGGTTGAAGCTTGACTTTGTAGTGGCTTGTAGCTCATGTTTGGGAGGTTTTGAGGCTCCCTTTGTGTGTACTTTTATTATCTCTATTAGTCCTCTTGGGTGGTTTGAGTTATCTTTGACCTGACCAGTTGAACCTTATGTATTTTTTTTTGCATTTAACATCCCTGAAATCATTAGCCCTTCTCTTTGGTTCTGTTAATTGAGTTAAGAGTATTGTGTTTTGGTTATTGTAAAACCCTTCCTTGTAAATAAACCATTTCACATGCCACTCCACTTCTCTGGACATAGTTTTATGTTACCTCCTCTGAACCCCTAGACAGAGGGGGCGTAACAGCCATGGGCTGAGAATTGCAGCAGAACTCAGACTGACAGAACACTCATTGGGCCTTCCATGTCCGCAAAGTTAATATTTTAACAGCTAGCTTTAGCTGATGTTGTCCAGGAGGTGTGCTATTGTACTGCTACTCCTCCAAGAGAAGAGCTTGGGTATTGTGTGAAGAAGTCTGGAGTAGCAGAGAAGTATGTTAGAGTGGTGCAGGACATGTATGAGAGCTGTAAGACAGTGGTGAGGTGTGCTGTAGGTATGACAGAGATGTTTAAGGAAGAAGTGGGACTGCATCAAAGATTGATTTTTGAACCCCTTCTTGATTGGTCTAGAAATGGACAGATTGACATAGGCCTGGGCAATAAACCGAAAATTTACCGACGCCAAAACTTACGATGTCATTTTGCCCATGTTGGTATTTAAAAGAAAAATGAAAGGTTGTTTTTATCCTTAGGGTAGATAACCCTAATGTAAATCGGACCAGTCAAAATGTTAAAACCAAACATAATTGCATAATTATAATTTTTTTGTCATTTAAATTTTTTACTTTTTCTGGTTGTCGTGCCAAGAACGTTTTATCACATATATTTTTCATTCCATCTTGTGTTTTTATCCACTGCTAATCTTTACGTATATGTTTCTCAGACTACACTTTCAGTTTCAAAACAAAGGCGGAACAAGTTTAGCTGTCAAACAAGATAAAACATTGCAGCACTCATACTGTATGTTCCCCAGGAAGTCAAATGAAATAGAGCATTAACCTATGCAAGTTCAATGTGAAGGTTTGGCTACTGTTTGTAAAAAAATATATAATCCTATCCCGCTTCATATATGATGTCATTGTTAAATTCATTCTCTCAGGAAAGCATATTTCTCCAGTTATGTGGAATGGTGTGCAAAAAAAAGCAAAACCACCGTTGCTTATTCTCATTTTGCTTTCAAGCAGTCTAACTTTCTTTGTAATATTCTTTGCTGTTACTACTTACCCTTCTCTATTTCGATGGCATCTGCTGGGGAAAAACAGATTACCAAGGTAGTAATTTACCACAGTTACCTGATGTATGGGGGTACCTTTGATACTACCCTGGTCTTAAAGCACATTTCTTGTTTCAGTTATCTCAGTGTAAATGCAAATAAGTTCATATTAACTGGTAACAATAACTGTAATAGATTTTAAATCACATACTATTCAAACAAAGTAACACTTCACAATTTTAAATGGCTTATGTTTATTGTTTTATTCCATTAATGTTAGGGGAACAAATGAAAACAGCCAAAACTTCCCTGGATGGGTAACAGAACACAAGGCCTCAGTTAACCGTTCCTCCCAACGGACGGTTGTACTGGAACTGTAATTTTGATTACAACACAAATTGTAGTTGACAATAAAGATTGATAGATTGTTTGATTGAGATGTTAAAACTGAAAAAAACTAACCACTCTGCCGATATTCATGCAATGCTGTTTGGTCATGGTCCACACCCCGACCACCACCAGCTTTATTTATTTAGCAACATCACTTAATCTTACACATTTCCTTGAAGGTTAGAAAGATTTTAAATATGTTTCTGAGTGTAACTGTTGTAAAGAAAGCCTACAGGTACCGTGTGATTACAAAACACCAATTTGTAATTGTATCTAGATGTCTCTCTTGTCAGCTGTTTATAAACAAGGAAAACAACTCTTTCTATGGAGTTTGAATAGACTTGCCATAAGTTAGAAAGTACAGTCACTGTGAGAGACTATCCATCCATCCATCTATCCATCCATCAATCAATCAATCAATCCATCCATCATCTTCCGCTTATCTGAGATGGGTTCGCAGGGACAACAGGCCAAGGAGGGAAACCCAAACATCCCTCTCCACAGCAACATCCTCCTGCTCATTCTGAGGGACCCCAAGTCTTTCCCAGGCCAGACGGGATATATAGTCCCTCCAGTGAGTCCTGGGTCTTCCCCAGTGTCCCTTCTCCATGGGACATTCACAGAAAACTCCTAAAGGGAGATGCCCAGGGGGCATCCTGATCAGATGCCCAAACCACCTCAACGGGCTCCTTTCAATGCGCAGAAGCAGCGGCTCAACTTTGAGCTCCCCCCGGATAACAGAGCTCCTCATCCTATCTCTTAAAGTGCGTTGACATTGTCGCCACAATGTGGCCCGTCACTTGTGAACAAGACACCAAGACACTTGAACTCCTCCGTTTGAGGCAAAGACTGACCCCCAACTTGTAGTTTCACTCCTGAAAATCTTTTTTTTTTTTTTCTGCAGCTATAACTCCTTTCTTTCTCCCACACACATTCAAAAATTGTATTGAAACAATCAATTTAAAATTCATTCTAGTAACATATTTCTACCAAGTTTGGATAGACTTTACTTGTAGTGGAAAGTGTAATTGGTACTAGTGAATCGGAAAGCAATGCCGGATTGGTCTGATTTCACATTTATTTAATCACATTCTGGACTTTGCTGTTGCTTTAGGTGAAGAAATTAAGTTCTGAGGGAAAATATTCTGTCACAAAACAGAGGCACGGTGAAAACATACATTAAAGTGGTCTTAAGAATAGCTTTCCCGGTTCTAGGAAAGTCATTCCAGGATTTTTTTTTACATTCATGCTTTTTCTAACCTTTTCAGTCTAACACTGTCCATGCATAATTTTGTTTATTTTATGCATTTACTGAATTTGTATATGCACTTAAAAACTGAAAAAGCTTTGTTTTTACTAAGGGCCTGACGTGTGGACAAAACACCCATTCCCTCTTTGAGGCAGCTGTCTTATTTATGGCTGAACATCTTAAAGACTAGATTTTGGTGGCTTACCAGACCAACAAACAAGCTACTGAAAACAGGTATCAGGAAAATGAATAATTAAGAAGATTGAACTGGAAATAGGTACAATAAAGAGAAAAGCTTTAAAAGTCTGTCTTGTAACTAGGTAATGGTTATGAATAGGTTTGCCTTGACAAGCAAGAATCACAAAGGAGTAGGGCAAGATGGGTAAGTAGTTTTGCACAGCCGTTTGCTCTCAGTTACACTAAAAAAGATTTTAAAAGGGTATCGGTACACCATGTCCAAGCTATTTCACTGTTTAATGGATCCCTGCAGTTTATCAGCCTTGTTTGGTCCAGATGTTATACCAACCTCTAATGTTCAAAACCACAGACAAATTACTCAGTTCAAAAAAAGGATGTGAAAGTCAACACTAATAGAGGTCTGTAATGGATGAGACAAAAATATAATCACCTTTGGTGGGAAATGCAGACAGCTGCTCCACAGGAGACAGTGTTTGGATAACAATATTCTACAGACACTATTAGTATCTGAATGTACTGGCTTTACTCATACGGGAAACATCTTCACTCTGTGGGAAAGTTCCTAAAAGCAAGAAGCAAGAGTTATTTGATTGTTTGCCATTGCAGTTATTCTAGTGAAAGTACAAAGTTCATCAATCGCCTAATATATAAAAAAATCAAAGCTTTGGCCAGAGGTTAATTTGGGAATTACTGCTGCTGACTGTAAAAACACAAAGGAGATAACGCTTCAGGTTTAACCTCTTAAGAATGGAGAACTCTGGTCCTAACATTGGCTTTTAGACACATGCAAAAGGCTGGAAAGAAAATTCCTCTAATATATGTTTGATCAGCTGTAAACCTCATTTACAGATCTGTCAGGAGAAAGAAAAATATATGTTTGAAGAGAAACAGATAATTTGTAGATATCAAAAGGCCTGTGCTTAGACTAAAATTCTCAGGTCTTTAGAGGTTAAATAAAAAAATAAAAACATGGGTTGGGGTGAACTTAAACTTTAAGTTCATCCCAACCCATTAAACGAAGATTTGGAGGTTGCATCGGTCTGACTGAAATTACATTTTCAGCCGATTCCATTTATTCTTTACTCTCCTCTGCTTAGTCCCTCTTGCCATTGTTAGCGAGAAGCATCTTGAAGAATCCTAAGAAATAAGCAAACTGCTTTTCATGGAAAACCCTGACAAATACCAAACCTGTGCATCAGGCAGATAATTAGTCCTGTGCAAACTGTCCCTGTTACTTTTATCCTCTGGTTCTATATTTAGCAAAGGAGTGCTGCACAGGAGGTTCTATGTTGGAATATTCTGATATTCTGAGATTCATCTCCTGACAAGACATGCTTTATTTGACTATAGTTAGTTACTGCTAGACTAAAACCAGTTTGATGCCTAGTCGTCTGTCATGTAATACATTTGCTTCAAAACCTAATTAACAAATATTTATAGCCGCCTCGGTATTGCAGTAACAAAGGAATAGTAACAGAGTTGACTTAAGGTTCCACTTTGACTTCTCCTAACCTGACCTGTCCGTTGAGTAATTATGGCTCACTTGACTTGCATCACCATATTTTATTCATCTGAGAAGAACGCTTTCTGCCTTTTAACCTTCATTCTCCCTGGATTACATAAAATGAAATTGCAGGCTTTTTATGGCAGTTTAAATTGATTAGAAATGCTTAATTTACTTTTGGAGTTTTACTTGTGGGTGAATTCTCTCTTACTTTTGCTGCACTTTTGCCACTATTATTAAACTTCCCAGCGGGTTTCTAGGTTTTTATAAAGGTGTTAGAGATTTTGAACTGAAATCTGACTTCTACAGGTTAAAATAACAGCAGAGGAAGCAAATAGGTGAAGGTGAGAACTCCATATTCAAAAAGAGTGAGGTTAGGGTGTACGTTTGCCTCAGCAAAGGACATTTTTTGCTATCTTTTGCTATGTTTTTGTTTGTTTTGTTGTAACCCAGGTAACTCATTCTTAAGCTCAGACAACCCTCTTCTCAGCATCGCGTACACAGATCAAAAGAGATATATTGTTACTCCAGCACGTTTTGAGTCTACCCCAGTGTCCTCTCCGAGTGGGATGTGCCCAGAAAACCCCATTAAATATCTCCTCCCTCTATCTCTAATAGTGAGCTTACCAACCCTACAGAGGGAGCTTGCTTGAACCACTTCCCTCTAGATCTACTCAATTTGGTCAAGATTCATATCCCATGACCATAGATGAAGGTTGTAACCCACAAGGATCTCTAAACTGAGAGCTTTGCTTTTCTGGCTTCGTAGTGCTGGTTGGGTGATACGGTAATCAGTGTTTAATCTATGTTTACAGTAGTATTACGCTACTAAAACAAAACATAAAATAAAAAATATCTAATGGCTTTTTGCTAATTACTGCTGCTAAAATTATAATAGTACGTTCTATTTTTTAAATTATTTTTCAGTTTGATACATGTACACCTACAAAGAGCGAGAGAACAATGGGTGAGTGTGTTGTTTTACGTACTCATGACAATGATTTACAAATTAGTTTTTTGAAGATATGTAGTTTTATCAAGAAATAAATCGTCACCTTCCTAAAATAATAATAATATAGTAATTTTTTTTTTTTGTTTTTTTTGCCTAAATCAACTTAACACGTATTGCCATATTATTTTGTGTGTTTTCTGAAAACCTTGAAAAAATTACTTGGGCCATTACTTTAGCACAGTGACGAAATTCTACTTCAGTGACAAGTAGCATAATTGATTTAAAGTCAGTGTCACTCAAAATAGTAGGTCTTTTTATAAGATTTTTATTTTTTTAACAATTGTACACATTAATGGAAGAAAAAAGCTAAATCTGGAATAAACATCCACTGAATTTAGTACAAGGATTTTTAAGTAAAATGCATTTTGCTCAAAATATTATTGTTTCTTTATGTTTTTGCTCTTTATAGAGCGACATTGATAGTGTGAAAGCTGGGTAATTAGCAGTGATACTGGTACAGCTAGCTAGCCTGCAGTCTGCTCCTTAACACACCTGTCGCTCTATGCTCTCACTGAGCCAGCTGTACTCTAAAAAAGGCACTCTCTTACTGACTCTCCAAAGTGCCTCCTGTTTTCCTTGTAAGCAAGAGGAGAGTGAGTCAAGTGAATCAGGGACAGCGCAGAGCAATTCTGCTCAATAAAGTCTATGCTAACACTAAAACTTTTTTTATCCTATTGAATTGAGTTTAAACTGTAAGAACAGTATCACAGAAAATATGTGAGGTTTGAAACCGTATAGCAGTGGTCCTCAATCCCGGTCCTCAAGGGCCGGTGTCCCTGCAGGTTTTTCATGTGTCCCTGATACAGCACACCTGATTTACCTCCCCAGTGTGCAGTCAAGTTCTCCAGAGTCCTTCTAATGAACTCATTATTTGACTCAGGTGTGTTGAAGCAGAGTAACAAATAAAAGTTGCAGGACACCGGCCCTCGAGGACCAGGATTGAGGACCACTGCCGTATAGCTTTCTAAAGTCATGCTATACCTTAAGAACGGTGGCCTGCACAAGCCTGGTACTCACTGGTTTGTGTGTGTGCAGCGAGGGGAAACTCCACTGTTGGTGATACAGAGCAGAAGAGAATTTTAAATGCGTGACCATGCAGAAACAGAAATTACATGTCATCCTGTAAATAAGATATATCCCATAGGGCTACTTGGTCTGTTGAACAACAGGAAAATGTTTAAATACTGGTAATAAGGCATACCAGGATATCTAAAAGTCAGAATGGTATTGCAGATTTAAACTGGATGGCATTTATCAATAAAAGCTTAAATGCATTGTTTGCTTTTAATTGTAGAGACCAGGGTAGTCAAAAATCCACATTTCACTGTAATCCATATTGAAAACAGCAGATTCTTTAAAGAAACTCATTTGCTTCTAAATCAAAATTAACTGAGCTATTTTCAACTCCCCAGTCTGGGAGACACTTTGCACATCAGCACTATGGACACAAAGACCGTTCCTTCCCTCTCTGCAGCAGGATAACCTGAACAATCATGGCGGAGAATCAAACCAGTGAGCTGGAAGTTTAGAACTGGCAAGTCCATCTTCAGAAGAGCCTCTATGACCCTTTTTGCAGTCTGCTGAGACTCCTGCTCAGACCCTTTTAGCATTTTGTCTCATCTTTTTCTCCTCCTTTCTCTCTTTTTTATCTTTCCTATTCTGTGTCAATAGAAATGAATATCTAATAAAGTTTTTTTACATCTATATCAAGTCGAGTACTATGGTGAAAGCAGTAATGCTCCACTTGTGAAAATGAATCTGTTGGGCTCTCAAATACCAACTCTGTCCCATGAGCACTTTTTTTTCACAGTTTCCCTGGGCGTGTAAAGGGCAGAACATGAGGCAGAACTTGGTACGCAAACGTTCAGGTGCAGATGTGATTTATAGAGTGAAATTGCTTGCTGGTGTGAGTGCACAGGGCTTTATAAATTATTTTTCTTTTTTTATAGATCCTACGTAATGTTCTATAAATGAGACCCCTGGTCTCTATGCCATTTCGTACCTTTGGGATTTTGGTTAAAGGTGTTGTCTACCATATGGCATGCTGTACCAGCCAGGTGTCAGATGATACCAAACTATGAAACTGGTACTGCTACCCTCTCCTCTTTCTGCCATTTCGCAATAACCCTTCAAAAAAGATTGTAAAATGCCACAAAATATGCCAAAATTATCATATTTTTTTTATGATTACATGTTTTTTTTATGATTTATTTATTGTTTGGAGCAGAAATTAAATGATGAATGTGATTACTTGCACAGCCCTACAAAATAAAGGACTATGTCATAAAGTTTGAATCATCTCAGGCTGGTGTCTTGAACATGACATTGAGCTCAATGTACTGTGCACATCCTATGGGGATGTGTGCGTGGTCTGCGACATGAAAATGTGGTTCAAATTCAACGCTGGAATAATGCTGAACATAGAGACAGCTGATGTCTAACTGTGGCTAAAATGTTGTTAGTAAAAACAATGGACTGACCAAGCTGGACTTTCAATATTCTTGCTAAGGCTAAATTTGACCAGGACTCATGTGCTATAAAAGTCCAAATTATAACATAGTCTTTCGGGCTTAATAAGTACAACCACTGGTTGACCTGAAGTAGCAATAAAGAAAGATAGTCATTGATGTCCTGTGTTTGACTGGAAGACTTAGCTGCCTATATGACACAATACCGAAGTGGTTTGTCTTGGCAACATATTTTAGCAGATATTTTTCATTGGCCACTACAAGGTTCCCAGTAAATTGATCATCCTGAACGATGAAAAAGCTTACCTGAAATAATAGATAATTATTCAACCACCTGACTCAGGCCAAATTTGAAGCCAATTCATAGCTGAAACAGTTTCAATGCAGACCCCTGTCAGATCTGCTGCCTTTCCTCCTCCCTGCTCAAGTTGAACTGCACTGAGTCATTTGTTATAAAAGGGTTTCCCAAGGATGAAGACAGGAAACTGTTGCATGTTTTGCATTGCAGACAAGTTTACGCAGGGTGTATGCAGCGTGGTAGCGTAAGTCACGATCTACTGTGGGACCTGAGATGTTGTGTTGCCATTGTTTTCCATCCACCATCGTACAGGCTTTTCCCTCCTGTCCAGTTTCCATGGTGATAACTCTACAGAATGGGCTGTACGTCTAACTCTTGATACAGTGAAACACTGTGCGTGTGTGTCTGTGTACAGCAGCCGATGGTTTATGTGCTGCGTCATTTTGTGAACACCCACTGATATTAAATCTTTAAGGAGACTCGACTGAAACAGGTGCACACATGAAAACGGACCAGAATTTACAGCCCAGCACTGATTTCTACGCTTCTGTGTGTCCAAATTATTCAACACGAGAAAACGAAAGAAAAAAAAAAGAAATCAGTTTTACTTGAGTTTAGTTTCTTCCTCTCTTCAAAGAGACTTAGAAGACAGCCATCTGTCTAAGATCCTGAACAGACTTGTCCAGTATTGACGTGAGTGAAACTGGGAGGCGACAAGAGATTAACAGCAGCCAGCTGTTGGCCTCATGTGATATTTCCACTGAGGGGCAATCTTCACTGGGAGGATGGGGTTGATGTTCGGGGCCAAGGCGCAGCAAAGATTCATCTGTGGTGATGAGATGTGAGAATTGCAGAAGGGTATTAATGCAACTCAAGCGAAATGGCGTGAAGCCGGTGCTCTGACACAGTAGCTGCAGCACGGAGACACATTATCTTGTCATTCTTCTCCCTGTCAAACAGAGGGACTGTGTTGCTCCACTTTCTCTAGTCTCAAACTGGCATCTTCAAGATCAATTGTTTTGGTTTCATTTCACAGTCACTGGTCCTCAGCATGTCGCTTCCCTCAAGGCCGCGTATACAAGAAGCAACTTTAATCATGCTGTCCTTACATGAGGCTTCATCCCCATAACAGTAGATAATTGCGCTGTCATTAAACTGTCTTCACCTGCTCAGCGTGTGTGACTGTGCAGTGAAGGAGTGAAAAACATTTCAGAGGATATCGCACTGGCTTGCTGTTTAGAGCAGCGGTGGCCCATGATGTCTGTCGTATTCAGCTCATGTATTCCTGATCTTGCTTTTAGCTGAAAGAAGATATCCACTGACACATTTTACACATCATAGTGTGCATCAGGGTTTTTGGATGGACTAACCCACATGGGAAAAAATCACAAAAGAAAGTTTAGAAAGCCTTTTGTGGCTCCATGGCATTTGACCAGAACCGATCTAAAGTGATGTGACCTGCATTACTGTCAGCTTAGACTGTGAACTTTAGCTCTAGGAATAATAATATAAAAAGCAGAGTTAGAAATACGATAAACTTTCTGTCCATCATAATCCTTGCTTGAAACTAAGTTACAATAGTTACTACAAGCATGATATATCTTCAACCAAAGCTAATGTAAACTAATTATTTGACACTGACTTAAGCTTCAGGAGCAATAAAGGTGACAGTTGATCCAGAACACCACAATTTTACGAGGGGTTTAATGAGCTATACTGAAAATTTTCAATGTAGACCTGTTGGTTCAGCATGCGCAAGTTACTCACCAAATGCATTGTTGCCATAATTCTCAACTGATACAGAGAGTTTATGTGCAGAACTAAAGTGCAAGATCCCACATTCCTATGAGGAAATTTTAAAAGTTGCACACAAAGAAACATTGAAACAAAACATCATGGCGAGCACAGGCAGCAGTAGGATTAAAATCTGCAGTTGGGGAA
This sequence comes from Fundulus diaphanus, assembly GCA_037039145.1. Classification (NCBI taxonomy): domain Eukaryota; kingdom Metazoa; phylum Chordata; class Actinopteri; order Cyprinodontiformes; family Fundulidae; genus Fundulus; species Fundulus diaphanus. The sequence continues at coordinate 40,585,663 of CM073127.1, read as the reverse complement.
CATTATGGCTCTTTAATGCTGCCTTTGATATATCTCAAATATCAGCGTTCAGATGTGGAAATTATGGCATGCCGTATTTTAGCAGATATTTTTCATTGGCCACTACAAGGTTCCCAGTAAATTGATCATCCTGAACGCTGAAAAAGCTTACCTGAATGTGGAAATTATGGCATGCCGGAGCTGAGAGCATTGTAGTTTCAACCTGGAAAACCAGTGGGAACTGCAGTTACCTATTAACCTGACTCTCGCCAGATGTATTTCGCTCCGCCTAGCTTCACTCACATACATCTGGGACACCTCCCATAGAGAGTGATTTCTCCAACCAATTATATGGTCTGGCCAATCAGGACGCAGGGCGGGAGTTTCATGGATGTGACGTAGTGGAGAAGCGACCGTGAGATTCCAACAACAATGGCAAGCGTTAACATTGATGCTGCTATTTCTTCCGTGTTGTCCAATCTACCTAATATTGTTTCATTAAAAGAACATCAGAGAACGGCTCTGAAGGCTTTTGTTGGTGGAAACGAGGTTTTTGCCCTTCTCCCGACCGGATTTGGCAAGTTTTGTTTTGTAACTGCAGTTAGGAGGCCTTTAGCCCTCGACGCGGTCGGCCCGGGATCGACTCCGACCCGCGGTGCTTTGCCGCCTGTCTTCCCCCCTCTTCTTGTCAGCTCACTGTCAATAAAACGCGTGCCACTAGAGCCGCAAACACATAAAAAAAAAAAAAAAGTTTTGTTTTTATCCTGCGTCGCTCTCACAGCGTCACGGGTTAGCTTCGGTGTGAGTGGTTGAAATAGCACGCCAATAAAGATGACAGACAAGTGGATTATCCAATCATATGCAAGGATTTTTGATAAGGCCCAGCCTTCAATAAAGGCAATTCCTATGGAGATGTCCCAGATGTATGTGAGTGAAGCTAGGCGGAGCGACATACATCTGGCGAGAGTCAGGTTAGTTACCTATACAAGCGGATTACAATGTGATGCCGTTTTTCAAAAATAGAGGTTGTAAGAGTAAAAAAGTATTCATTAAGAAGGCTACTCAATCACTGAGTAACTAATCATAAGAGCTGATGATTTAATATTTTAAAATTATGTAATCAGATTCTGGTATTTCATAGACAAAAGATATACTAAACACACTGAAGACAAACAAAACCCTTTTCTAAATATATATTTTTTCAACATAAAACTTGAAAGCAATACTTACAGCAGTTAATGTATATACAGTATGTTAGAACAGTGCATGTTAGAACTTCCAGGGACAATATCCACTGTTTAATGTTCGTTCATTTGACCTCCAAATGGCTCACTGAGCTCATTAGATAGAAAATAACATTAAAAAAACAAAGCTTGTGTACAAATAGGAAGTCTCACTTTAACATAATGTCTCTAGTGCATTTTGGTTAAAACAAGCATGTTATTAATTCATCAAGTTGCCCACAGTTGGTAGAGTAGCCAGAAATTTTTCTCCACTAAGAGCAGCGATACTTGAGTCATATTATTACTCACGTAAAAGTAAAAAGTACAGTGCAGTAAAACTGCTCCTAAAAGTAAATTTTTCTCAGAAAGTCACTCAGGTAAATGTAACTAGTCACTACCCACCTCTGTACAGGACTACACCTACTGCTGGTTTAGTTAGGTGCAAACTGTCATACGTGCTAACAGATTGTACCTGAAACCTTTGCTTTACTTTTATACACACAGCAGCCATATTGAATAATGAAACTCGGGTCTGCTTGGGGAGATCCAGCTTTCCCACTCAAAGGTTCAGCTTTGAGCAGGGAGGATTTTTATTGGACTTCCAACTGGAAACTCAGAAAACCAGACTCCAAAGAGAATGCACAGATAACATACTTTAACCTAGTCCAAACGAAATTTTATTTTTAAAATGTATGGTATATAGTAGGGCTGGACGATATAGAAAAAAAGCTTATCGATAAAAAAAAATGCATATTGATCGATATCGATAATTATTGAAAATAATTAAAACCATATTTTATGTGCAGCTCTGCCTGGACATTTTATGATATTGCTAAATGATTTAATTTTAATAAAGAACACAAACACAGAATTCCAATTAAATCTTTATTTAACCAACTTCTTTAACCATAACAGAATTTTTTTAAAGAAAAATAACTTAAGAGACCTGAGTTATGTTATCAAATAATGACAAAGAATAAACTAAAGTGACCAGTAAAATGACCAAAATAAATATAACAAATAAATAAATAAAATAGCCTATTTAGGTGGGAATAGTACACTAGTTACTTCTCAGGTTTCATAATTGAGAGGCTGACGCAGGGCTGAGGTCCGAGGTTGTGGCGTGTAAGGACACAGATTGCAGCTCATTTTGCACTGATTCCCTGCATTAGACGCACAATTTAGGGAGCGCTGTTAGAGAAAAACTTGCGTCCCGGAACTTAATATCGCGGATCAAGGGTGGCGAGTAATTGTTTGAAGCCAGGTTTTTCAACTGCAGACAACAGCAGCATATCCCTCACTATGAAGCATGTTACTGCTTGCGTGACGTCCTTATGCCGCTTGGACGCTTTTTCATTTCATCACAAAGAAGGGAGCCCAGTTTAGTTGCTATACCTGCTTTGTTTTGGAAGAACTTCCAGAAGATTCCTAAGAAGATGCGGAGCCGCGCGGGGCTGACACAGCTCGCACTGCTCGCGCTGTGCAGCGGCTTACGTGATGAAACAAGTTGGTTGCGTTACCAGACTTTGTTTTTACCGGTTCCTTGCAAGTTTTACAAATCACTGTGGTTTATTTCTGTTAGACTGGCGAACTAGTAAAACCCCGTTTTGGGACCGTTTCCTCCGCCGCTCCTTGCTGCGACATATTCACATGCTGTGTGTTGTGGTTTGAGAGAGCGGCGCTTTGTGACGGCGTGCCTGGGTCCGCGATTACGATTGGTCGAGAGATAGTGACTGTAGCATCAACTAATATGATAGGCTGAAAGGAAGGAAGGAAGGAAGGAAGGAAAACTATCAAACTTTTATCGACCCTATTTTTTCCTATCGCGCCACACGTCTATCGATTGATATATATTGTTATTGAATTATCGTCCAGCCCTAGTATATAGACACTTGCATCCTGAGCTATCTCTGTAGTTATGCTGCTATAGGCTTAGGCTGCTGAAGGACATCAGGGTCTATTTCTCTCACTCTGCTGAGTTCTCCTACTGTTCTCCAATTTTCATTGTTAATTGTTATTTCATCTTTTAACTTTTTGTTCTCTGTCATTTTTCTCTTCATAGTAGGTACATCTGGTCAGGCGTTCTGTTATCTATCTTAGATAGATAGATAGATAGATAGATAGATAGATAGATAGATAGATAGATAGATAGATAGATAGATAGATAGATAGATAGATAGATAGATAGATAGATAGATAGATAGATAGATAGATAGATAGATAGATAGATGTATATATATATATATATATATACAGTATATATATATGCCGCCGTGCCAAAGACGCACGCATACATACTGACTCCCCAGCGACATGTGTGGCCAAAGGGTGTAGAGAAGGGCTCCCACCCTATCCATCTTGTATGTGAAAAGATTTATAGAACCCCACTACTTTTGTGTATTTACAGGATGGAAGGTGTCAGAAAGTCTCCTTTATCTTTCCTTGTTTCTACTCAGGTTACCTCACTTGTATTTACAAAAACTGAACATCTGACAAATGCTTACTCCCAGCAAGATAAGACCAGGTTTGGAAGATGCTCCTCTGACGTGACTGTTCTTTAAATCTTTGTGTTAAAGTGTGTCAGCTCACGATGATGTTGAGTCGCAAAAACATTCATTTATGTGAAACTGTGGCAGAATTTGGCTTGAAAGATTTACTGTGATGCCAAGCGTGTTTTTTTCTGTGTTGAATTAACATTTGTTTTGTATAAAGTGTTGTGCACAGATAGACAGGTAGTGTTCTGTTCAAAGGACTGACTAATGCTGGGAAAGAAGACTGTTTGCAGCTGGAAAGTCTATTCCACATACCCTGCTTGCCTCTCTTACCTTGTCTCTCTCTGTCTTCCAGGATCTCTTTCCCTGCCTAACTAGCAGCTCTGCAGCCACATCACTTTGATGATCCACTTTATTAAGATGAATGAATCTCATCCGCGTGATGCCCTCCTTGGTTTTACTGCGTTCATTTTCCATGTGCACGGTGTGCCTCAGGTGCTCAGCTGTCACCTTGGGTAGCCTGACAGGTTCCCTCCTGAAAGTCACCTTGGTGATGTGAGTCCACAGCCCTATTGCAAACGTTTAGTTTCCTTGACAAAACTGCTGCAGCATGACTCAGTTACACTGTCTGTTCTTTGAATGGGCTGCAGAATGTACAGTAATAAATCACACAAGAAAAGCAAGTGCCGGAGCTGGGGTGTAGAGGTCAGCAACCTCAGTTTTTTTCTGAGCAGCATACATTTAAATGTACCAATAAGAAGAATGACTGGGGTTGTACGGCATGTCAGTGTAGTTTGTCTGTTTTTCACTGTAACACTGTACAAAACAATGTTGTACAAAAGCACAACCCTACATCTGTTCTTTCCGCCCCGGAGGAATGGAGGCAGTAAATGTAATTAATTACAAGATCAAGTGGTTCAGTGAGGTCTCAGTTGTGCTCACACTGAGAAGTAAACAACAAGCAAGTTAAAGGATTGCTGTTAATTTACTAAGCTAAGTGATCACTTTAGTTTGAGCCCTTTAAATTTAGCTAAGCTAGTGACCAGACAGTAGGGAGGCAGAACTGTACACAGATTTCCAGGTATGGCTTTAGGATCAAAGATATTTTAAATCACAACAGGAGTTTCTGCTCCATTGATGTATTTTTCATTTTAAAGCAACGGTGAATCAAAAGACTGCGGATAAAGATGTAAATACAAACGATTCACATGTTAGGACAAACTACTGTACCTGAAAAAATTAACTACAAGTTATTTTTTAGACTTTTGTTTAAGAGGGATTCTATTACAAGATTGTGAATAGCCGATATCTCCCCTATATTAGATCTGTCTTTCAGTGTCTTCAGTTCAGTGAATTCACGCAGGGCTACCAGGGAGTCATAGCCAAGACTAAAGTTGATTTCTGCAATGTTAAAACAACTGTCCTCTAAAAACACTGCTCTGAAATTTGAATTAGATGGATTTCAACAAAGAAGTACAAACCCATTCAATAAACTGGAATATTATTGAAAGGTTTCAGTAACTAAATTCATGAAGTGAAATGCATTTTATAGATTAATGACACACAGACTGATGTTTTCAAGCATTTATTTCTGTTAATTCGTTAATTATCATGATTTTCCACTTACAGCTAATGAAACCACGACATTTAAGATTGAAATATTCATCAGACAAATTAAAAAAAAAACATTTTAATACAGAAATGTGGGGTGAAAAGTATGTTTAATTCCTGCTTAAAGGCTGCTATTTTATGAAGGTAGGTTAAATCTGTCAAGCAAGTCTAAATGGAACATATATTCTAATTTATTGAATATGACTGTAAATGATTATTTGGTAGTCTGACACTGATGTGTAAAACATGTACAGCATGAAGACTGAGGAGGGTATCTGACCAGAGAAAGATTTGGAGCTAACATAGTCACAAAAAGTGTCAGTGTCAATCTAAAAAATCTATATTACATTGTTTAATAGACTACAACAGAATAGAATAAACATTTTACGAATAAAACCACAGTTAAACAATTCAGTCCGCGTTTGACCAATCTATAAATTGCATTTCACATTTGTCTCGATCTCAAATCCCCACCCCCAAAAAACAACAACAACAACAAAAAACGGGAAATGCCCATTTTGGTATTTTCACAAATAGAAAAAAATTTATTTATAAATTTCAGACTGTGTTTTAAAGATTCTCTGTGTCGTTTATAATAATTAGCATCAGCATAGATTAATCTAAGTCAGGGTTGGCCAACTGCACTTCTCAACAGCAAATGTCAAATCAAATGTGACCGCCACCATACTTCTGTCTGTTAACAGACAGAAATATGGGGTTTGAACCGCATACTTCAAGACCACGAAGCAACCTGCAAGTTCAGACAACAGAGCGAGATGTCACACAACAGTGCCCTGTTTATTGAAGTAATGGTGAATGTAATTGTTTCTAGTGTTCAGTAAAGTTTTGTTTAAAAAACCTTGACTAAATAAACAAAACATGTGGAAACCGGCCGCCATCTCTCCTTGTTAGTATTAGAAAGCTATTGAGCAATGGAAGCCGACAATATTAAGACCATATCATAGCAAGACGATGTAAGGTAAGACGAAAGCAGCACAGCTATTAACAACGGTCTGTGGAGCGCCAACTGCTACTGCTGTGTGTGGTTGTGTAGTGAGAGCCAAGAGAGTGACATGAAAGACAGATGAGATGTGACATGACTGTTCAGACTGCGGACGCTTTGAAAAATATCTGATATGTATCCAAATTAGTACCACATATGACAGTGGAACAAAACTAATTTATTTTTTCTTGGGGAGGGGGGGTGAAAAGATTGGAATTGGGCTGTTCATATTGCCATGAGAAACACAGATAGGTCGCATATGGGCAAAAATATCAGATTTGGGTTGCATTTCCCCGTAGTGTGAACGTAGCCGTAGATGTGTCCCTGCCCAAAACCAATTATTCAAATGGCTGAACTACCACCTCAGCATGACATCAGGCCCTGCGGGAGCCTGCTAATGAATCATTGCTTTATGTGTTGGTTCAGGAAAACATTTAAAACATGTAAGGCATTGGCCCTTGAGGATTGGAGTTGGTCACTCCTGACCTGAGTATTTCAGATTTTTAGCTAGAGTTGATCAAATTAAGTCCAAATGACTTAGAAACGGTGCTTTAACTGTTCACAACACAAAGGGGAAACGAATCCCCACTGACCGAACATTCAAAAACAAATCAAAAGATATCTAGTTCCTGAATTTTAAGTGCTGACAGAGTTTTGAGTGCTCATGTCGCCCTCTGATGTATCGGTGCCCTGGGTGGTGAGCTGCATTGCCCATATCAAAATCCACTGCTACAACAGATACATCACAACTCTGACCTTGCAGTACATGTTTTCGAAATAGACAATCACTGTCCCAGATCATAGACTACCACAGAGTACATCACAAGTCGTGAGGATTAATGCATACATGGCAGTGGCCTAAAGGTTTATAAATAACTGTCTGCATGGACTGCAATGACATTTTCGAGATTGGAGTTGGTTTATCATGGCAGACTTCCACTTTGATCCTGACCCCGCTCTGAGTAGCTGTTATGGCTAACACCAATCTATTTTATTAAAGTGACACTAAGAATTATTTAGTACAGGTAAGATATTGGCCGCTCAGAACATCTGAACAAAAACACACCTTTGAAAAATCCCACTTATCCCTTTAAAATATCGCTCACATTACAGATTAGTTGGATCAGTTTAAGAAATTTGAGGAAGAGAAGAGATACTGTAGTCATATTTCTCCTTACACTTAATTAGCTGGACTCCAAATAAACTAAAAGTTAAAAAAGTAAAACACAACTCCAAATAAACGCTTTTTTTGTTTATGTAAAATTGGTAGGATCAAAAACTTGACAATCTTGCTCTAACATTTGGTCCCAAACATTCTGATGACTTGAACCCTGGGCTGTAAAATGAATTACAGCTGAAGCTGTTTCAGGGCAACTACTGAACATCATTAGCATAACATCATACTCGACTGTTTTGAAATAGGTCAGCAATAGCTGGCAGAGGCATTCAATGGTGGGAGGTGTCTGTTTGGAACTCAGTCGGCAAAATAAAGCACAGTTAAGGCCTTATAAATATTCACATCTCCTTGGACCAACAAAAATTAAAAGGTTTGAGTGGAGACTATCCATCCTCTACACTTGTAAGTCTCAGCACATCTTCTCGCAGTTTCTCTGATTTGCCTGGAGAGAAGCATCGCCAATGAGCAAAGGAAGATACAACCTCTCCTTCACTTTGAATTTCAGTGTAACAACAGGAAGATGAGCTGGACCAGTGATGTCTGGTTCAAATGACAGATTTAGAAACGATGTGGCATTTCATGCGGCGTAAGTCTGGGCCCACCAGTGTGAGGAAAATCACAGTAGCAAAATGTTAGGAGCGTCTAAGCCTCACGATGTGGCCATCAAGTTTTACACAAAGATCTTCAGCCCAATGAAAACAAGCACATCAGAGTGCCATCATTAGCCAGCGTCTAAATGTTCTGTGAAGACGCCATTAATCACAAAAACACAATGCCTGTCATTGTGTGCAAAGATCTGAAAAGAAAATAACATGACATAGATGTTTGTCTAAATGAATGTAAGTGAACATACAGCTTGATGTTTGTTATGTCCTAAAATAACAACTAATTCATCTTAAGTAGCTGTTCCAGCATCACTATGTTGCCTCATAGGAAACCAACAAGCAGATAGGCTGCATCTTTTTTTAAACCAAGTGAAAGAGAAGAGATTTTATCAGCCTGAAAAAACCTGTCATCTGTTTTTCTTTTGCACAACCTATGTCTTTGTCTACTGTCAGACACAGCTGACATTAGTATTCTGATACAGCCTCCTTCTAGCAGTGTTCGGTGGCAGCCACTTAATTTGTCATTTATTGCTCCATGACAACTGAGGTAATTGAACCTCTAGCCCATGGATGTGATCCGCCAGCCTTTTGACCATTTTCTCTCATTGTAGCAGAGAAGGAGCTATAGGAACCTGGGTGCAAAATGGGACACAGATCTCATTTTATGGAGCAATGAGATGGTTGGTGAAAACCTTTTCCACAAGGGCTTCAGAAATGTTTGCTTCATGGCCCAGGAATGGACTGGAAGTTGCAAAAAACAAACACACAAAATCAGAGTGAAGTTTGAGGAACAATTTACATAAAGGAGCACGGATCTATATGGGTACAAGTGGAAACAAATAGCTGTTTTAATTAGGGCTGGGCAAGTTAACGCATTCATTTTGCGTTAATTCATTAGACTATTAACGTCGATTTACTTTATCGCGCATTAACGCATGTTGCTCACATGCTTTTATTTTGTGAAGGTCTGTTGCTGCGGTGTAGGGGTTTGAATCAGAACAGTAGGTGGCGATAATGCGCCAATAACCTCGCTGTCAGCCCAGCCTCGGATTCAAACAGGAAAACGCAAAAAAAAAACCAAAGCTGACATGCGGAAAAAACAAAGCTGACATGCGGAAAAAACAAAGCTGACATGGGGAAGGCAGTGTTTCCCGCAGGAATTTGCTTAGGCGAGGCGGTGAGTTGGCGGCCGGAACAAGTTTTGTGTGGATGACTGGCGGAGTGGGGGAGGGTGGGGGGTGGGGGGTCTGCATCGACGCCGTCGGTGAAGTCGCTTCTCGCTTCAAAGTATCCATGTATTTTTGCCTGTTTTTTTCCCTGCCATTCACTATATGCACGCGAGAAAGCAACAACAAAAAAACGCGTGTTAACGTCAAATAAACATGCAAGCATATCGAGTTAGCAAGCATTTCAGTTTAAAGTTCTTCCAGCAACGAATATGACAGAAACAAGTTAGTTGTAACCACTGCCAAGTTAAACTTTCTTATCACCGGAGCACCTTGAGCTTAACATATCACTTAAATGCCAAACACACTGTAGACATCACCAAACAATTAAATGACTCAGAGAAGCTAACCAATGTAATGGCGAAGTAGATAGCTACTGTAGACCTTTTTTTGTGCTTCACACTTTGGTATTGAACATAAAATGGTAATGCTGCTCCCTGCTGTTACCTCAGAAATTGCCTGTTTTTGGTAGATTTTTTCCCCATAAAGAGAATTTCCTGTCAGTGGCAATAAGCTTTAATTTATTATTAATGCTATTTTTTGTTTTACATGTTTAAGTTGAGCTTTACACTAAATATGTGTTACTGATAAGTGCTACAAATGTTACAACACTTTTGTTCATATGGCAGCAGAACATTAAAATAAAAGTGCTCTTTACACTACTTTTGAATTCATTCTTGGAGTTTGCGCATACAATGCGATTAATCATGATTAATCAGGCAAATTATGCGATTAATCGCGATTAAAGATTTTAATCGTTGCCCAGCCCTAATATATATATATATATATATATATATATATATATATATATATATATATATATATATATATATATATATATATATATATATATATATATATTAGGGCTGGGCAACGATTAAAGATTTTAATCATTGCCCAGCCCTAGTTTTAACACAAGCTTGCAAAAACATCAAACTGGTCACACGGCAGCAATAATAACAATAGTTAATGTCAAAACTGCTATCACGCTATTTCTTATCTTGCCATGTAAACGCGTGTTACATGGGTCTAAATATGAGGCAATAAAGGGAGATTTATTGAAAATCATGCCCTTAAACGTCTTTGCAGTATGTGGTGATTTTCATGTGCCCCACATCTGAATAGTACATGTATACTGAGATCAGTGGTGTGGAGTTAAAGATGTTGAAGAAATGAGGAATGATAAAGATGAAGAAATGAGGAATGATAATAAAAGCTGTGCATGCTCGATTCAGGTACAGCTGGGATGCTAGATTGGCAAAATATCGAAACAACTCCAAAGTGATTTAAACATGTGAGCAAAGTCTTTATTTAGAACATTTCTAAACATCGACATTAACCATTTCAGGTGGTTACATTGTTATATATCTATCCAGGCACTGGGTATGTCTTCTTACAACTTTATTAATTGAAAAAAATCCAACCAAATCTCCACTCAGTTCTATACTTTCCTGTGACTCCAGAGCCATGTAAAGGGCAACACATAAACATACACCTTCTTGACACCATCTGCTTTCGACTGTCACCAATGCTCCATAAGCAAATAAATAATCACTAAACCACAGGAAGAGTCCTAAAGGTTCTGTATAGTTTCACTGAATGCTCTAGCAATTTAATAAAGTCTCATAGTAAATTAAAAGTTTTCCTTCATAAATATTAATTATTTTAAATGGATCTTTCTTGTAAAAGAAAGTCTTATAAAATGAATCTTTTTTTCTGTGCAAAAACAGTTAATGGGCTACACCCTGTGTTTTGAAGGTGTAAATGGGATATACAGTAATTATTTTTAGTTTGGTTATCGTACAGATACTGTTATGTCCCATAACAAGCAGGATTTTGCTGCATTATTTGATTGCTACTGACAAGAAAGAAGCTTTGTAACCTGACATAGATCTGAGAATATCCCTGGCTTATTTTACAATGAAGATTTTATGACAAAAAATTTACTTTGCCTGCAAGATGAATTCTCACGGTATTTGTGCGTTCACAAACACACGGGAATCCATCTTGTACCGATCCAGCCTTCTACCATTTGTATCTGAACCAAAACCGGTTCAGGACAATCTCGTTGCAGTATTTGGGTTTAAATGAGCTATATAATCTACCTACCTGTCGAATGTTTGGACTCACCTTTGTCATTCAACGGCTTTCTGGATTCGGACTCCCTACAATGTAGATACCTAGTGAAGACATCAAAACTGTGGCTCAAAAATAGAGGTGTGTCAAAATATAGATTCATCAATGCATTGCAGTTATTTTTTTCCAATTCAATATTAATTCAGAAAATTATCTGAATAGATTAGTTCCCCTGGCCACTGGGTTCATGTGCGACATCAAACTGTTGATGTACGGGCACAAACCGGACAATGCGCAACACGAACGTAAATAAAGTAAATTATTTTGCTGCCGTGGTAATACAGTGGTGGACCGGGACTGCCGTGGATTTACCCGGCCGGTGGTTCAGCCCATAGAGCTCTTGTCGTGCTCTGCCCCGTAGTCACGAAACATGCTCTATAAGGTCCTTCCCAGTTTGGCCCTCACATTCATCAGAGAGATGCCCGGTGCTCTGGCTCAAGCTCATCATGTCATTCCTCCACGGAGCATTACCTGTCAACCACTGACACTATGAGCAATATTTAAAAATCCACATTAGTCGTGAGGCGGTGCTGAAAAGTTGAGATAAAAAAAAAAGAAAGCCCTCCAAGAAAGTGAAGCAACACATTTACACATTTCTGGCTCGTACAAAAGATGAACTTAAGCCAGATGTGCTAAAAAAAAGCTGGAGAGTGATAAGATTATAGATAGTGTAGTAGAAGAGTCTGTTTCTTCAGAAGTTATTAATAGAGTGAACAATGTAGGTGTATCAGCTTTCCAGTTCTTTATTTTTTCAGGTATGTAAGTTATTTTGTTGCAGGGAAAGAAACTGTCTTTTACATTATAGGCTGTGTACTGTATGTTGTTGTTGTATATTATATTGGCGACCTGAGAATACAAATCATCACATTAGCACCGTAACTGATATATACCTGGTTTTTATTAAGATTTCCATCCAGCAATTGAAAGTGGGCCAGTCTGTAACTCCCAGGCCACCTTTCCTCCCTAGTCCAGCACTGAGTACTGTAATACCTTTTTTAACGTTTGCTCTCCATATTCTTTACAAGTATCACTGCTCTAGTGGTTTATTTTCAGATGTGTTATTGTTCAAAAATGATGTGAATTATCCCAGTTTCTAATCAGAAAGGAGAATAACTTAGGTTTACTTTATTTTACTTTAGTGTTAATACAGTACTGTCATGTTTTCACTTTTGTACTCCCTGTTCATATTTGATTGCTCAAAAATATTAATACAGGCACTGCTATACTATGGCTGTTCATATGGACAAAATATAAAATAAACATCTAAAATTTAACGACAGGTAGTCAAAAAGTGTGTGTACTTCTACTAATTACAAAATAAATCAATATCTAAAATGCTTAAATCAATATCATCGAATCAATATTGAATCGAATCATTACCCAAAGAATCGAATGGAATAAAATTGTGAGGTTTTTAACAATACCCAGCCCTTCTCAAAAGTATATATAATTATGTATCAAACACAAAACTGACTTAATGCCTTGCATACTTTTGCTTTTTCTAAATAATTTATAATAAATGTGCTATCCAGAAAATCAACAGTTGTAATTTTGTATTCTTTTTTACTAATTGGCTGCTGAGTTGTCATCTACTTTTTAGTTTTACCCTCATTGACAACATAGTGATGCTGGTAAATGTCCTCCCTCCCCACTTTGATCTTCCACCCTTGTGTTCTTTCACTAGCCTAAATGCACTATTTGGGCATAATCAGACATCTTCCAACCAACCATTATTCCACAGAGTTTTATGATTATATATTGGATTCATTAATTTTCAGCTCATACATACTGAGTGGAGATACAGAGATTGTGGACTATTAATACCAATGTTTGCAGTTATTAGACATCCTCATTGCTTTGGGCAAAACTAAACAGTGAATCATTAACCCTTGGCATAGCAAATAAAATGTTATTAAAAGATATGAAAAGAAAAAGTGCCAATTCAAAAGTTCCACCAGTATTCTTTCAGTTTCTGATTATTCTTTTGTGCCGTAAAATATAAATCAATTAACATTAGTTTTTCAATTTGACCCAATGGGCGTACGTTTTTTAAAGTCATGATCCAACTTAGAGGTAAGACTGAGCAATAATTTTAGTATTATCTTTTATTTTGTGATTTCTATCAACCCTGTTTAATACTTGCATTCAAAATACAACAACAGGAACAGAAGAACCGAGAACTTGTGAACACCTGTTAAGCATACAATTTACAGGGAAGAGAGGCACGTCTTCAAGCAGCCTTTGGAGATTGCACTTTCTGCTTCAGCGAACGCTGATAATAAACGCATGAATAATTTGACACACTTCAGGAGTAAAAGATCCATGACAAAAGAAGCATGGCGGCATTAGTCACTGAGCTTTTTTTAAAGGTTGAAAGGATTATTTAATTGACACCTTGTGTTGCTCTGTTATGTTTATTTTAACCTAAATTTAAAGAATGCACACTTGAGAGGGAACAATCCCATCGGGAAGTTGATATCTTGCATGTACTGTAGATGAGGACACAGAGTTTGATAGCTAAGCACTATTTGTATAAACTACTACAAAGACTCATTGTAGACTCAGAGTCAATTCATCAGTAAAACCGTATGGTGAATACGTCAGGTATACTGGATTAAGCGGATAATTCAGAACAGGACAAATAAAAAGTAATTTCACTCTAACATTAAGAATTACAATAAGCTAGTGCTAACCTTACAAGCTAATGCATTGCATCCTTAGCTTTACTTTATAACATTCAAGCAAACATTTTTTTTACTTATCCAAACCCTAATTACATGAGTCCCAATATGCCTGAACTTACCCCACATATTTTCTTGTAGCTGAAGTATCAGCTCTCTTCTCTTCAACCAATTTTTAATTGTACCAATTTAGCATTCCTTCAGTAGTTTCGTAGGGTATCTATTATTTAACTCCTGGTTGTGGAAACAGGGTAGATTGGGGAATTGACGAAAACTCAATAACAAGTTTCCTGGAGAATCTTCGTCTTTCCTCCATCAGTACTAATGCCAGTTAATGCTATTGTATCTTGTCTAGGTGATATGCATTATTGATGTCTGCAAAGTTCAACGCAGAGAGTATTTCTTCTTAAGGTTCTTATTGTAGATGTTTACAGGAAGTTCTGTGTCAGTCCAACTGTTTATTGATGCTTAAACCCAAAAAGAAACTTGTCAAACAACCAAAGCAAAGTGATTTGTATTATTTCAGTAGTCCAGTTGAATATGAGCAAGTACTCTGGTGCCACACTGGTAATTCAGGACAACTGAGAACTTAAGGAAACAAGTTAAACAAAAGAACCAGCGCTTTCTGAAGGTTGCAAACATCCAGCTAAAAGTTACCTTGCTTAGTATTAACAAACGACCTGCTAGTGGCAGAGGACTGCTCATGTTCTTTCTTTCCACATGTAGTAAAACCAAAGCCATCTTCAAAAAGCCAATGTCCAAAAACTAGCAACTTAGTGCTCTTTGGTGGTTGAAATATTCCAGTTTTATAGAGCATTTACAGTACTCAAAAAAGTGAGTACACCCCTCGCATACATGAAAATGAGAAAGGTGTGATGCTTTTAATGTTACGAATTTCTATGCCAGTAGCTCACTCTGGTTGCATACAAAGCTCTTACGATTAAATTATCGCGCCCTGTTGGTTTATTATATTTTATTTCTGTGTTTTAATCTTTGTTTTTGCTGTATTTGTTAGTAAATGAAGCACCTTTGTGTATATTTACCATAACACCACATGAACAGACGTACGACACTGGGCATGCACGCATTTGGTAAACAAGCAGAAGCAATGGAGCTGACCGAGTCAGCAATGCCCTGCAGTGGTGCGAATAGAACGAGGAAAAGTCAAAGATCAAGTGTGATTGGATGGTCTTCGACCACGCCACACTGTCACTACGAGGCATTGCAGGATGGTCTACTTGCTTTTACAGTAGCTGTGCTGATTGTTGTCATCTTACTTTGAGAAAGTTTTGCGGCAGATGGCACAACAATGTTTATGTCTGCCGATCCCGCCCGATGCAAAAATGCTTTTCATGCTCAAAAAAGACAAAGTAAACACTATCAGGCTGAATGCTGGTATAAATTGTTTTATTTGAAGAGTCATAGTCTTACTATGTGATTAGGCCTCTTTAATTCAATTTTACAACTTTATCATCAACCATAAGAAATTCCATCATGACACTCATAAAGTAGTCATTAAAACCTGTAGTTGTTTCTTCCCTAGCGTCTAGACAAATAATAACCAATATTAGGTCTACATGGCAAGATTTTAACCATGTATTGTTGGAAAAAATTAAGAAAAAGTATCATCAATCACAAAAGGTTTAAGCTTTGATTAGTCTATTAATGCAGGGGCTTTTCTCAATCTAAAGTGGTCATTAATATCAAAAACAAATATTTTTGTGTTTTCGCAAAAAGAATCAAGGTTTTACAAAATTCAAAATATGGGTTTAAGGATCTTTGCTCACTGCAGGATTGGCTCATTAAAAAACTGCAAAGAGGGAGTTACATATGAACTAGGGAACAGTTAGCATTGTTTGCCGCTGATGGTTACTCCGTTGTGGTATTCTCACAGCGTTTACAAGTTGTTCATACTGTACCTTGGGTTGGAATTTCTTTTTTTCTATTTTGTACCCAAAATGCTGCTTGATAAAAACTGTAGAAGTGATGGATCCTGTAGCTGGGTTTTTTTCAAAATAAGAGTCAGGAGGACTATAGATGATTATTTCACTTATTTCACCAGAAGAAGTCACAAGCCGACAGGTAGCAACTGGATAGCGCTTTCACATTAATGAGTTTTAGTATGACGACATGTTGCATCAGAAGGTCTGGGGCTGGTTACCATTGTCAAGGTAAACCAACGTTAAAGACATCTCTGACACATGTTTTTACCAACTTGACATGTTTTAAATGATCTCTCTTGTTTACAAGGCTAATCTGCCAACAGATGTTTAAGGAGAAATAAGTAAGAAATTTACTGTAAAATTAACCTAAATCATTCCCATTTATCATCCGAGATGGAAGTAGCATTCCCTATAAACAATCGACCCTGTCCATCAATAATGTCTAAGTAAAAATTTTCTCCTTTCAAAATTAGAGGTATGGTGCAGAACTACTTTAGTGCAGTGTGCAGCCCGTGTTTACTTCCTGGTTCCCAAGCCAATCATATGAGAGTTCCCAGGGTTCCCAACACAGAGTTCAGCATTTGGTATTGGCAAAAAAGCAGGAGTCTGCAAACTTGGAAGCCAGTTAGAGAAGTAGAAGACTCTCCAGAAATAACAGAATACAACATCATATACCTATCCTGTGTAAGTATAAATTCAATGGGGTTTCACAGCAGCAACAGGCCATTAAGGAAACAACATAGGCTATTGTCAGTTGTGTACATGTTGTTCTGATTTGAAACACTGGGTGTCACTATTACTTGTTGCTTCTTGAAATTAACTTGACCTTTGTTTTTGAAAAAACACACACACTCCTTTTAGGGTCTTGCTGGGCTTAAAATACAGCAAGCAAGGTACTTGGTAAAGAGCAAAGTACTACTACCACCTTTAGGAAAAAGAAGACATTATGACTACCTGCAGGATGCAGCAGCAGGGATTAGTATTATCCAAGCATTTCCTTCCATAGACAGTTTTATTTTCCAACTGGAGATAATAAGATTTCAGGAACTACCGGCTGCTCTTGAGAATTGATAAAGAGGATGCAAGCAACTCACATCAGAAATCGGCCCCTTACCAAACAGTTGTCTCTTGCAAAGCAATATGCATGTTTCACAGAGATTACTCAAGTCACTTGACACACCTGACAAATCTACACAGTAAAAATGCACAAAGATATCAAATATATAAATATCTATCTATCAAAATTCACTGGAAATAAACATATCAAATCCAGACATTTGGAATAAAAAAGCTCCCACTTAGTATTAGCAGATTTCTGTTCAAACTACACAATGTTGTGCTCAGTTGAAAGCACTTTCATCTTTGGAGGGCTTTGTCATAATAATGTCTCTGTGTAAAGAACTCTGCACAAGGAGAGATTGGGCATGTCCAAAGGAATATAAGCTGCAGCTAAAATACACGACTGAAACAAAACCTTTGAAGTTTTCTTTCACAATAAAAGCAACAAATGCACTGCACATGCACAAACACGATATACTGCAGGTAACAATAGGGCGAAGAAGAAGCCCTTGCTTTCATTTGCCAAACAGACAAAAGAAAAGAAAAATACTTTCATAACAGAAATTTTCTGTTTACGCCTTTGTGTCTCAAGGACAGCTGTTTGCAATGTTTGCAAAAACTAGCCTAAGATGTTATTCTGCTTTTTTGAGGCAATCCCTTTTGAGTCCATCCTCCTCCCCCCACCCCTTAGCTCATTTATGCCAAAGGCTGTGAGGCTTTTCTGATTCTTTTTGGGAGGAATACAAAAGGTGTCCTGGAGAAGTGACTGGGTACAATACCTCCTGAGACCCAGCAATACATTTTTGTCCTCTGTGGAGGACATAGGTTTTTTGTTCATAACTCTGAAACCATACATGCCACTGTGTTAAATCCTGTTGGCCCTTAGAGAGGACATCCTGGGCTTTCCAATGATATGACATGTGTGGGGGTGGGGCTTTTCTAAAATTTTCTTCCTGATTCTTCAAAATGGCTGCCATCCCTGTGAGCACATTTTATCGAAAGAAGAAAGGTAAGTATATTATTTTCTAATTATGAACTTTGTGAGTTTAATATTCAGATTGCATCTAGTAAATGAACATCTAAGGAATAGTTAGGTGAATTTTCAGAGCAGTTTAATTATTTGTTGGCATAAAACATTACCTGTTTATGTGTGTCCTCCATAGAGGACATCAGGATTTGCTTTTTATTTTTTAACCTGTTTTAATAGAAGTCAGCTCACTGACTGAGGCAGAGAAAAGCCTAAACAGGATTACTGATGGAGACTCAGACATAGATTTGTCAGATGAGGAGGACCAAGAGGGACAGATTGTCTGTGATTTTGAGGTCGGGAGTTCAGAGGATGAGGCATCAAGTGAGGAAGAGGAGAGTGAAGTTGAGGATGCAAGGGCCCGTCGCCCACTTTGGACCAAAACTAACACGTAGGCTTCTGAGACAAGAGTAGATAAGCTTAGACAGATAAGAGTATTTTTTGGATGAACTATCACTTTTAGAGGATATAATTAATTTAACGTATTTGTCTGTCTCTTGATTCCTGCCTGTGCTGGAAGACTCCGGAGAGGTTGTCTGTACTGCCCCAAACCCTGTAGACTGGCCACCATCAAAATACTTTGAGCAGTACATTGACAACAAAGTTTTTGAAGACATGTCCTTTTGCACAAACCAGAGACATATTCAGGTGTCAGGCTCAAGTCTGAATACAACACCTGAGGAGATTAAGACCTTCTTTGGAGTCTCGGTGTACATGGTATGCCTTGGTTACCCAAAAATCTAAATGTACTGGGCCAAAAAAACAAGAGTGCCAATAGTTGCTGTCCAGTAGCTGTCCATTTGCCACAGATGATGGACAATCCTAATACTTCCAGGTGCAGAGCAGAAGGGTGCACTGGAAAAACCTACATAAAGTGCATGAAATGCAACATGTACCTCTGCATCTCAAAGAAGAAGAACTGCTTTATGGACTACCACAAACCAACACAGAACTAACACACCTGATTAAACTACACTAATCAGCTGGCTTTTGATAAGTTGAATGAGGTGCCTGGAAATCTGAATCACTGGCTTAAATGATGTGGCCTTTTGAAATTTACAGCACCAAAGATTGTCAGAGTTCAGAGGTAAATGTATGCCTTGAAATGTGTTCATATTTGCCACAAGGGAGTCCCGATGTCCTCTCCAAAGGACATACTCTAAAAAATAAATAAAAACATGTTTTGAAATTTTTTCAATTGTAGTTATGTTTTTTCACTCCAAAGAGTCATGTACTGTAAAAAAAAAACAAATTCAAAAACTTTTTTTTCTCTGGGTCTCAGGAGGTTAAGCGAAGATATTTTTATACCTTTAAAAAAAAAATCATAGAATATTTTGACAAAACCGACTAATCCATCATATATAAAACTATCTAACTCAACGCATGCTTCTTAACAAAGGCCTAACTACAGCAGTCCATTATATACCACCAAACAGATTTAGTTGACTATACAGTATGTCTAAACTTTACATTAACTGTTCATAGATTGCCAGGCCAAAATTGTGCTAAATTTGGTAAAACCAGTTTAGTAGACATAAAATAAACATCTAAAGTTATCTGAGATTGCTAAGAGTTATTATATGGTCTTAGGGTTGGAGATTCAACTCACCAGCTCTGAGCAACAAGCTTAACTTTTTCTTTATTGGAGCTAACCACCTGCACCGCACCATAATACTACTGTTGGAAACGGATGCCATTATCTTTTAAAAAGCAACTCAATCCCATGTGATATCTGGGAGACTTGTTGTCACAGTGTTTTGTCTGAGACATGATTGCTACTTGCATGTATGTAAGTGAACTTCAAAAGGTTACTGATTGTGCAAAGTCGATGTGTGCCCATTCTGTTTGGAAATTCTGAATAATTCTGCACTGTTGCTATATTTCACTTATAAAACTCTGTCCCAGATTATATCCACGAGGCTTCTTGTTGTCTGTGGACACTCTTTGCAGCTTGACACTACCGTGACACTTTTGATAAAAGCACAATTTTCTATTTAAAGTACAACATAAATATGAACATTTCTAAATAAGTACAACTGTTTGTAGCTATCAACGGAACGAAGGAAAACAGCAAAAGAAAATAAGATTGTCATACATGTTGATTTAACAGCTGCAAACTCAAAACTGATACATTGCTTCATCTGTTTATAGAAAAATAAATGGTGACAAGTATGTATTGATATCCTGTATTTTTTTTTCATCCATCCATCCATCCATCATCTTCTGCTTATCCAAGATAAACGGAAGGGGCGGGGGTACCAGGTTCAGGAGAGAAACCCAGACATCCAGCTCCCCAGCGACATACTCCAGCTCATTCTGGGGGACCCTAGGGCTCCCTTCGGATACTAAAGCTCTTAACCCCATCTCTAAGGCTGAGCCCTGTCATCCTCCAGAGGAAGCTGATTTCAGCTGCTTGTATTCGTCTAACGGTCATGATCCATACCTCATGGGTATAAAAGAGGGTCAGAACGTAGACGGACCAGTAAACTGAGAGCTTTACTTTTTGCCTCAGCTCTTCCTTCACCACAACAGATCAGAGCTGCGGCCACATTACTGCAGGTGCAGCCCCAATCCGTCTGTCCATCTCCATCCTACAATGACTTGTGGACAAGACACCAAGAAACTTAAACTCCTCCTCTTGAGGCAGAAACTAACCTTTCTACCCAGTGTATGTCTTTTTCAATATTAGTATTGTTATCCATCTTGTTACTTTAAGTTAATTGCCAGGGGGACACACTAAAGGTGAATGTTGTGTTAAAACTAGAAAATAGAACTTGGTCATAAAATCAGTTCCAGTATGGCATAATTTTTTTTACTTCAGTGTTGTATTTTTGAAAAAAGGCACAAACAAAACAAAATAACATAAAAAGCTAATTAGCTACCTTATGCCTGACAATTAAAAGTGAATACATTCAGCTGACAGAGAAAAGTAAAGTTAATCAGATTTCTCACCTTGTTCCATTATAATAAGGTCAGCCCCCTCCAAGGACTCAGCTAAATCAAACATTTTTCTTCCTAAAAGTCTGACATCTCTGTTCTGCACAAACAATACTGAGACTTCAAAGCTCAGTACTAACACATGAGTCATAACGAGGCTTTACTCATTTGGCAAGTGCCCACATCCTTGATATCAGTCATTTCACAACCACAAATTATCGCCGTGGTCCTGGCTGCGCTCCGCACAGACTACAGTAAAACCAGCACAGGTGAAAGACACAAAGGATGCAAACTCATTGATCTTTTCTCAAGTCACAGTGTGGGGAATCACGGTCTATGTCGTTGCTGTCATTAGCTGTGAAGAAATCAAAGTAACTGGATTTGCTGCCACTTTTGTCAAATTAATTATCTGTGTGCGTATGAGTGGGAGTTTGTAAGTAATTCCTGCAAAAGTGGAGACAGCAGTACCCAGATTACTATCGACAATGTGATATGTCTTAGATGTACTTTGTGTAGTGCTAATGAGCACGCAGGAAGTCAGGCGATACCGTTTGACTTTCCTAATATACACACGCCAACTCATAGCAGTGAAGATTACCCAGGACCTCGTCACACACTTGATTCTCACAAATCCTCCTTCTGCGCTCGAAGGAGAGCCTCAGTTAATGAAGAGATGCGGTGTGTGTGTGGGTGTGTGGGTATGTGCTCTTCTCAAAGATTACTGCCCTGTGCATGTGAGTCATTTTCATGACTGTGCTTTGAGACGAAGTGTGGGCTCAACACGAGGTGATGGACACAGCACGCTGCTGCCACCATCTAAACTTGATATTATTTATAGACGCCGTAGACGTCTTCAACTCTCTCGGCAATGTCACCAAAGAAAGATCCGCGTACAGGAAAGCTCTCAGTCGCAGGGTTTTCACAATTTATTCACTGATGCATTCAGATACATTTTGTATTTAGCTGTTCAAAGCAGTTTTAAAAGCTAATTTATATGCCTTTTTAACCTGTCTGTCTTTTATTTCTCAACATTTATCTGCACTTGGACACAGCTAACCCTCTAAAAGGACTGTAATTATCTGTTTCATCTCCTGAAATGTAATTCTCCCCTACGACCAAAGTCTGGACGCGGTCCCAGGCACGTTACTTTATAATAGGTATGCCTGCAGTCCACTGCAAACACTCTTGAACACATGAAATCCCATTTTGCCTCACATTTGAAGCGTGGGATTCATTATTTAGGAGTGCGTTTGACCCGGTTTTGATGTCTGTACGAACCCAGCTGGTACTTGTGAAGTGTTTTATCTCGGTGTTACAGCTAAAGTCAAAAGCATTATACATCTGTTACGAGCATGGATATCATATCAGTTAGCTACAATAAAATGCTTTGTTTGATCCGTTCTTTTTCCAGGATGGCTTGAATATATAACTTACAAATTTACCGATTTCTAAAGTACAAGAATCGGGTTCACAAATTAGAATTTCTTGTGGATTTTCTCTAATACACATAAAGTCAAACTTATGATCACTCCTGGTAAAGATGTGTAAAAAAGCCATCTTTATTATTATTCGAAGGGCCTGTTGAAGAGAAACAGGTCCCAACTTAACATTGGGGATGATTCAATTTTCCACTTATTCATTCTTTGTTTTCCACCACACACACCTGGAGCGTCCACTATCAGAAAAATAAATCGTAATTTTAGTTAAGTTAGCCAAGTGACTAAATAAAATGGATCTCTGTGTTACATCACAAGGAAACAGGAGGTTAGGAATTACTTATTAGAAGTTAAATGTTATTTTATTTTATAGGAATGTATAGCAGCAATTGTGCAAATAGTGATTTGGTTAAATTATTATTTCTTAGCAGTGATTTTATTAAATTTTTTACCCCACCACATAAATGTGGTCAAAGTGAAAAGGTTTTTCCAAAACTACTTACTGGTACATAGTGCTAGTGTACTAAAATATTAACTTATTTTAAAGTTGTGCTTTCCACACAACTGCCAACAGATTTACTCACGTCTGTCTGCACACCCCCACTCATATTTGGTTTAATTGCCCTTAACAAGCTGAACCTCAACCACACACTTTTCGGAGCCTTCCACAAGCTTCTGACCTAATTTTTGGCTAGATGTTTGACCACTCTTCTTGGCAGAAGCACTTCAATTTGTTTTAAATAGGTTTGTTTTCTGGTATGAATTCAGCTTTTAAGCATCGTCTCTAAATTTTCAATGGGGTGAAGGTCAGGGATTTAGTAAGGCATGCCTTCTCAAGATGAGGGAAAGCTTCATCATTAAGACTTGATACAATCTGCTGGTTTCACTAATAAGTATTTCATTAACTGAAATTGACAGTTTTGTAGGGGTGTCACGGCAAATGTGTTCATCTCAAACCATCATAATTAGGATGGCAAAGTCCATCACAAGCTGTCAGAAATTCATAAAAACACCTCTCTCATCCAGAGGTGCGCGAAGGTTGTTTTTTGTTTCTTTTTATATGTGCCATTGAAGGTCTAGGTAACATTTTCAATGATTTGAACAGCAATTACACACAGAGGGAAAAAAATGGTAAAAATAAATCTGCATAAGCCAATAACAGGTATATATTTTTTACTGAATTACCTACAAACAATACTGCTCCTTACAATAACATGAACAAGAGGATGCAACATTCTGAATCAAATAGTGTGCCAACAGAAATAGTTAGAAAACTATCATACATGGAGCAAGAAAACACCTTGACAAGATGACTGGGAGCGCATGTGTTCCACTTTAGGCACATATCTGTAACACGCTGAAGTCTTACTTTTTGGACTGACACCTCTTGGAACCTAATAACTTACGGAGGTGGTTTGCTTTCCAAACCACATCATGTACTGAACCCTGACTGTATTTTAAAGTTATTTGACTTAATTGGACTGTATATAACTGGATGTGGATCTGAATTTGGCTGGCTGATTGTTGAATGTAACTGATTATGTTATAGTGTTATAGTTATCTCACTACCTCACTGTAGTTCTTTACCTGGTACCACTTTAATGTACAACGTCAAATCCATATGTACACGCCCGCCGACAGGGGGGGACAAACGGGTCTGTTGTCCCGGGCCCAGGACAGAGGGGGGGCCCTAAACTGACTCTGACCAGCGCGCGCGGGCGCTGCTTGCAGAAACTGTATGGCACCAAAAAGTCTCCCTCACGGCACTCTGCTGCTCCCCCTCCCCTCTCCTACATGGCTCAGTGGCGCCAGCCAATCAGCACGCAGGCTCAGCCCGGCCCGCCCACTCTGCTCCCAACACAAACATCCGCGGTGCTGTTCAAATCAGACTCGGAGAGAGAGAGGGACTGCACGAGCGGAAAAAAACATGAACAGGGAAAGAAGCGCCATTTGGCTAAAATTTAATATGGCAGATGACCGTTCATACTGAGCCCGGTTCTGCTAGAGGTTTTTCCTTCCTGCTAACGGGTGTTTTTTCTTTCCACTGTCGCTTCATGCTTGCTCAGTATGAGGGATTGCAGCAAAGCCATGGACAATGCAGACGACTCTCCCTGTGGCTCTACGCTTCTCCAGGAGTGAATGCTGCTTGTCGGGACTTTGATGCAATCAACTGGTTTCCTTATATAGGAACATTTTTGACCAATCTGTATAATCTGACCCAATCTGTATAATATGATTGAACTTAACTTTGTAAAGTGCCTTGGGATGACATGTTTCATGAATTGGCGCTATATAAATAAAATTGAATTGAATTGAATTGAATTAATACCGTAAATGAAATCAGGCTGTATGGTTTGTAAAAAGCCGGTTGAATTCAGTGTTAACATAACAAATTTATATAAGCACGGGAAAAACCATGAGCAAGAAAAAGTTGGGCAACAAACAGAGAGAGGAGACGAATCGTCTCTCATTGCCCCGACGGACCCACAGACTGACGTCACTGACTGAGGCGTTTCAGTCCTCCAGAAAACATCCAGGTAGATCAGTGTTCATCTTCAGCAGCAGTTCATGTTAACTTTCAAAGTAGATATTATCTATCATATGTTACTGGAGCCCATACATAAAATGTAATTAAGACCTTGAAAGAACCCAGTACATATATCCTATTAAAAAGTGTTATTTAAGATAAAATATCCAATATAAAATACAGAGATTTCCAGGGCATGAAGTACACAGTTAAGTTGACTTTTTTTTAGTGTGTGTGTGTGTGTGTTTGTGTGTGTGTGTGTGTGTGTGTGTGTGCGCGCGCGTGTGTGTTGGCGGCAGGTGTAGAGGGGGGGCCCAAAAAGACTGCGTTGTCCCGGGCCCTAGCAAAGCTGTCAGCTGGCCTGCATATGTATATAAGTCACCTTGAATGTACATGTCATCTTAAATCTCTGCTTTATTTCCTTTTTTTTTTTTCAATCCACTGTATATATGTTGACACACTGTATATACCTCATGCACTTTTTCCTCCTTTTGGCACCTTCTTTTGATTATTGAGCCGATGTGACAAGTGAATTTCTCCACTGTGAGATCAATAAAGTCTATCTTATCTTATCTTATCTTATCTATCTTATCTTATCTTATCTTATCTTATCTTATCCTATTATTTTCTCCCTTTTAGCATATTGGCTCATCTTTTTCTCTTCCTTTATTTCTCTTCTACCTTCCCGTTTTTATGTCCATTGAACATGAAACAGTCCCAGAATAAAATCTAATAAAGCTTTTTGCATATAGAAATCAAGCGGAGAACTATGGCTGAAGCTTGTGAGAGTAAATCTGCCGGGCCTCTTTGACATTAAGACAGCAATACTTAATGCTACACTGCCAGACAGGACATGTTAAAAAAAAAGAAAAAGAAAACAATTGACACTGTTTTGGAAAGTGCCTTCAGATAAAATTGGCTGGTAGTATATAATAAATACGCTGCCCAGAATTGAGGGCCCTAAAGGAAACTGCAGATTTTGGTGGTAAAACTCTGTCTTCATTTTTTTTCCACAGTGTACCAGTTTTCATGACAGCAAAGCGGCCCCACAGCATGATGCTTTCACCACAAGTTGGTATAGTGTTCTTAGGTTTTAAAGCCTCACCTTGATGTTCCAGAGCATACTTTGTAGGCAAACCTCTGTTTTGTCTGAGACAATAATGCTACTTGCATCTTTGTAAGTGAACTTCAAAAAGATACTGGTTGTGCAATGTTGATGTGTGCCCATTCTGTTTAGAAATTTTGATTAATTCTGCACCGTTGCTATATGTCACTTATAAAAAGTCATTCAACTCTGTCCCAGATTATATCCAGGAGGCTTCTTGTTGTCTGTGGACACCCTTTGCAGCTCAACACTACTGTGAGACTTTTGATTATAGCACACTTTTCTATTTAAAGTACAACATAAATATGAATATTTCTAAATAAGTAAAACTGTTTGTAGCTATCAACGGAACGAAGGAAAACAGCAAAAGAAAATAAGATTGTCATACATGTTGTCCATAAGGGTTGTTGAAAATGTCTCTCCAGCTGAAAGGTGTTGATTCGGGAGGATGGTCTTCATTCTTTCTTTACTGTGGGCAGCAACACTGGTATTTCAGCATCTTCTAGTCTGAGGCAGGGGGCTGTTCCTTAATTTCATGATCAATTTCTAGACAGTTTTGATCTTCTTCAGTCAAAAGTCGTTTAACATCCAAAAAAACAAAACCACAGATATGGAATTGGTGATCTTGGAATCTACAGTTTCTTCTTTTAGAAAAGGCTATGAAAAGACATTCTTACCTTGAGTCCCTTTCCCAATAGAAAAAGTACAAAATAAATTCAACCTTAATTTATTATAGTTGTATGTTGCATTTTCATTCCACTGTAATTGTTTAAAACTTTTATGACATCCTTGGCCATGAAAAATGTATGTATATTATTAAACATAATAGTATGTCTGTATATGGGGTGTGGCTAATGTATGAAATTCTTCTTCTTTTTTTTAAAAAAAGGGATGATGTAGTTGATGCAGAACATTTAAGCTAAGAGACAAAAAAAGAAATAATATGAATATAAATTCTTTGTTCTTGCATTATTCTTAACATCCACATCTAACACAGCTTCAGGTTCATTATGTTGGGAAAAACTGAAGGAAGGCCTAAAATATCCTGGTGTTGTTGTGCCAATACAATGTGAACATTTAAACTCTAATTAAGTCTTACGATCTAAAACAGGAGGGTATTTGTTGCAGCGCTGAGTGAGTCACTCCTTTTTTTTCCCAACCATTGTGTGGTGCTTGTTTCTATTCAACCACACGGTTTTTACAGGTCGAGCAGATAAACAACATTCTGTGTTTTGGTAGCAGAAAGCCTTTTTTGCTTCATACTGCAACCTTTGTGGATCTCATTGTGCACTTTGCTGTGTGTATTTTGAAAAAGGGTCAGAATGACCTAGAAATCAAACAAGGGTTAATAAGTCGAGCTGTGGCTCAGCTGGTGGAGTGAGCTGTCCACTAATCACTACCGCAACCCAAATAGCTCCTGATGGCAGGCGAGAGCTACACAGCCCCACGACCATGGTGATTTTGTGTGTGTTTGTGTGTGTGTGTGTGTGTGTGTGTGTGTGTGTGTGTGCGCGCGCGTGTGTGTGCGTGTGTGCGCGCATGTGTGATTTAAAAACACAACCATTTGCAGAACTAAGACTGTAAGTTGCTTTAAAAAACAGATTCACAAAGTGAAATAGATTTAAATTAGGCGATCTGTAGCTTTGTTTAAACATTACAAATATCTCCTTATGGCATCTGGGAACT
Source organism: Fundulus diaphanus (assembly GCA_037039145.1). NCBI lineage: Eukaryota > Metazoa > Chordata > Actinopteri > Cyprinodontiformes > Fundulidae > Fundulus > Fundulus diaphanus. The sequence continues at coordinate 40,557,810 of CM073127.1, read as the reverse complement.
CATGTCTAACAAGCAAACTGGCTAATTAGGTGAAATCTTTTGAAATATTTTCAACTATTAGTCGAGCTTTGTTGTTAAAGACCACTCTAACTGGTCCTCTTGGCCCTATTTCTGCTTCATATTTGACTAAGAAACAGCAACAGCATGAAATATTATAAAACAATACAACAAGCTGAAGCAGCGAAGAGTCAGTTCTCACTGAGTGGGCTCAGGTTTTGGAGCCTACTCAGGTTTGGAAAGGGGCCACATCTATCTCTAACATCCCAGCAGCCTCCCAAGGGTCTGAGTCGATGCCCCAAAGCAGATTACTCATGAATGATTTTATCACAGGCAAGCCCATTCTAACTGACCTCTGCCTGAGCCCGATCCTCCTGGTGCCACGAATGTGTTGTGTTATGTAAAATTAATAATCTATCAGAAAGCAAGAGAATTATTTTAGTCACCAGGTTGCTGTCTTTTTTTGTTAAAAGCTTTGAGGACCATTTAGAATAACATAACACCTATTTACAAAAGGTAAGACAAAATGTAAGACAAAAGTAGTTCACGTTATTATTCCATTTTGTGAATAACGGTGTATTGAAGTTGTATGTAAATATTTTTCGCTCACCAATCACTGGAGATAGGCTCCAGCCACCACATGACCCTGAAAGGCATAGAAAATGGATGGATGGACATTACCATGATGGTAATTTAAATGAAAATGAAGTCCAAAAGCATTGAGTCACAGCTGCAATACGATGCACAAACAGAGCTCAGACAGAGTGTTTGCTCTTTACTCTGGCTCTTAGCTATGAAGGACTTAAAGCTCGTCTTTACTGACACAAGCAGCCAAATGGAATTTCACTCCAGAGCAACTGGCTCGCTTTGCATAATAGGGTGAGAAGTTCAATGATGTGAGCAGAGCTCAGTGTCCTGCTGCTGTTCTGTGGAGACGACCAGTTGAGGATTTTTTTTTTAAGGAACCTGATAAACTGCACCATTGATTCTTGTAAATAGAGCCCATGGTTGTTGGCTTGTGATAAATGGAGGTAATTTAAAAATGCCAGGAAATTCAACTTTAGGATTTTCTTTCCTCTCAGTCATATTAGCATAGCTGGAGATTCCCATTTCCAAAAATTCAGGACGCTGTAAGCTGAAAATGACACAACAAAATGACTGAATGATAATCAGTGGGAAAATAAATTGTATTCGCAGTTTTCAAAAAAGCGTAAAATGTCCCCAGAGGCTTCATTACCTTCCAAAAGAAGCCTGTCTGTGAGTGCAGCTAGTTGATATAAATACACTTTTAATCAAGAGAGAACTTTGTGAGTAAAATGTGTTTGAACTGAATTACAAAAATGGAAGAAGAAACTTTTGTCTTGTGTATACTTTCTGGAGTTCGTAGCAAGCATTCAGCATGCGTTGCTGTCACCGTCACGTATGATGACCTGGAGTGAAAACCATTCAGTTTCACTCTGTTTAGCCAAAGATTTGAATCAGAATTATGTTACTTAGTCTTATTGCTAGTGGTTTACCGGTGTTTAATATTTCAAATATAAGTTTTTGTGCCATTGCACTTTTTATGCAGTAGTATGAAAAGTATTAGACGCCTTACAGATTTGTTCTCATTTTGCTTTAGAGTGACACTAAAATGTTTCAGATCATTAGGCAAATATTAAATAAAGATAACCTGAGTGAATACCAGAAGCAGTTTTCAAATGATTATTTACTGAACGATAACAAGCTGTCCAAACCAACATGGCCCTATGTGCCCTGCTTGTTAAATTACAAAATCAGAGTCAGCTTTGTTTGGCCATGATAGTGCCCACAGTCAAGGAATTTGACTTTGTTCAGAGCGCTCACAGCGCACAGACATTTGGCATAAATATATAAGCAATATGTTTTTTTTGTTATATGTAAAGAAAGAAAAACTAACTTCAATCCCCCACATTTTTTTGAAAGTTCAGTTCAATGTCACTAGCCACACCAAGACCTGATACTGCCTGAGCTGCAGACTCGATAAATCGTTTAAATATAAGCTTTCGGACATCATAAAGAAAAAGCTTTTAAAGGGGACATATGCTCAATCCACTTTTAAGCCCTTATATACTGTTTTATTAAATTTATGTTTCAATTTTGTTGTGTGCTTGGAGTCTCTAGGAATGCAGAAAAATTTTATATAGTCTGTCCAGGAGCTGTGTGGATATCTTTATATTCTGTCCGGGTCATCATTTTCAAGCCTTTGAGTTTTTTGTGTTTTTTGTTACGTTTTTTTGAACAATTAAGTCACAGTTTTGCCTGCAGAGTTGCTAAACAAGGTCATGGACTTCCAGCTTACCGAATCTGCCATTTTTATTGTTCACTGCGATTCAGTAATCCAAGCTGAAGGATGTCGAAGCTACAAGTGGATAAGTGAACATTTTTGGTGGTTGGGTGTACTAACCCACAGAACTCATTTCACCGTCCCCCAGCGTACTACATGCTTAAAACACTTGAGTTATGCAGTCTTAATCACTCTAGCAATTTTACTCCTGAAGGTTTAAAAACACCTTGAAACATGAAGGACATGGAGTGGCCTAATCAAAGTCTGCACCCGTATCCATTGAGGCGCTGCGGCATGACCTGAAACATGCTGTTGATGCTTGAAAACTCTAATGTGGTAGGACTGAAACAGTCGTTGGCCAAAAATAACAAATAGCAATCACTTAATAGGTTTAGGGGGAAATTACTATTTCACATAGAGCCTGCTGCTCAGAACAACTCAAATAAGCAGATATCAGCTGCTTATTTAGTTGGGCTATTTGCTCCAGTACCCAGTCTGTTGCTTACCAGACATGTAGTTCATAAAATGGTAAATGGACTGAATTTATACAACGCTTTTCCAATCATCCCAACCACTCAAGGGGCTCTACACTACAGCCACATTCACCCAATCACACTCATTAACACACACATTCATATGCAGGTCGTAGGCAACTTGGGTTTAAGCGTCTTGCCCAGGGGCACATCAACATGTGACAGGAGGAAGCTGGAATCGAACCCACACAATTGCACTATTCTCCACAGTCACCCCCAAAATGACAACTCTAGCTTAAGAAATGAGTTATGGTGGTGCTTCTTAAATTTCCATAATATAACAGGCTGTGCTTTTCTGGGCTGAAATTACATATTATTTATAAAATGATTTCCTGTAGGTCACAAGGGCAGTAGCAAGTTTTCTGTTGACCAGCAGTGAGCAGCAAAAAGCAACAAATGGAAAATATTGCAGTTCATTATTGTTCATACACATACGTTCAGTCTCTCTGACACTAATTAAACAGGCTGTAACTACTAACAATAATTTATTTATTTATTTCATAGTTTTAAAACCGTGGGTTTTTAAAGGCCCCAGCCTACACTGAATAAAACAAAACCATGACGAGTGACTTGGAATTAGCAACAGATGAAGGGTTTAATTCATAAAACATATCATTTTCTCTCTCTACAGTTGGATGCTACTGCCACCAGGTCCACAGCTTCCTGGTGAAATGATGTCACCGTGAATGATGTAGGTGTGTGTGCCTACGCTCCAGAGGGAAGTGAAGGCATGCATGACTCCAGCGATATCTGCAATTTTGCAGCTCCACGCCTGGTAGGTTGTCGAGAAGCAGATTGGAGTGAAAGCTGCAGTTCATAAGTATTCACTTTGGCCAACAGTTGAAGCGTCTGATGGCATGGATCCCCATTTGAACAGAACAAAACGTGCTGTGGCCCTGAAATGTCACGTTAACAGCTCGAATATGTTTTATTAAACGTAATGCTGTTTTCTGGAAACAGATTAGCTGTGGCCGGAAAACATCACCGCTGCAACATATTGCAGGCAATAAAATGCTTTGCAGGGTAATAGTCCATCGCTCCAGGATATCCCCAGAAGACATTACAGTTTGAATAAAGCTGATTTAATACGGAGAACAACATATTCCATTTAAGGGTCTCCCATTTTCTCTCATTAGGTTTGACAGCAAATTAAAATTAGGGGTAGGTAAAAAATAAAAAAAAGAGCACAAACAAAAAAAAAAAGAATAAGTGCACAAAAAAAACCCAAAGTGTTTATGTTTCTGCAATTCAGTTAAATTATTATGACAAAGAAAACTTCATGTTGTGTGTGTGAGGGGAAAAAAGGCGTGAGAAGTAGCAGGAGTTAAAAAGCGGTGGCAAATGACCCCCACCCCCCGGTTCTGTCCCTGACGGTAAACTGAACAGTCTGTGCTTTTTAGAAAAAGAGATGGACTAAAAGTTGCATAAAACAGTGATGCCAGGCATGTATGGGCCCTGAAGTCTATGCAAATACGCTCTCAAATTGATGAAAAGCCTTTCCGTGTGGCGGCATGGAAAACCTCGCTTGCTGATTTATCTCAGGCAAGAAAACTCCGCACAACACGCACCTACTTCTTTAGACGTCCTTTCATTTACAGAGGTGTTTCAAATCCATTTTATTACATCAGAAGAAAATCAAATTAAGGAGAAAAACATAAATCCAGCAGACTCTCCTCCCAGGAATAACAGCCACATCAGTTGCTAAACATCCATCAACTAGACTTGTGTTTAAGTCGGTTATTTTATATGTGCTGCCTTTATTAACCAAGACGGTATTATTTTTAACAACAGCAGTCAAAGTGGTTATTTCAACTAACATAGGGCTCTGTTTCCCTCTCAGACTGGACATGAGCCATGCCTACCAGCTTCGGTTTTTGAATGAGGACCTCGAAAAACACGTTATCATGAACAACCACCCCATAATAGGAGAGGCCTCGAGCTCTGGCAGTATCAACTGAGGAAATATAGTTGTGTCCCGGCAACCATCACACTCGTGTTGCTCTGTGCAGGCACATTTATGACCGAGATAGCATTTTAAAGATACCATCCAGCACTGCATATTTTCAGTTTCCAATGTAGGCAATAAAAACATAGCAGGGTAAGGAATTGTGAGTTCCCCCTCCTGAAATACCCAGAGTACAGAGCCTAAGAAATATAATGGCAATTCTAAAGCGTGTGTATCTGGGTTGATGAAAACACAAAAGGTTCAAGAGCTGAGCCGATCAGCTGGCATAAGTAAATACAATGAGCAGCTTCTGACAGATACAACAGATTCTGAAGCATTCAATTTGCATTTGAGTTGGAAAGAGTTCAAATGTACGCGTTTGAAAGTGGGTTTGATTTCGATGAACACCAAGACTGATGGAGAGCTCTGTGGATGGTAAAGGTGCCGAAAGTTCAATACTTATGAAGTTTGTAGTCCAACTTGTCTTATATCTTGACCTCCTGCTACTATTCCACTGCAATGTGCTTCCCTCTGTGATGTTTTCTTTTACTTATGTTCTCTTCATGTACAGCACTTTGAATTGTCGTGTTAATGAAATGGGCAATACAAATAAACTTGCCTTGCCTTGAAGATGAAGGAAACAGGGATGATAAAAGTGGTCATCCTCAGAACTTTAATTATACAAATCTGTTTATGAAGCTCATTCAGTTTTTTTTGTAAATCATCCTACATGCCTCACCCAAAATCGCTGTACTGGCAGATCTGCCATTCCAGGCACTGAATTTGTTCTTCCTACTCAGACAACTTCTCTCTTTCTGACAGCAGACTGATGGGAGTTGGACTAATAATGGTAAGGCTGAAGGTGCCGGCATGTTGGGACTTACAGGTAGAACTGGACTCAATTTGTTTGCTGAAGTAGTTGGTGATTCACCAATTACTGGTATACAGAAATATAACTGGGATTTCAAAAGCTCTGTTAGAAAAATGCACTAAATATATCATATGGTTTCCGTTTTAATTTGGCTTTTGAATGCCAAAACGTGCTTTGGTGTGTCTTAGTTGAAGCTGCACGGTGTTAGGAAAACATGCAATTGAAATATTTTTGTTGAACGTTGCAATGGCGATACTAGTTTCGAAAAATTCACATTTTCCTTTTTTTCCATCATCAAAATGTTTCCACAACTTCGGCAACAGTCTTGAAAGTCGATCCCCTTGGCCAAATGTATTGTTGCCGTTCAGAGCATGAATGAAGGGCTTTGAAATAAAACAGCCAACCCGGTATTTGTAATTTTGATATGCCTAACATTGCAATTACACTGACTGTGAATTAATATATTGTAAAGCTCTAGTTATACTGTTAGATTTTCCTTTAATCCATGCTGTGCTGTCACATTTTTTTTTGCTTCAGCCATAAAGAATACAGGTAACCTGCTTTAGAAGGTGACTTTGATTACAACAGAATAGAATATCATTTTATTGTGATTTGTAACAAGTACAATCATGAGATAACAAAAATGCTATCCAGTCCGTGCACCACACTTAAAAAAACATTAAAACTATCAATAACCATTCCTCACACACACAAATCAGTTACCTTTTGTGGTGTCACCAAACGCATTTGCGCATGGAAATTTATTTTAATGAGGTTATATTTTTTCGTCTTACTTAAATTACAATTTTACAACTAAATAGCAAAAATAAATGAAAAGAAACAGACCAAGAAGTGCAGTTTTACAGGTGACAATGTGTTTTATGAATTTTACTAAAATGTCTGGCTTGTTGATTTAACAATCAGGAAACTTATGTTATCCATAAGAATATGAGATCCACCATTATTGTTTTTACATAGAGAGGCAGAATAAAACACAAACCACCAAGTTAAAAGGTTATTATAGCTAAAGTTATTTTATTTGCGTTTAGATCTCTTAATAGCTCCCTTATGTCTACCAACCAGGAGCTCCTTATCGGGCCTAAAACCAAGCGTAAACCTAGAGGTGATCATGCTTTTGCCATAGTTGTGGAATGATCTGCCCTTGCATGTCAGACATGTCTCGTCTCTTTCTGAGTTTAAGAATCGTATTGAAACATATTTGCTGAAGCTTTTTGCACAGCCCAAGAGGTTGGCTACATTTTTTGACAGTGTTTTAACTTGTTTAGTTTCCTTGCTTTTAATAATTCATGTAATTTTCTTATGTACAGCTCTTGGTGGACCTTGGTTTATTTTGAAGTGCCTTATAAATAAAGGTGGTGTGGTAAGGTTTGTTTTTTTGGCGTGCACATGAATACTTCAGTTTTACCAGCTCTAGTCACAGTGTGGCTCACAGTGTTCATCACATTCATGTTCGACTGACAAGAGACTTTTGTTCCTGGTGTTGAAGCGCAAAAGTTTTAGAATTGCAAAGAATGTGTGAAAAGACATTTTACAGTCAACATCCAGAGAGGGCTCTTAGGAATGCTTTATAACGAGGACACAAAAGGTTCTTTTGCATCCACTTCCCAAAGACCACGTCTTCTAATTTAAAGAAACTAACCACAACAAAAGCCAATGGAGAGCGCACTACCTAATGTGCTTTGCACAACAAAAACACATCTAACTGGTTTTATGGTTTCTCAGCTCTGAAAATTCTGACATTTCAGCATGTAATAGACTGTACCATTCAACATGCCTCATTTGACTAAAGTGAATTTACTCACCCTATTGCATCATTGTGTTGGCTGCGTCGTTTAACAGATGATTTCAACCACAACACAAAAACAAGCTTTGGATTCACAATGTTCCCAATATATCTTTCTGGATTCACCGACATTAAAACTAAAACTGAATTTTTATGTCAAAAGAACAGCAAAAGCGAAAGATGAGCTCATGGCACGACTGGTGATTCTATCTCTCTCCCTCTCGCTCTCTTTTCATCCCTGGTTATGATTTCATGCAAAATGCCTTGCACTTTAAACTCTTTCTCTCTGACAAAAACAAGATCAAATTTACAAACAGCTCGATCAATAGTGTTCCCAAATATAAAATTCTGCTGGCAACGCACCTCTGCCAGTTTGTCTAGCTGCTGCATGTTAGTACTGTTTGTTTTCTCACCGTCTGAGGAAATACAGCCGGGGGAAGAAGCTGTTGAAAAGACACGGCACTGAAAACAGGGAGCTATGTACCTAGGGAAATGGAGAATGGATGGAAAGAAAGTCCAAAATCAGTTGAAGCCTGTTTAAATTCTGCTCAGACAGAGCAAAGGATAATCCTAAAAGGATGACGCGCCCCACATACTGTTTTGTGTAGATAGTGTTGTTTTTCTTTTCTGTGAATGGCCAAATTAGGTGTAATTTTTCCCCAGCGCGGGCTGATTTTTTTCTGGTGGATAATTGCTTCCTGTATAGTCACAGGAATCCAGAAAGCATTTTAAATGTGGTTGCTAAAAAAACCCTGCTGATCACAGTGTATTATATGCCACTTAGATAGGGCAGGGTTTAAAAAAAATCTGCCACAACAAAGGGCTGACCCACTTGTTTGATTTGAAAATATGAAACAGCACCGTGAGTGAAAACAGAGGAATGAATCCCTCCCTTCCATCCATCTGTGCATGATACACCCTGTAAATTATACGACAGCAAATGTCACACAGAAAGGAGGATGCGGTGATGCTGGTTAAATTCCAACCCTTATGTCAATTTGCTCAGAGTGGAAAGCCATTTGCGGTATTAGTCCAAATCTAATGATAAAATACAAATGTTTGATTGACAAAAGTTGTTTGTTCACCTCTGATCTCTGCACAGTTGGTAGAGCTGTTGCCCTATAGCAAAAAGGTTCTGGGTTCAAATCTGGGCCTGTGGCATGTGTGGGTTCTCTCCAGGTACCCAGAGATGTTGGATACAGAACGTGGATTTTGATAGTGAATACCAAGGCTTTTTCTCTGCATTTTTTTTTGGCAATGGAGTGAGAAACTCGGTTATTTATTTTTATTTGAGACATTTCTTGGCTTCTTTGTTTAGAGGCTTTAAAAAATCAACAAATCCACTGTAATTTCAGTAAAAGGAGCTACTTCATACTTAATAAGGTCAACAGTTATTTCCAAGAAATGAATCACTGTTTGGCACCAGGGATAGAGATTGCTTGTAATTATAGGTGCACTAATAAGACAATGTTCAATTTCAAGTTTATTTAAATACCACTGTTGGTCAAAGTGCTGAACCTAAAGTAGAAAAACAACAAAGTACAGGCCCCTATGTTTGTGAGAGAACAGTCACCGTATAAAAGGGGGTTTACAAACTGAAACAGGGACCAAATGATTATAAGGTATACATGATCAACTTTCTTTGGCATCTTAGAGTCACGATTAGTGCTGACAGTGTTGGTTAGCCTGGCCAGCCAGACTAAATCATGCTGTGTATTCAATACACAGCTTGACGGTCTAAAACTTAACGGGCTAATTGCAACGCAGGAGGCAGGTGTTTACCATGTGTTACTCTTTACCCATAATGCAGCAGCACTTTTCTGTAACGATAACAGTCAAGATGGCAGCTGCAACGAAGATGCCCTTCATTATGTCCTGAATGAACCAGATATATTTAAAGGTGCATAGCCAAGTTATATGATTTTTAAATTATTTATGTCGGTAGCTCACTCTGGTTACAAACAAAGTTTTTATGAAAAATGATCGTGTTCTGCTGGCATATTAGTTGTTATTTTAGTGTTTTATGCTTTGTTGTTACTCATTTTTTTAGTAAATAAAGCCTTTCATGTTTATTTTTAATAACAATGGAAGCATGTCATAGCGCATGTACAGTGATGTATACGTTAAATAAGGAAGCGGCTAACGACTATGAGAATGTAAGGTGCAGAAGTGCAGCTTTAATCGCGTTAGCTTTAGTTCGGCTGATTCCATCCATTGTAATGGGTCTAGTTTTTTACTCCATCACAAAGGTCACATTAATGTATTGTATTGTCAATTGTTTATAAAGAGACCTAGATGAGAAATTGTTGAAATTTCTCACCAGCTATTTGGCATAATATTACTATCCTTGTTGTCCCTGGGTGATAAAGTATCCAAACGTGCCATCCTGTCTCACAGTATTTCTTTAGAAAAGAACATCCTTGCTGTTTTTCTCCCTACACTGGTGGTTTGACCTTGTGGTATTTTTTTTTCTCTGCTGTGCATAGCACCCACCTTTGAAATTGGAATCTTATTACATTGCATGTGTAGCTACCGAGGTTAAATGAGGGTTTGTGTGTCCTTTTTTTAATTTTTTTTTAACAGAAACTTTAAAAAATACAAGTTATAGCGAGATCCATAGCCACAATTTGACCAGCTGCTTTACTGTCCATTTCCCTCCACCATTGCTGTGGAACATGTCAGATATAAAATCTGGGAAGTGAATATAAACAATAAAAAACAGTTAAAGATATATAAAGAAGTTTGTTTTTAAACTCAGGGATTCAGATCACAATTGTCTGTCAGCTGTTGTTCTCTTAGGCGTTAGTTTATTTTTATAAAACTTTTACCATAGTGTTACACAAGTACAACCTACTTTACATCAGTAGAACCCAATTTTATAACAATGCTAATGTTGAGTTCAGAACCACCTCCTGTTTTTTCCACCTTGGCTTTCAGAACCCACACTCGGTTCAGAGCTTTTCAAATAAGTTGAGGCCTATCAACAAAAAATGTCAGTGGTTAGTTGGAAAGTTATAACTTAATAATCTAAAACAGGATTCTGAACAAGCCAGGTTCTGTAAAGCCTGGTTCACATGGCAGGATAATTTGTCAGATTTTTGCCCCGATCTTCCCCTTCCAATATGCTCCAACTATCGGGATATCTCTTAAGACAATTTTAAGAGATATCCCTGCCGTGTGTGGTGTGTTAAGAGCGATCTGGTCTGCTCAGAAGGATGTCGGGACCGCTCCAACCTAAAATCTCAGATAGTCAACATGTTGGATTGTCTAAGCCCGATATCCTAGCATGTGTGGTGTTCCCTGAGGACAAACGAGCAGGCAGCCTGTTGAACGTGACGTGTAGCCATTCAGAAAGCTAGGGAGGGAAACTCCGAGAAACAAAACACACAACTCACCTTTATTTTATAGTGTAGCAAACGTAAAGCCTCTGTTCGGGTTGTCTCCACTTCTTTACCCAAAGCCTTTTTAATGTATTTTCTCTGCTAAAATCAGTCCACAAACTATCGCAATTATTCTCCCTTGTTGCCCGTGTTTATTTACTCTAAACTCACGTTTGATCTTGAGAGGTTTAGCAAGATTTCCCGTCTGACACCCAAATATTCCTTAGTGAAATATGTTTGTGTGAGGTGTGTTGTGCTTGCCGTCTGACCGGACATCACACACTGGACGAACAAACCTGTTATATCTACAATTTTTTTATTGTAATGTGTGGTGTCTCTCAGGCGTTGAAAAATGGCTGACAATTTTAAAATCTTGAACCAGCCTTTAGTTGGAGTCTACGTTCCATCAGTGCATCTGGTGATTTTTATCCCACCTCACTCTCTGCTACACTTCCAACTTTTTAACAGTTTTTCACCTACTTTACCAGAGAAAACAAAATTCTGGGTCCCATACATCTCTAAAACCAGATCTCCTCTTGCCAGATCAGTTCACAATCTGTTTTTTCTCTGCTTGGAATATAAGCCCCTTTTTGGGAGGCAACATGCAGCAAAGAGAGCTGTGAGGAGATGATCACAGGAAGCTAAGGAAGGCCTTCAGGGTTGTATTTAAGGCAATAGACTGGGATGCACTGTGTTCTCAAACAAATCAGAAGATGGTGTTGCTCCCTTTGCCTCCACCTTCCACATTTCTGTCTCTAGAAGTCAAGTGAAGAGGCACCTAGAGACTGAAATAGAATAAGCATGCAGGGCCGGATGGTCTCTACCCCAGAGTCCTGAAGGGCTGTGTAGATCAGCTCTCTGGGATTCTACAAAACCTCTTTAACCTTAGTCTGACCAAGGAGAAGGTTACAGTGTTGTGGAAAACCTCCTGCATTGTTCTGAAGACAACTCACCCATCAGCCCTCTGTGACTTTAGACCTGTTGCCCTGACATCCCAAATCATGAAGGTCCTGGAGAGACTGTTTGTTGGCCCACCTGAGTAAGCAAACAAGCAGATATCAGGACCCCATGCAGTTTGCTTATTGCCATGGAGTTGGAGTTGAAGATGTCATCATACACCTGCTTCAACAAACCCACTGTCATTTAGGTAAGGTAGACAGCACTGTCAGGATCATGTTCTTTGATTTCTCCAGTGCATTTAATACAATTCAGCTTGATTTGCTTTGTCAGAAACTCCAGAAAACTAAAGGTGGAGGCCTCAACAATTGCCTGGATCAGAGACTACCTGACAAACAGACCACAGTTTGTGAGATTGAAGGGTTGCATGTCAGCGGCACAGGAGCACCACAGGGCACTGTACTCTCACCATTCCTTTTCACTCTTTATTCCTCAGACTTCCAATAAAAGACAGACTCCTGTCATCTGGATAAATACATCAGAGATGGACAGGAAACTAAGTACAGGTAGCTGATGGACCACTTTGTGGCGTGGTGTGGAAATAATCATCTCATCATAAATGTGGATAAAACAAGGGAGATGATTATAGATTTCAGGAGAAACAGGAATAGGTTCAACACTATTACCATACTGGGAGAAGAAGAAGAGGCAGTGGAGGAGTATATATATCTTGGTGTTTACCTGAACAAGAGACTGGACTGCAGAAGCTACAGTGAAGCTTTCAATAAGAAAGGACAGAGCAGACTGTACTTCCTGAGGAAGCTATAGGGCATCTCCTTTGCCATCATCTGCTGGGGTAGCAGCATCAGAACAATTGACCTAAAGAAGCTCATCAAGCTTATTAAAAAGGCCGGCTCTGTTCTGGGGACCCATCTAGAACCTCTCCAGATGATTTGCAAAAAAGGATTCCCATAAAATGAAGAAAATTACAGTCCTGACTACTCTCTTCATCAGTGTCATGCAACAAGAGTCTTCAGTCAGAGTAAGACAGACCGCTACAGGAGATCCTTTCTGCCTGCAGCCATCTCCATCTACAACTTGTTATAGAAACACCAAAGAGATACACCAGCATTTATTTTCCCTTTGGGATTAATAAAGTATTTTTCAAATGAGAACTGAATTGAACATTTGTAAAATCATTAGTCATTTTCAGTTGTTTTCATGGCATTAGACCCACCTTAAAATTAGACTAATAAGGTATCTTGGGATCTGGTTGCACTGTTACATCCTGACCGTCTGTGAATGTTTTGCATAAGAATAATTACAATGTCCGATGACTTGTATGTTTTCATAGTCTGTTTTCTATAAAGTCCAAGTTGTAGATCAAGTTAATAAATGTCCATGCGGTAATTTAGACCTGGGGACGAACAGGACAGGTTTAGACTAAGGACTAAGCTACAGTGATCAGCGTTGCAGGAGCACTACATGTTGATTTGATGAGAACGTTATTGGAGACTTGATACTTGACTTGGAAAATGGCTTGAAAACATCTCTGCTAATTGGTAGAATGCCTTGCCAGTACAGTGTGCAATAGCTCTGTTAGCCTGTGCTGCTTAAAAATTTTTGGTTTCACTATCATTTTCATTCTAAAAAAAAGGTGTTTGTTTGTTTAATTGCTTGTTTGTTTGCTTTTACATAATAATGAAGTAGAACCTGTCAATTTACTAGGCAACCAAAACAAATTCCATGTGTGACAGATTACCTCAAAATGTCATGTAAAGATGGTGGGCATGGGTCCTCACAGAACATTAGCATTTTCACCAGGAGCGACTCTGTGTTTTTGCAGCTCATATTTTACATTAACCCATAGTAACAACGGCAGAGAAGCTATATTATTCTTGCTTTCTCTGACTGACTCAACCATTTTGTCTCCTCAGAGTGACCAGGGTGTTTTGCTAAATGATAAAGGGCTTCTTTTTTCTCTGCTGGTGAACTACTATTCTTCAGGTAGACACGTTGTGGCAGGAAAAGATAAAAGAAATAGCACTGTCACACAAAACACACTAACGTTCTGAGACACATAGAAATAGGTTTAGCTGACTTTTTTTTATTCTTTTAAGCGTCACTTTCAAGCTCTCATGCAAACCCAGTCAACATAAGCCAAATAAATGAATTATAACTGAAGGCTACATAGACAGTAACTACTTCAAGGTTAGTGGGGCTGCTGTGACCAGAAAACAGCCGACATTTTCGTGTCTAATATTTTCATGTGGCATCATTCATTCTGTCTGCAGTGCCTGGTTTTTCATAAAGTCCTAGATAAGCTGTCAAATCCCATTAAAGCAGAAGTGTCGCTAACAGAAAGAACAGAAGTTTAAACGGAGGAAATCCAGGGCATGTGATTACTGATTGATATGCCATAGTAATAGGACACTCAAGATGGGATTCTGATTTTTGTCAAGTTATTACAAATTCATTGATATCTGCAATACTTAAGGAAGAAAGTGTTCTGGACTCTGAGAGAATTTAAATAGTTTTCATTTTTCTCTCCTCAACTTTAACTCAGGCTGAAGATTTTATGGAACAAATCTACCCAAAGATACAAGTACATGATCATTTATTATTAATCTGGGATGTTTAGTGTACGCCAGGAGTGGTTTAGATTTGATGTGACATACATTTTCTTTTTTTCTTTTTTTTGCATAGATATAACTTCCCATAACTTGCCACATCTGCTTAGAGCTCAGTTGAGGATTTTCTGCTCTTCTCTAAATGCCTTTCAACAACCAGCCAGAAAGTTTGGGTTTGCACGCTCCATTTTCATCTTGATGAGTTACCAATCCGAGTGTACCGCCAAAGCAATAGTGAGTGTGAAAGTCAAAAAAAGTCATATCCCTCGCTCAAACCGCCACATATCAAGAGGCTGCATTGGACTGTGGTCTATTGAGGCTGCTGTCAGCGGAGAAATTGGTTTCTGCGCCTCTTCTAAAATGCATTCCTCCTTTATGATGGATTGTTGAATGCCTGTGTGAAATTGTGGGCCAATTTGTCAGAGCGTCTGACAGCAAGGCTTGATGTTCCCCCCTGGAGTTACAGTGGTGAGGAAATGTTGCAGCACGTGACAAATTAGTTCTCCAAACAATAAAATCAATCCAAAGAATCAAAGCACATTATTCAATTGCTGTCCAATACAACAGCTCGAACAAGTCATCTATCGCAGAGATTCTTGGGAATGTTAAAACCGGATTGAAAATTGATGAAAGCTTCAGGTTTTTTTTCTCTCCTTCAGCAAAAATCAGATCAAATAATACACTGCAGTAACCAACATTCGTGAATGTAGGAAAGATCATCTGGCACCACTACATGATTTGCTCTGGAGGTATGAAGACACACTATTTATTCAACTGTTTTCCAGTGCATGTGTGGGATATGAATAGAGGGACAAGGGCCCTGTAGTAACGTGGCTGCTGTGGTAAAGAAAGAGCTGCCCTGAGAAGTAAAGCTCTCGATTAACCGGTCCTTAAACTTTCCAGCCCTCACCTATAGCCATGAGATATGGATCATGACCAAAAGAACAATCTCCCAGACACAAGCCGTTAAAATTAGCCTCTTTTGTAGTGTGGCTCAATTTTAGAGATTTTCTAGGCAAGTCCCAATAACAGGCAATACAAAGAAACCCTCTGACGGACGGACGGACGGACGGACGGACGGACGGATGGACGGATGGACGGATGGATGGATGGATGGATGGATGGATAGATGAGCACACATTTGGGTTCCACTACAGTGTTCAGGTTTACATTTAAGACTATTCTCTCATATGGAAGTGAGTGAGGCAGGAACAGATCTTTAATATTTGGAGCCTGAAATGTTATTGATCAAATTAACCTAACCACTGAAACGCTCACAATCCTTCATACAGATCTACTTGTACTGATTCCTTTTCATTCAATGATTAATTGGCTTTGGTACTCTTGGCTGAATTTTCGGAGACAGTATATCCCTACACGCAAAAAAATCAATTTTTGTCTTCTGTCACCATCATTAATTAACATCTGTGACCCAGAACCAGTGGAAGCCATGTGTGACCATGTCGTCAAAGTCAGAGCGAGCCTCTCTGTGGATAAGAAGGTTCTTTCACTAATCTGGTGTTTTTATCTGATAGCTTTTCAGCTGTCTCTTTGCAATGTTTGCTACTGCTGCCTGAGGATGGCAATTTTGACCTGAAATAAATGCAAAGGGGAAAGACTAACAGAGGTTATTTCATATCTTTCCATTAAGCAAACAGCTGATTGAAACGGCCACTTGTAATTAATCACTTCAAAATTTGAATTAAGCATATTAAAGAGTTTTGACTGTTGGTGTTTTTGCAAACTGGATGTATGAGAAAATGGGATTTTTGGGGGGCATATACAATTGTGGTGACGGGGCTGTTTTTAGTGATTCCTAAAAACAAGGATTTGGTGAAGAATTTTTAACTTATTTTGGATTTTTGCTGACATGGACCCACCTTTTAAGCATAGTCGCCATATTTTCAACATTGTTAAGGTTGGGTCTGAGAATTCAAGGTTGCCGTTATCTTTGTTTATCCCATTCCAAAAGCAGTTTCAGCGTGTGTTTAGGATCATTGTCCTGTTGGAACAGCCAGTTATGTCCAAGTTTCCACCATCTAGCTGTAAAGTGAAAGAATCTGCCAGTCGTAATTTTTCTTCTTCATTCCATCCAGTTTATGCAAAGCAACAGTCTCAAGTCACAACTAAACAGCATCCAGTATGAGAGGCTTGTTTTGAATAAAACCTCTTAGATCATGTAATTTATTTCTGTTTTAGATCCTTGTGTCAACGTTGCAATAATATAAATGTTGCCTTTTTACTCAAACATATCCTGCTGTTAGAATCTCATACGGGTTAATGCTTAGTTTTACCCAAACTAAAATGAGACTTTAAGAAATAATGCTAAAATACTGTAATTACTGTAAAAAGACAGAACATGGATCCTTCCAAAACTGTCCCAATTTCACCAGCACAGGCATTTAATTTAATGAGTATGTGGGGGAAAAAAATAAAGGCTAAGGAAATTACAAAAAAGTTAGAGATAAACTAATATGGAAACATTAGCTGGTCTTATTTTATTTTCACACAACCAGAACAGCTCTCTTTTATTTCTTATAATTACCAAATATTAGATTATACTGTATGTGAATACATCCTCAGTGCTAAAAAAGCAACTTTCCACAGTTACCAACAATTTCTAATGACACACTTAAAAAAAATGCTTTCAGTTCATTTAAAGCTCAGTTCATATAACAGCCTTGAAACAAAAAAGAATGAAGATTTTCAAACAGCATTAAATATTCTGTCCTTGTTTGTTTGTGGGACCCTGGAGACTCTATGGTGATAATAAAGATCAATTGACTTTCTTGTGTTTTGGGGTCTTTCTAATTTCCCCTCATAAATGTGTGTAAGGCAGGATAGGATAGAACTTCCAGCTCATTGTTACAGAACAGGTTCTGACATTATTGGATAAAATCAAGTCCATCTCAAAGCTAATTATGCTGTAAATCAATGCTGAGCTCAATTTAAAGCTGAGGTTTGGAGGTCAACAAAGCCTTGACTTTTACTGATTTCCCCTCAGCAGCACTGTGCTCCTGCAGTGATCCCCCTCAATGCATGGCTCTTCAACAATCTGCAAACTAATGATCAGTGATCAGAGTCCCAAACAGCACTTCATCACATGTGCTCTGTAAATAAGCACTTGTAACCTCGAGTGAAATTCAATATTGTCTGTGCTGAGGCTCGGAAGAACAACATTATATTATCCGCCTGTGCCAGATTAAGCTATTAGCTGGCTGAGCCATGTGCCATTAGCACATCATAATGAGAATAATGAAATCACAAAAACATCAACGATGAGGGAGGGATGCCAGGAACACTCATTGTGAAAAAAAAGGAGTTGTCACATTTCTTTTACTAGGCCACACTAAACTACAAGCCATTATTAAAAAGATACCCTGTTGTCTCTTTTTGCTGTTAAGTTTTTTTTTTATTATTCCCACCTCCTCACTAGAACCGACATCACATCCCCGAGAGGAACATCTGTCAAAAGTCTGAATCATACAAACTGCTGAATATGTTTTTGGAGGAGATCTCACCCCACGCACACAGCAGCCAGAGAGGTGCTTAACTAAAGATAGGTCTGCAGTCTGATTATGTGCATTTCTGCAAATGAATCCCACTGGTGCCTTTTAACGCAGCGAGGAATCGCTGCATTTACTGAAGTGCATTGAAATATACTGCACAGGCAGGGCATGGCATGTTGGACATGCCGTGCATGTTTTGAAGCTTATATGATGCGGACATAAAGTGGTAGATTTAAAGTATACCAGCCAATCCAGTAGGCTTGTGTGAATTGCTCCACTTTAGGCAAAATTATTTATATTTAGGGCAGCTTGTTCAAAAGTGAATGCAATTTGCTGTAAATGAAATAAAGTGGGTTTGAACCATTATGAGCTTCCCTGAACTAAAATCTAAAAATTGTCTATACAAGTCAAAATGTACAGGAGAGGACCTTCACAATGTTTTCATACCTGTTCAACTTTTTCCCCATTTCATCATGTCACAACTACAAACATAAATGTTCTATAGCATGCTTTTTAAGCCTTCCAACGTATGCTATAGGCATATACTGTATGTGCTGAAATATTGCCTTTGACATTTGTGTTGCGTGGTGCAGCACTGCGCAGATTGAAGGAGGAGATCAGACCAACAGTACCCAGTCATTGGGGTGTCCGTGTTCATCAAGCTAATAACAGCTAGTGTGGAGCAGGAGGTTTACAGATTCACCCTCACAGATACAGGAGCTTTAACGACCTTTCTTATGTTGCTCCCAAACATCAAGGCATTGATTGTTTTGACAACTCTACTATATACCATATTTGGTATCACTGACACTGATGTACAAAAAACATATCTGAAATGAAATGGTGGGGGGTTGGGGGGCAAGGCAAGTAAAGCCTGGCAGTCGCCATGCTTATACTCAGGGCCGGTCCCAGGGGGGCAATGGACCCCCCTGGGATCTGATTGCCCCCCTAGGTGCCCCCCCCCCCCCCGATGATTGACACGTCACAATACCAGGTCACTCCTGTACAGTAGCTGGTGCTATCTAACACAAATGGTTGCAATCCAACCAACTGGAGGAAGCACTTTACAGTTCATAAAAGTAAATTCGAGAATAAACAAAGTATCAATCAAAAACTGAAGAAAGAGATGCAAAAAAAATTGATGAGAACAAGAAAATGGGTTTTATGGCATTAAAAAGGCAGGAAACAGGACAGATTTGAGCATACTGGACCTGATTAGAACTATACTTCATTATACTTTTTAAAATACAAAAGTATAATACAGGGAGTTGTGACCACTGTGGGGAGGATGAAACAGTAGACCTTGTTATATTGGTGGTCTGAAACTTAAGCATAAAAGAGGATTTAGACTAGAATTTGAAAATATTAAATAAAAGTTTAACATAACAGGGACATTGTAAATTAACTTATAGAGCAAACATAGAAATAAATATATATATATAAAAAGTATTAATAGAATTAGATTTTTCTAGCATGTGTATATACATAGATTTTGGGGGAAATTTGTTTTGATCACATATATCTGTTTTGATAAAATATTGTTTTAATTTTTTAGGTTTATTTTGATCGCACATTTTTTCCGTTTTGATCACACATTTTGATTGAAATTACTTTGATTGTATAATAAAAAGACAAATCCCTCCATACATACACACTAACCTTGCCTGCAAGATGAATTCTCTTGGTATTTGTGCATTTACAAATACACTAGAATCCATCTTGTACCATTCCAGTTTCAACCGTTTGTGTCTGAACCAAAAACGGTTTGGGCCAATCACGTTGCAGTATTGAGGTTTAAGGCAGGACATACCGGTGCGGCTGAGCCCACAGCCAAACCAACACAAACATGGCAGCACAGGAGGACGCATGCATAGCTGCTGCTATCACATATGTTTTGTAAGAATCCAGAATTTCTTCTTTCATAGCAGAACAGCAAGAAACACCTTGACTAGCTTACCTTGTTGTGGTTTCTCATATTGTCTGCTGCCCTGATTGGCAAAAAGCAACTTTTGGTAGGCGGCAGGCATGGACTGGTAATCGGGCGTACCGGGCATTTGCCCGGTGGGCCGACGTGCTGTTTGGGCCGGCAGACCCGACATGTATATTATTAATATGTATTATTATTATTATTATTATTATTTTTTTTTTATATATATTTGCCTCGTTATATTTGCATAATGCATGAAGAAAAATAAAATCAGCAACGCAAGCGTCTGTTCCGATCATCCGGCCCTTACCACAGACTACTGTCTGCAGCCCATTGGTTATCATCCCTGACAGTCTAAAGGGCTAGGCCAATCATAAAGTAGAAAAACACCTTCACGCTCCATGTGGAACTTTGTGCAGCGGTGTTCACAGTAGTAATGGATAAGAAACGCAAGGGAGGCGCAGAGAAACTGCACGAAAAAAAGAAACCGAGTTCTTCAAACGGATGCTGCGAAATGTGTCAAACTGACATGTTCCCAACAGCAGGCCTTCATCTGCTCCGGTTGCTGATGAAAAATATGGTGGTGGACGGTTGTAGTCAGTGACGTGCGGTAGGGTTCATAGCTGGTGAGGGACTGACGTCATCAGAGTCAGATTTATTAATATATACACTCTACAGAATAGACTCATTGCAAAGTGCTGAAGGCGACTGATTGAGCCAAATTAATTCACCAAGAGACATGGAAAAATATTGATTATTTGATGAAAAAATAAATATAATTATTTGTCATTTGCCTGTAACAGTTTATGAGTTATGATGGATTTCTGCATTTGTAACACATTTTAAAACTATAACCCACATTAAGCACATTTCATTACAGAAACAAAACATGAATAATTATCGCTGTCTTACCTCTACTTATAAATTAAGTCCATGCACAGCTCTTTCTGCACAAAAATATCTTCATTTTCCAGTAAAAGTTCTCTTTATCTTCTTCAGTTTTAAAACTCTCTCAGTCTCAGTGGAGCTCACTGCCAGGGAGGAAAGCCTTCCTTCATCAGTCCTGTTCCAGCTGTATGTTTAGAGTCTTTTTAGTGCTTTAGTTGTTTAGCAAAACTCGCTAATAAAACATCCATAACTTGCTGTCACTCTACAGTTTTGGATCAGGAGCGGTGCTCCTTGAGCGCCCCCTGCCTAGAGGCCAAGAAACTGCCGGCCTCACCTACAACCAGCTCTTTGCCTTTTATGTTTGCGCAGCAGCACAAAAACATGTTACCTGCACACAGTTTGAAGACCAAAACACAATTCGTAATCCAAATATATTAAATTGTGGAAAATCAGCTCATAACTGTTTGAACAATTGAATTTATGATCTAGAGACAGGATTATGCATTCACAGAATGGAAGCCAGCGCAGTTAACATGGGATTGCGCAATCCCAGGGGAGGCCAAGCGCGCCTGTTTAGGAACCATGACAATGTGGTGGGCCAGTCTAATCCAAAATGCCAGGGCCGATTTTTTGTCCCAGTCCACCCCTGGTAGGCGGGCACTAGGTGTCGCTTCGCCCAATCAGCTCAGAGAGTTCTGCTGAATTCCCTCCTTTCCCGAAATGGATTCAAACGGAGCAGTCCCAGATTGATAATGTGCAGAACTACACATTATCAATCTGGCTGGCCAGGTTACATACCCACACTTGAGATATGAAACCATTAAGAAACACACTCCAACCAGATGGTGGCGGTAATGCGCACCTCCAGTTTTTTGCCAACCTTTAAGAACTAGGGAATGAAGAAGAGAAGATTGAATGGAGTCTAAAATGAATATCAGAAACAGAGGGGGAAAGGGAGGAAATCGGGATTATAAATAAAGCATTGTTCAGATTTTTACAAATTACAAAACTAATAAATAGAATATAGTATGTGAAGGCTATATTTACACATTCATGTACAGTAGGTGGCAGTATGCACCTCTAATGTTGTTTGCAATCTGAATAAGAAGAACGATTAAGCTGTGTTTCTAGAATTGACAATGTCAGAAATTTTGGCACATAATCGCCACCTGAAAAGGAAGCCAGAGGTGTCCCAAATGTGTGGTGCTGATCATGAATTCAAAGAACGTGAAGATGATGTGCAAGAAAAGTGCTGCAACTGTGGTGGTAAGCACAGAGTGGCATGTGGGGAATGTGAAGTCAGGAAAAGGGTGGTAGAAATTAAAAAGTTAAAATAATCAATAAGATAAACTATCCAGAGGCATTGAAGGGTTGAAAAAAAGAATTAAAGTTTGAGAATTTTTCATAAACAAGCATGAGTTTGGACAGGTATTCACAGGTAGGTCTATTGAATTGGAATATATATAATAGTTGAAGTTTGGACTGAAGATGGAAAAGTAAAATTTCTAAACAGAATTTTTAGAATTTATTTATTTTTTACCCTCCTCTTCCAGGTCTTGTGAGTACTAACCTTGACTGAGTGGATGTTGGCTCACTGCATCTTAAGCAGACACACATTTATTAAAGAATATTAAGGTATGTTTTCTTCTTTTTTTGTGCAGTAAATGTCACTTAATGGTCTCTAGAGTATTATTATTATTTTATTTTATTTTTGCCCTCCTAATCTGGTTTGATAACTTTTGTCAGTTATCAAAGACAGGCATCACTCAATTCTGTTCCACACTCTTACAGAGGGGTGGTAAGGGAATAGTTTGAGAAACAAACAATGCATAGGCCTGTTGTTACTGGGCATGGGGAGTGCTGTCAAGGTAGGTACTTCCTTTAGGGGGCGGGTAATTAACGCTCTACATAGATCTGTGATGGCTGCTTGTTTTCCAGGACATTTTCCATTAAGCAAAATACCACTTTGGCCATGATTTTGATAAAGTAATAGCATCATAGCATAGTTAAAAGCTGAAAAAGTTGATTTTGCATGATTATAGGCCCTTTAAAAAAGCATAACGTGAGTTCCAGGATTTTTGCAGATGTCTGCCCCCTCTGGCGACAAGTTGAACCGACACCAGTGTTGTGCATGTGCATGGGAGAACACATCTGCTGCAGCTCTTTTGTTAATGTCTTCTAGGGAAAGAAAGCTTTAAATATTGACATCAGCCCATGTTCTCTCACTAATGCATCAATTACAGCGGAGACTCAACTAAGTAGACAGGTGAACGGGAGTGCACAGCGTGTCACACCCATTTTACACATCGGGCAATTGTTAGAGCAAGTATGAGAAATAAAAAAAAATAATAATATTTAACTTCAAAACTTGCACTATGCACCTTTAAATGGGATTGTATGTAACGGGCTCTAATTAGGGTTCTCCGAGACACCCAGGAGACTACCGACAGACACCAGGATTTGTTTGAGGAGCTGTTAAAATGACTTTGGGTTAAACAATTAGGTCAAGTCCAACTATCTGTTCCACTTTCAGCTGACTTATACACTGCACATGACAGAATCTATTTTTACACCTATGTGCTTTAACCAACACCATACAGACACTATCAGCTAAATATTACAAAGACAATACGTTTTCTAAGGGTGTTCATAGGTTCCTTTAGCTGTGTCTAGGGCTATACCCTTAAGTAACAAATAAGTTAAATGGCAGCAAATAAAGCAAACGCGAAGGCTGATGATACAAAATAAATAAAATTCTGCACCTTTTTATCCTAATGCAGGACAACAAAAAGTGACGTATAACTGTTGAATTGCAGGAAAATTATGCTTTGAGCACTGTTCCATCCATCGTCTGAAATGGAAAGGATATGGAACAACTGCTAACCTACCAAGACATGGTCCTTTAGAGGACATCTCAGGTTTACTTGATAAATAGAAACTTTCTACCTGCCCAAACAATATCCTCCCTGCAATATTGTTTAAAAAGGTTTTTCCTGTTATCGGCCCTTGTATTGTAGAGATTTACAATACCTCACTTTCAACAGATGTGGTCCAAATTCTTTCTTGAGCCATTATTGGAAAGCTTAATAATTAGATTCTTATCTCCAAGATTCCTTTTATGTCCAAGGTTCTTGAAAAAGTAGTGGCAGAACAGCTAATTTCTTTTATGAAAAAGCATGAGGTCGTCGACAGTTTTCAGTCTGGATTTCTTAAGCTCCATTCCACAGAAACCACCATACTTAATGTTTTTAATGGCATTTAAATGTCTGCAGACTCTGGAGCATCAACAGTAATGATTCACCTGGATCTTAGACGTGCCTTTGATAATGTTGATTACAGTATTTTGATTAATAGGCTTCACAATCTAGTCAGTCTATCGGGTAAGGTTCTAGAGTGGTTTAAATCCTATCTCTCTGGAAGATCTCTTAATGTTTTTGGAAACCAGTTCATGTCTCACTCAAAATACCTTCTAAGTGAGGTACCACTGGGCTCTCTGTCTTGTGACCTATTGTTTTTCTTTTATATAATTTCCCTCTTGGCCAGATAATTAGGCAGTTCCTTAGTGTGTCTTATCACTTCTATGCTGATGACATTCAGATCTATTGTACTTTTAAGCCAAATGAATAGTTTAAGTTGTCCTGTTTGATAAACTGTGGTAATGATATTAAACAGTGGCTTTGTGACAACTACTTGCAAGTTAACTCTGATAAGATGGAAACACTAATCATTGCCCCTGAGACCGAAATAATGGAAATTAAGCAATTTCTGGGTGTACTGGCCTCCTCTGTCAAACCAAGTCTCAGAAAGCATGGTGTAATTTTTGAATCTGCCATGTCACTAGAGTGTCATTCTCGCAAATTAATCAAAAACTGCTTCTTTCACCTAAGAAATATTTCTAAGCAATGAACTTAGGTGTCAAAATCTGAATTAGAGATGATTATTCATGCTTTTATTTCATCTCGTCTTGACAATTGTAACAGCCTTTTATATATTTGAATAAGAAAGATCTTGGCTGTCTACAGTTAGTACAGAATGCTGCTGCAAGACTTTTAACCAACGCAAGAAAAAGACAGCACATTACCCCAGTTTTAATCTCTTGGTTACCGGTACATTTTAGAGTTCATTTAAAAATTTTAGTCTTTACTTTTAGAGCCCTGAGCGGCCCAGCTCCAGCTACTAGTGGCACTTCTGGTGGTCGCGGCAGCTAATAGTGGCACTTCTGGCGGCAGCAGCACCTAGTAATGGCAATTCCGGTGGCACTTTCACTAGCATGCGACTGCCAAGAAGGTGTCACGGCTGTAGCCGTATTCCTGTTGCTCTGTGTGGGCAAACGATTTGTTATAGATGCCTGTTAGTCTATAAGTACTTCCAAATAATCATGTTTTATTGATGTTATTTCCAATAAAAGCTTGTGGGGTCCAGTCCAGCTGCCGTAACTAATGGCAGGTCCCATGGCACCTTGTGGCAGCTGCAGTGGCATGCAGCTGCCACAAGGTGCCACTAAGCCGGCAGGCAGGCTGCCGCATTTCTGTTTACGGGCAAATGCTTTGATTTTGCGGTTATTTAATACCTATTCTATATTTACTTTCAATTAATCATGTGCTAAATTAACATCATTTAATAAAAAATTTTAAACAATTTAATAAAGTTATAAAGTGACTGTATGAGTGGTTTGACTCGTGATAAGAAAAACAAATGTGGTGATATAAAAACATTCCGTGAAAACACGCTGGCACACCTAGGAAGTCTGTGGCCGTTGGGTGCCATCCATCCATCCATTCATTTTCCGACACGTGAAGGATGCCGGTGCCGATCTCCAGCTGTCAATGGGCGAGAGGCGGGGTACACCTGGACAGGTCGCCAGTCCATGGTAGGGCAGAAATAGCCTAGTCTTTTGCCCAATTTACTGTGAAATAACCAAGACCTGCTGCGCTAGGATACCACAGGTGTCATGCCAAACGACTTATCACTTATCCCCGCCAGAATTTGTATCCCCTGCGTCGGGAGCACATTCAGCTGGAAGAATGAATCCAGCCAACTTCACCTCATTTCCAACCTATTAGGAGTGGAAATGAAGGTGTTTTATTTTTCTTAACAGAATATAGCAATGGTGTCATTACATTATCGTTCAGTTAGTGGGTTAGAACTGAAAATGTAACACTTGTTAGTGCTATCATAAGGGATTGCTTTGCTATGACGGTTAAAACTCGATTGATCACTCAATATAACACGTTCTGAGAAAGTAAACGGCTCACTGGTCATTTCCAGATGTGTCACGAAAATATTAGCTTTATGTTATTAGATTGTCGAATGTGTCTGCTGAAACCAAAAATCCACCCTCCTGAGTCAATCACAGCTGTCTGCTGGTTCGTCTTTTTTCTTTTTCTTTTTTGGTAGCTAGACCCGCATGAATGGATCATAAAGCGTATTTGACGTGTGATCAAATGAACACTGAATAAAGGTACAGCCAAATTTATCAGATAAGATTTTAATTCAACCAAAAACCATATAGAGATATTAACCATATTAAGAAAACGAGATATGTCGCTTTTAAAAATAGAACAATATGAGGAGTTTAAAAAAATCGATTTCATTTTATTAGAATGTGATGTTTAAAAATATTTAGACTTCACAACGCTGGAGGTTTTTTGTTTTATTGGTTTCAAGCACTCTCCCGACGCAGGGGATACAAATTCTGGCGGGGATAACTCGTTTGGCACGACGACACCTGTCACCTGTGCTATCCTAACGCAGCAGGTCTTGGTGATATCACAGTAAATTGTGCCAAAGATTGGACTTTTTCTGCCCTGCAATAGACTGGCGACCTGTCCAGGTGTACCCCGCCTCTCGCCCATTGACAGCTGGAGATCGGCACCGGCACTCCTCGCGAACCCAGCAGGGATAAGCGTGTTGGAAAATGAATGGATGGATGGACTGGGCTATTTCTTTTTCCTTGCTATCAAGATCTCTGCCAACTGGCACCATAAAATGGTATTATTGGGCTTTCTTCGTCTGGAAACAGAGGCATACAACACCTTACCGGCACAGCCATGATGAACTGGATAAACTCGCACAGCTGACAATACAGCGATCTGATTGGCTGAGCAGCAAAATCGAATCACGTGACCTCTTGGACCGGAGCGCAACAGTTTATATTTTCTATCGGCTATAACTTATTCATGTGCAAGTGAAAACGCGGGAACATTGGTGTTTTGAGATCACTGCTATACTTAGCAACTGATCCCGGTGCAAGAAAGTTGCCCCCTGACAGTTCATACGAAAAGTCAATCTACAGATTCTGGCCCATAGCCTATATAGGCCAGAGTTTAACATTTTATGGCACCAGGATGTTTTCATTCCAATTCCAATAAAAAATAAAAATATTTTTTGTACAAGCATGTTTTTACTAGTGTTATTGCAGAATTGTATATTAAAATGCCCAAATGAGCTTTTACACTTTCAGATTTTTTTTTTATGTAACAACTCATTAATTTCTCACACTGTGTAATAAACCGACTGTTTGTGCAGTGAGTCTTTGCCATCCTTTCAGCACGTCATACACATACCGTGCTATTAGGGCCTATATCTGAAGTATACAGTCACTTTATATTTTGTGTCTAACACTTTTTATTAATTCAGAAACAGTAATGACACCATCAATTGAAAGTATTTACTAACAGTCAGTAGCTCATAACTAACCTGACATCCCGTTTGCCAATAATCAGCATTGCTTCCATGAAAACAGCGCCAGCCGCATTGGGATGTTGGAGGCTTTAAAAACCGGTCTGGCATCTTTGTAGCATCCTGGCATTCTCTGGCATTATCGTGGCATCTTCGTGGCACCCAACGGCCACAAACTTCCTAAGTGTGCCAGCGTGTTTTCACGTGATGTTTTTATATCACCACATTTGTTTTTCTTATCACGAGTCAAACCACTCATACAGTCAATTTATAACTTTATTAAATTGTTTAAAAATGTTTACTAAATGATGTGAATTTAGCACATGATTAATTGAAAGTAAATATAGAATAGGTATTAAATAACCGCAAAATCAAAGCATTTTCCCATAAACAACAGCAGAAGTGCGGCAGGCGGCCTGCCGGCTTAGTGGCAACTTGTGGCAGCTGCATGCCACTGCAGCTGCCACAAGGTGCCAGAGAACCTGCCATTAGTTACGGCAGCTGGACTGGCGGCGTTGTGACACCTTGTGGCAGGCGGCTGGCGAAAGTTCCACAAGCTTTTATTGGAAATAACATCAATAAAACATGATTATTTGGAAGTACTTATAGACTAACAGGCATCTATAACAAATCGTTTGCCCACACACAGCAACAGGAATGCGGCAACAGCCGTGACACCTTCTTGGCAGTCGCATGCCAGTGAAAGTGCCACCGGAATTGCCATTACTAGGTGCCGCTGCCACCAGAAGTGCCACTATTAGCTGCGGCGACCACCGGAAGTGCCACTGTTAGCTGGAGCTGCCACAGGAAGTGCCACTATTACCTCCAGCTGCCACCAGAAGTGCCAGTATCAGATGCCGCTGCCACAAATTGAGCTCGGCCCTGCTGGAAATATGCCACTGAGCATTTTTTTAAATATGCCATGAGCATAGGGGGCAGTGTACCGCAAAACTAAAAGTTATCTCAGCCAATCAGAATTCTTCAAAACAACCACAACTTCCTCTTAGGAATCAATCATGGTGCCGGGAGGTTTGATCTTGTGGACAGATAAAGAAGTTGAGCTTCTTTTAAACACCATAGAATATAAAGTTAATAAAACTCAAGACAATGATTGGGAATAATTTTTATGGCCGTATGGCCAAATATATAAACAATGGTCGCACATGTGTAACTTAGTGCAGCAATATACGTCGCAGACTGTGATGCGCCGGACTTTAATATCCATCTTTTCATGTACACATGTAGGCTCAAAACCGGAGCATTTATAAATCTCTACTTTGGGCGGAGTTTTTAGGATCATTCATTTTAAGGGATGTATAATGCCGTTTATGTGTGGCTGAGAGGCATAACCGCATGAAAATGTCTCGTTTTTCCCAGACATCCTGCTACATGTGGAGTAAGCCTTATAGTATATGTAGCAGCCAAGAGGCCAGAAATTACTAGTTGTGGGCACAATTACACTTTGTGCAGTACACAGTGGCCCGAACAAGGCCATTGTCAAGAGAAAACTATAAGAAGTTACATTTTCCATTTGTCATGGGCAATGCACAAGACACAGCAAAAGTGTGGAAGAAGGTGTGACCAAAATGTAGCTTTTTGGCCTGCATTCAAAACGTTGTGGCTCGGTTCTGACAACTGGTCTGCAGCCTCTAGAGCTGACTGTGCAAAGAATGATGCTTTTAAAAAACAGAGAACATAATGGATAACCCTGAGTATTATTTTCAGATGACAGTAATACAGCAGTGTGTCTTTAGCCAGAGACTTTTTCAGATCTGCTGTAATACCGATACAGGAAATCCTTCCCACCCTATGTTATATAATGCTATAAGGAGTATTTGCAGGAAGCCAGATGGTAAGACTCCTTAAAACATTAAAGTATTATTTGGGATTCACAAAGTACTTTTGACCTGAATTATGTGTGAGACAAAAACACACACATCAGCAAAGTAAGCCAGGTTAACCAGAAAACCACAATCTATTGCTTGTTACAGACAAAATGCAACATAGTAGAGGAGACCCATTACCAGGTCACATTTCTAAACCTGGCTGTCTACACAGTTCAACTCCCTATTTCTGGATAAACCTCATTTTGGGTAAATACTCTTCTTTCAAAAGGATGTAGGCACATTTTGGTTTGATTTAAAACTTGTAGAGAGACAAGTAATGATCGTGAACATAACTGTGTTTATACATCATATTTTATTGGAAATGTTTTTGTTCATTTATGTCAACTACAAAAGAACCCAGATGTACCTAACTGGTATAGTCAGATACAAAAAAGTGGATTATGTTGATGCTAAACTGCAAAATAGTGAAGAGGACACTGTTTTTAACTGCAGAAAATTTCTGATGCTTCTTCGATCACTGCTTTACTTGTCCTTTTGGAACCTTCTTTCTTTTGTATGTATTCTGTATAAACAGATTAAAATACTAAAATAAAATACAAACACTGACAATCACACTGCACACACCATTCCAACATGAAGCAAGGTGCTTGTAGCTATCCTACAAAAGGTACAGGAGAGCTACAGGGTTCATGGGTGGGTGAATGGAGCTAAATACAGGGCCATCCTGGAAAAGTGAATTGGACACTAGGGCCGAGGTTCACCTTCCGACAGGAAAGTCACCTTAAACATACTGTACAGCCAGAACTATAATTGAATGGCTTGGATCAAAGTGGATATGTGTTAGAGTGACCCAGTCAATGTCCAGACCTACAGTAAATCTCGTTGCTGACCTGTAGCCTCCCTGAAAAACATGAGTGAAAAGGATAGCATGCCACACTTTGAAGATTTCTATTTGCTTAAAAAAAGCATAGAGTATTTTCTTTCTGCTTCATCAATATGCACTGCCTTGTTTCTGGCCTATTACATAAAAACCCCACAAAAATTAAAGATGTGGAACATTTTAAATGAACATAAGTGCATCTCAGAAAGTTAGAATGTTGTGAGAGAGTTCAATATTTTTGTCAGTGATTTCAGAAAGTAAAATTTGTTTATAGATTTATTAAACCCAGAGTGAAATATTCCAAGCTTTTATTTCTTGCAATTTAGATGATTATTGCTTAATCTTTCCTGAAAGCTGATTTCTCGCGGTATTTGTGCATTCACAAACACTGCTGTCAATGAGTGTCTACTAGACATCTTTCCAGTCAGCAGTCTTCCCATGATTTTTTTCTCCTGCAGACCCAGACTGAGTATTTAGAGGCCCAGGAAACATTTGCAAGTGTAAATTAATTAACTAAATAGGAAGTGACACCATGAGTTTACAATATTTAAGTTTTTCACAATAGTCTAATTTTATGAAACACTGCATTTTTGGGTTTTTATAATCATCAAGATATAATGATCAAAATTAGAAGAAATAAAATGTTGAAATATTTTTGCTCTGCGTATAAAGAATCTATATAACATATGGGTTTCTCTTTCTGAAATGTGCAACAAACAATATTGAACTTTCTCACGATATTGAATTTTTTTTAGATTGTGTTTTTCGAAGGTTGTATCTATACCGCTGTGGCACTGATGCCTTCCTGAACTCCTTGCAGCAAGGCTTCAGCTATAACAATATCCCTACAATCTCATTGATAATTGGGCTGCCACTCAGTGGTCTGATAGAGACTGAGGGCATGAAAAGTCTTCATGTGCTTGTTAAGCCGATGGCTCTGAGCGCAACAAAACAACTGAAGGTGACTTGGATATACGTGCCAGCACTTTATCAGCTCAGACTGTTATGTACTGTGGTGAGTGGACAGTGTTATGACCAGTAAACCTGGAATAAAATGCAATTAATGGCAAGACTGTTTATGCGTTAGATGTAAGGTTTAACTTTAAACTCAGTCCAAAACTGTGTTTATAAATCCAAGTCCTGGAAATCCACAGCAGCGGGTCATCAAGTTCAGCAGAAGAAGGTGTAAATGACCCTTTAATTTATATCAATAGTGTTAAAGAAGGAAACATCTAAGTCATGCCGGACTGTGGTTCCTGTGCAGCAGGGCTGTGGAACACTGGTATAAATGATAAACAAAATTTTTATTTAAGGTTAGTCATACGGTAAATTAAAGTTATAAAACAATAAACAATAATTACAAACTATAAACTGAAGTTGGACTGAGCGTTAGAAGGACCAGATATGTTCCCTTATTATATTCTCTCTGGTTTAGAGCCACATCTTGTTCTGTTGTTACTGAAGGCTTAAACTTAAATATGATACAGCTAAACAAAAGTGTCAGTGAGGTTTATTCAATACAGACATACCAGCATTGATGATGTAAATAATAATAATAACCAACAATAACAATAATAATAATAATAATAATAATCATCATCATCATAATAATGTTTATCACTAACCAAACACTGGTCAGGTCCTGTAGGGTGGATATAGCTTCTTTTTAATAAATCCAAGAGTTTGGTTCTGAAGACCACAGTTTACTGAGACTTACCCTTCTGCCTGCACCAAGATTGCTCAACCAATCAAAAACTGACATTTAAAGCATCAGGATAGCTAGGTAGTTTTGTCCAGCCAATAAGTTTAAGGGATCTGTAGTCAGCCAGACCAGGGAAGTGTTTAACAGATAGGGTGGCAAAGGTGCGGTGTAAGCAGTCTCCTTCTTGTCTACAGAAGTTGTATCTGATGGGCTGATGTTTTCCATTCACCATTTTCCATAAATATTCAAATCCGCTCATCACCAGATCTTCTTATTCAGTGAAACAGTTAGTTCTGGCATCTAGGTTTGCTAAAATAATTTAAAACATTAAGATTTTTTTTTTTTAAATCTTGAATTCTTTGGCTTCAGTTCCAGTCCCACCCACTCTTAAGCCCTCGTCTGCTGCTCACAAGCTCCATCTTCATCTTCCTCTACAATCATTAGTATTAGTGCTCTTGCCATCCATTATACCTAGAATGACCAGATCTCAAAAAAACAAATGTGGGACAAGTGGATGCTTGTGAGGGACTCACATTACCAACACTATGACTACATCATACATTTTAATCTAACAGATCACACATTACATTAATCAATCTCTGCTTTACCTTTTAGTGCACAACAGTACAGTACATTATCCCGAGTTTATAAAAAGCATTATTTGACTTTTTTAAGCTTAATAAAACTGTTAAACTTTAAAGCAAAGCTGAATAAAGTTGTTCTAAGATTATGAGAAATAACTTTACAAGCGCTTAAAGATTAACATATTTTAAACTTATTAGAAAAAACATTATTAAACTTTTGTGTAAAGTTAAATATGTTAGTTAATCTTAGCTGTTGTTCCCTGCACTGTCTGGCAGGTGTCTTTAGGCTTGAGTAAAAATGAGTCCATAGATCGACAGGAGGATTTTCAGCTGTTCGTTTCTTGTGCGACTGACTTTTACAGTGTTGCTCCACATTGCAAACTTCACAAAAAGCTCTTTGAGAATCACCTTTTTCTGGCCTCACCCAGTTATAAATCCTTCCCTAGTCTCTGTAGCAGCATTTTATTTTCTTTGACGTAGTTTCCTTAATATTCTGTATGCATCAAAATCCTTTACATTTTATTTTATGAGCATCTTGGCACGCTGCTGCTCATGAGGTGGGACGCTGCTGCATGTTTTGATTGAAAGCCAACTCGCCTCTTGTCTGTGACTATACCTGCTGTTCTGCTTTCCTTAAATTAATTTCCAAAATTGCCCGGCGCACAATCTTTTGACTTTTCAAAATCTGACCCAGTCAAATGTGGCACATTGTTTCAGTTTGTGGGACAGGAGTGAAATAATCGGACATGTGGTCACCCTAATTACACAAGAACTCTTGCAATGGAATCTGATCCTGCTTTTGGGTCACTTTTATCTAAGTGGATGACAGGCTGACAAATTCCAGAAACTTTCAATGGGGAGCTAAAATGGGAGATTTTGTAAATTTTCCCAATTGGAAGATTTCCATGGAACATTTGGGAAATAGTGTGAATTAAGTGGAAATTGGGGGTGGTCTACAAACAAACATACGTTAAACATTGTTTAATAATAGGCTGGCATCCATGTGATATGTGTTATATTAAAAACATACACTTAGTATATTTTCGGAATAATTAAACTGAATTAATTAAAACTTAACTCAGTTCCTGTAGTCCATGGAGTCAAATGTGCGGCTTCAATAGTCTTGCAATCTGGCCTTAATAGTCCATGGCTTTAGAAATCATCTGTGCATGTGAAGGATGAGTACAAGGAGGGGACTTGGCCTCAAAACCACTGCAGTTAGCAGTTCACTATGTGCATGTAAGGAGTGGCATGTGTATACTCGAGTGTAGCTGTATGAAATTTGGTTGTTTTCGTCAAGATCATGTCTGTGATCATCTTTCCCTGGTTGGTGGCCGTCAGATCTTTCTTTAACAACTGCTTGCCTTGTCTGGACTTTTTGTCTACATGTTTTCTTTGTGTCTCTGTCCTTTCCCTCCTTCATGCTTGGCATCAGTTTGTACCTAATACCTTCACTGCAATAAAATAAATCATCAAGGGTTGGGTGACAAGGGAAGCTTTATACCTATAAAGCCTCCCTTGGTAAACTAAATATGTTTGGCAGCCAGAGAACAATTCTGCTTACCTCAAAGCAGGACATGACTAGAAAAAAAAAGGATAAAGCTAAAATGTGTATATTTACCCAACATCATTTAAAATCCATGTTATTCACCAACCTTCAGTACTTTAAATATCAGGTCTATACCCTTACATGCCCATTAATTCCTGGCAATTCTTAAATATTCCCATTAATTCACATAGAAAGTAAGGCTGGACGATAATTCAATAACAATATATATTGATCGATAGACATATATCGATGATCGAAAAAAAGGGTAAATAAAAAGTTCAATAGAACAGTTTTCCTTGCTTCTTCATTCCAGCCTATCATGTAGGTTAATACTAGTCATTACATCCTCCCAACCAATCACAAACGCAGAACCAGGAACATTCTGCCCCCAAGCTCCGCCCCCTTCAAAGAGTTCAGAGAGCACGGGTTCCTTTCATTTTTTAAATACTTGCAGTTTTGGTGAAAAGTTGACTGAATAAAGAGTTGAGTTTGAATTCAGTGTTTGAGTGTCTGTATCTAAAAATAGGTTGTTAAGCAACAGCATAAAATGGTCAGGGCTGCACTTAAAAAATATGTTTTGAATTTGTTGATAATTATCGATATCGATCAATATGATTTCTATTTTATCGATATGCTTTTTTTCTATATCGTTCAGCCCTAATGGAAAACTTCTAATTGGAAAATTCCTGGGATTTTATAACCCCATTCACTTAGTTATTGTACTTATTAATTTATTTTTCACAATAAAGGTATTCTAACACATCATCACTCTCTGCTGAATAGAAACAGTTCCCCAATCTGAACTATTGACAGGATGATGATTGTGCATTGAATCTTCAGATAATTAACTATGGATTTAAAAGGAAAATAAGGGATGACTTTCAGGATTTTTTATTTTGTCAGGTGGCTTTATATATATATATAACAGATCAGTATGGATTATCAGAAAACTGTGATTATTTCTGAAAGAAATAGCTTAACACTTTGAGAATTTTTTTTTTGTTTTGGCCCAGGGTTTATATAGTCTACATAATAAAATCTAGTCAAGCCTTTTCAGATGAAAAGTCAAAGATGAAGGGTTGATTCTTACTACAGATATTAAAGCTAACTCGCCTAATATGTAACTTCTTTGTGCGTTTTGATGTACCTGGGTTTGCAGGGAGTTGAACAGAACCCATTTAACTCCGAACCATCAGGTAAGTAGTTTTCTTCTGTGCAACCATCAATGACTGACAGCCAGTCTTGCAGCTAAAGCAATTTTCAATTCCACTAAACAAGGAGACAAGCAATCCAAATGATAATAAATAGGGTAGGTTACAGCTTTTTCAGGTACAAGCACAAAGATGCTTCATTTCTCAGACTTGCCGCTTATTATGCTCGTCACTCATTTTGCGTTATTGAATGGCAGATTTTAATAAACGTGTCAGCATTTCATCAATGAATGCTGTCCCATACAGCATGGAAGTTGAGAGAGAAAAAAACTGAAACGTCCCTTTCTTAAGTGGCGAGCATTAATTTGGCAACAAATATTGCAACCTGTCAAAATTCCCCTCGCTCGATGGCAGCCTCCCTTCTGTGCATTTACGCACAGCTGAAGTGCAAGCTGTCATTTTGGCAGGCGAAGACAGCGTGGTTTGATCATCCATCATCTTTCTTATTCCTGACACTTTAAAATCAGGGCTCATTTGCTACAGCCTCCAATTTAGACAAATGTTTGGTAAATAAAAGGATTCCCCGCAGTGCCTTCAGGGTCTGGCCAAGGCGAATCAACGAGTTTCTAGGAGTTATTCCCTCTTAATAAAACTGGGATGGGGACAGACTGTTATATTGTTCGTGCAAAATGAAACGAAAAGTGGAAACTTTGTGAACATGCCTCATCCTGGCCTAAACTCATCTGCATGTGGAGGGAAACACAAACGCTTCTTGCACAATTCCTGCTCGAAAATTGGTCGAGTTTGAATGTAATTATTTTAGACAGGATTTGTGCAGCTAGGTGCATGCAGCAGAGGCGTGACTTTCTCCTCACATCATCTGCGTTCACACAGCCCACTTTAATTATCTGTGAGCAGGAACTCCTCACCTTATTAATGCCCGCACATTTTGTCCGGGCACAAAGCTTTCGCCTGCGGCTTCGATGGTGGGATTTTCACATTTTACATTTTCTGATGTAACTTTACAGGAAAGGGTTTGTGGGTGGACAGAAACACAGAAGCTGCCCCGTGAGCACAGAGGTGGATGGCGCACAGGGGTGAGAATATATGTTTTTTTTTTCTTCAAATAACCCACTATAGAAAAACCTTAGGGGAAAAAAAGGAGTTCAAAGTGTTCATCAAAATTCACACCCCGAGAGTTCAGTCTGCAGCGTTGAAACTGACCTGCTGAGCAGTGCTGGAGGAAATCTATAGAAACAAATTAACTCCACGTCTGTTGGTCTGGGCATGTGCACAAGATAACGGGCTTCAATTACAAAGCTCTCTCTCCTAATTGAAAATGCAGCTAATAGCTTAAGTGCTTGCTATCTTGGAAAGCTAAAAATATGCGCAGGAGGGCGCGTTGGATTCCAGCGTTTACCGAAGGCCCTCCTGAGTGTGGCTTTTGGCCCCCGGAGCCACTCGTTTGAATACGGCGTCTCTCCCGCTTTCATCTTTCTCCAGACTGTGTTTACCAGTCATTGTGATCAGAAAGGCTTTCTCACATGTCAAAAAGAGAATGTGCACACTGCTACTAATACAGCAACTCTCAGGACTCCGAAGGGGGGAAAAAAAGGTAATTAGACGAAGGCCTGGTGTAGAAATTAATTCAACACTTTCTGATGGATATAAAATCCTTGTTTTGTAAACTCTGGAGAAAGTCCCGAATATGTTCCAGAGTTGGAATACAACAACTGTTATGAAGCTAAGCTAATAAACATGGCAAGCATAAATAAATGCTTATTGAAATAGATCTTTGACATAGTATAGCATGAGGTATAACCTTTGTTTTTTTTCATGACATTAATGACCGTTTGTAGCCATCGTTTAATTTCTTCTCAGAGATGGGGGGGTTAATTTAATATTGTTGGTTTCCTTTATATAGAACCGGTCATTCAGAGTAGTTCTTCCACTTTCAATCAGGCTGAAATCTGCAGACCCCGCTCCGCTCCGCACAAAACTTGTTCCGGCCGCCAACTCACCGCCTCGCCTTAGCAAATTCCTGCGGGAAACACCGCCTTCCCCATGTCAGCTTTGTTTTTTTCCGGCCAGCACCTTTCTTCCTCTTTGAATCCGAGGCTGGGCTGACAGCGAGGTTATTGGCGCATTATCGCCACCTACTGTTCTGATTCAAACCCCTACACCGCAGCAACAGACCTTCACAAAATAAAAGCATGTGAGCAACATGCGTTAATGCGCGTTAAAGTAAATATCGCCGTTAATAGTCTAATGAATTAACGCGAAATTAACGCGTTAACTTGCCCAGCCCATTTTTTTATGTGAATACATGTTAATCAAACATGTCAACAGTTTGCCAATCAAACTGTAACCCTTCAATAAAGAAAAGGTTAGAAAGATCAAGAACAACCCAGAAGCCACCAAGGCTCAGGCCTGCCATGAATTGTTACAATTCACAGTAAAAGGGGATTTAGACACAAACATATATATGTAGACGCCTCACTGGGCGCGGGTTTGCACACCGACGTCACTGCCATATTGTATGTGGCTGTTGTGCCATGTCAGGACGTGACAAACTTGCATTAGTTCGGGACATGACAGACTGCATTTCCCATGATGCAAGGTGGTCAAAATGGCCACCAACTCCCATCATGCAACTCGGCCCAAAATGGCCGCCGCCCCTAACGATGGACAGAGAGATAACGTTACTAGGGGGGAAAGTATTTATTGCGGCCGAAGACGGCATTCTGCCTTTTTCCCTGGCCCCACGGCAACCTGAGAAGACACACAGCTGTACTCCGTGGATTAATTACCCACACGCCACGTGCTCGAATTTCTCGCTGGACCGAGATTTTTCGAAGCAAACTTATCCCTGCATTAATTATAGCAGGAGGTCGACTTAAAAAGGTACTTTTTAACTCCTCTGATCAAATACTGGAAGCCGCCTTATCTCCCAGTGATCGAAAGAGGACTACGCTTTTGCTGGGCCGAGCAAAGCGACTGTGAGCCCGGAGGAAGAAACGAAGGAGCTTCTTCACCCCGTCCCGCTGCAGCCTGCGGACAACTGCGTTCGCCAAGACACATTCAGGACGCCGCGGTATTCGGGGCGCTCACGGACCCCGCCGGGACAGCCCTGATCCACAAGTAACGGGGTTCTCCCCTTTTATTTCTTTTTTCGCCTTATGGTGATAAAGCTGTGCCTGGGCAGGCGTTAGGGACTTAGTAAATGCTTTTTATTCCAAGAAGGAGTTGGATTTATTTTGCTGAATATTTTCTTTGTATGTGCATGCATTTGTGAAAGTGACTTGGCTGTTGTTTGATTTTGTGGTTCGTGAAGACTTTGCCGTGAGTCGATTATTCAACTTTTTCATCCTTTTTCTCTCTCTGTGTTCTATCTTTGCTTTGCTTATCAGCGGGTGCAATCTTTTTGTCCGAGCTCAGTTCGCGGTCTCCGTTTAAACTCCCCAGTTAGCCACGTCCTCTGGAAGCGAGGTATTACCCCATCAGCGTAAGCGTGGTTACGTCATTAGGACCTCCCCTCACGCATCACGCAAATTGGTAGATCATACGTCCTCATAGTCGCCATCTTGGAAGGGTGTCGGGTGACTGAAATGTGGTGTTAAACGACCGTGAGCTGACTTAGATTCGCTAACCGCTCATGTTAATCCATTTGTTTTTGTTTGTTCTTTTATTTCCATATATATTTTGCATGTGTAGTTTAGTAGTGAGTAAGATTTCCAAAGTCGTTGAATCAGAGAATTACTGTAACAGGGAATTGCTTTTGGTTCAATAAAGCAACAACTGCGGAATAGAAATTGTTTTGTGTTCAATCTAATTCACAGTTGCATGGTTATTCAGAATTCAGAGCTAACCTCCTTTCAGAGTTAACATCTGATATTAATACAGAGACATATCATTGGATGGTGATAAGGAATAAGGATTTAAACTCTAATTGCAGTTATATTGGGGTTCTCACTGTCTGCCGGATAAACCTCGTCGGTTAAAAACCGACCTGATCATTTATTCCAGCATAAATGAGTTCATAACAACTAGTTAATTAATGCATTAGTAGTATAAATCATTACAAGCTTCTAGCTAACATCACCACCATTTGAACTATATTTGTTATAGCTAAATTTTGAGTTGAATGACTTATTGTTTAAATTATAATACCAAATTATAATTAATTATAATAATAAGCATATTCACACAGCTTCTGGCATAACATGGCAGAAAGTAGTGAACGTCTATGTTCTCTGTATATATGTTTTAGGTATTTAGATAGAAAGATATAGATGGAGTTTATATATACTTGTAAAGAAATATATATAGATTAATTGATAGAGATTGGCAGAACAGAGAGCTATTTTTAGATATAGATGTGCATATATATGTATGTATGTATATATTTATATATATGTATATATATGTTTATATATATATATATATATATAAATATATGTATAGAAATGTATTTATATGTGTATGTGTTATGAATATAAAAATCAATTGGTTAAATCTAAACATTGTGGTCTTTATTATTTCATAAACCGTGTCACATGTGAACCTTTTAAGATTTGGTATAGACAGATTAGGAAATTAGGGACAGACTTTTTGGGGGAGTATCAAAGAGATAAAATTAATAATATGAAAAAAAAGTCATAAGAGAATAAGGTAAAAAAAAAGACAAAAGTGGGAATATTATCAGAAAAACGTCATATTATGAGAATTATGAGAACTATTTAAATCCTGGAGTAATAGGGCCAGGTTAGATTATTTTAATTATTTTTATTCTTTACGAGAATATAAAGTATATTTTTAGATTAAAGTCCCTCTGATACTGTTTCAGTGTCTGAGTCTAACAGCAGATTCGCCACATCCACAGCATAGGCAGAAACCGCACGAGGCATCTACGTATATAATGTCTATGGTTTTAGACATGGGCCTGGGGAAAAAAAAGTGACAAAAACCCAGATATCCTGCACCAAAGTCAACATATTCAAAGTTGCAGCTGCGCCCCTGGACCAGTCAAATGCTTTAGGAGAATGTTTTATGGTCAGAGAAGACTATGTTTGAGCTATTTAGCCACATTGACAAGAGGAGTGTATGGAGGAGTTGAGGCTTTGAAATCTAAAATCACTGAATCATGATGTGGGTCCATGTACATGGTTGGTGCATTCCAAAAAGAGGGTGAAAATTTGACAAAATGGTCTATTTTCATTTTTTTTTCCCGACTTCACTGTAAATCAAAAGCTCAAATATACAAACACACATCAAAAGATGGCCAAGTGTCAGCCTCAGCCCTATAAAAATGTATGGAGCTTGCTTTAAAAGCTGGATACCTGCCAATAAATTAAACACTTTAAACAATCTTCTCTGTTCCTGCTCAGAGCAGTGGTTAAATGCCCAAACAGATTCATGGAAGAACCTAATTGATGCCAACAGAAAGCATGTGATCGCTGCACAACTTGCAACCTAATATTAGTAGGGATGTATGTGTACATATCGGAACACGTGTATACATTTTTAACCCTGTGTGAGTTCGAGAAAATCCCCTTGAAATTCAAAAATATGCACCCTGTCCTTATCTTTTTAAACTTTGCAGTTGTATAATCCATCCTCTCTGGAAAAAGAACAGCTCCCATAAAAAATTAACATTCATGATGAATGTATGTAAATTTCTGATTGAGGCACAAAATGTTCCACCCTCACTTCAACTTGCATTTTTTTTTTTTAAATCAAAGATGTGAGTTCTCCTTTTGAATCATGGAGATTGGCATGAAATGCAACACACAGAAAAAAATCCCATCACATTTTTAACAGCTCAGGCTTCTCCCCTGAGCTGCAGAGGGCACGGAATAACAAAGCTGAGGGACGACTCGGCTCCTTACCTCTGATGGGCTATTAGTTATTCTAGCTAGCAAAAGCCCCATTAAGTCTGCCATTTAATGCTCCCACGCCACATTCTCACATGAAAGCTGCTAGATTGATAAGGTGAGCATCTCACCTCAGGCATCGCTCGTGCTTGAGAAACGTTCTGCCACAGATAATCTGACAAAGAGCTGATTTACCTGTCTGTGCTCCTTGTAGAACCTGATGCTACTGAAGACAAGTGAACGTGTTCGTGCTAAAGGCTCTCTGGTGACTTTAGTGGAGAATGCGAGGTCCTAAGCAGAATCCTCTGCAAATTCTACAATTATTTATAGGCTGCATGTAGAATACAGGGAACGAGCTGTTTGACGGGGAGAGGGTAAAAGTTAGTCTTTGAGCTGCACTGACTGATACAGTGGGAAATAAATGCCTTCGATACTCCCCAGCATGTTTGTTCTGTAGAACAAAAGGGTGCAGCGACATTGCATCTTTCTCACTACAACATGCCCTGCTAATCAGACTGAACCAGAGAGCAGGAGGCAAAAAACGGGAGACAGATGTGAAATATTTGGGGTTACAAGGCCATAAAAGTGTCCAATTAAGCATGAGAAAATTGATGTTTTTACTAAGAATGAGAACTCAGTGTTCAGAAAACGACCAGAGGTTTCACTTTCTGTGGAAACCAGTTATTTACACACACTGTATAAGAAGGCAACTTTTTTTTTTTGTCTTTCTGATCCGTCTGGTTTTAGGTCAGTTAGGATTACCAAAATCAGACTAATTTGTGAAATATCAGAATAATGAGAGACAGAGGACTTTTGTAGTTATTATTACCTTTCTTAAAATCTCCACATTGTTTGCTAAAATTACCTTTTGAAGTTTCTCACGGTAGTTTACTGGAGTCAGGCAAAGCAAGGCAGGGCAATTTTATTTATACAGCACTTTTCAGGACCAAGATGATTCAAAGTATTGTTGGGCCCATTCCTCCTGATAGAACTGCTGTAACTGAGGTGTGTTTGTAGGACTTGTTGCTCTCAAACACCTTTGTGGATCGGCCCAGAAATGTCCTACAGCAGTGAAATTTGTTCTTTGTGATAGTCTCTCCAGAACGTTGACTATTGTCCATAAGCCACTTTGTAACTAATTTGGCAGTATATGTGTAGGGTTGTTGTCCATTTAGAGGCCCTGTCTGAGCTCTTTAACTTCCTAGCTGATGTCTTGAGATGTTGTTTTAATCATTCCACATAATGTTCTTTCCTATTGATGCCATCTTGTTTTCTAAAAGGGAACCAGTCCTTTTAGCAGCAAAAAAAACCCAAAAAACAAAAAACAAACCTACCACATGATTTTGTCACCCCCATACTTCACATGGTGTTCTCAGTCTTCAATTACTCCATTACGTTTTACTCCAAATATAATCCTTGTCATTTATCCAACCACTTGAACTCATCAGACCTCAGGACATCTGAAAAACGCCAAAAAAGGAAGGTCTTGCATTTGCAAACTGTAATCTGGCTTTCTATGTACCTTTTTTGTTTTATCTCCGAGGCACATATCCTGTCGTTTTCCTGAAGAGAAGGTTTGACAATCCCATGACGTTATACTTGTAACATCCATAAACTGTGCTCTAGGATGAACCATACTGCATCATCATCTGTGGGGTTCCCAGATGATGTAATTTTAGGGTATATAATCTGCTGATTAAAAAAAAAAACTTTCACTATTCTGGCATTTTGCAAACAGAAATAGTTTAGGTAATTCCTAACTGACCCAAAACAGGATAGTTTAGTCTTATTTAATGTCAAACAGTGTGTGGAAAAAAAGGCACCAGCAGTGTGTCTCTGAACAGATTCTTCATGTTTATGAGCTTAAACAAAACGTAGCATAATGCAGTTTCCCACTGCAGTAGCACACCATAGCCCAACAGAAACTGAGCCCGAATACATAATTTATCTTTTATTTGGCTACAGGCCGTTATGGTGTTCTCCAGCGCGCAACGACTGTTTGAACTTTGTAAATGGAACCAATGAGGAAAATGCTAAACACACAACGGCTCGTGGCAGTAAAAAGGGATGAGATATGTGATCATCAGCAGGTAGGATTGCAAAGATTTACATACTTTATACAACAGAAAACAAATACCACCACTCACATGGTGTGTGCATTTGTTACCACAGCTATTGTAGCAAACACACAGGATAAGGGAGGAACACCTGCACAGTGACTTGATCTAATACATTGCTTTTATTCCGAAAGGCTGGCCGCTAATGCACAGATTAATCAAGGGGAGTCTTTCATGTAAGTAATGAAAAATGAACCTGCTTTATGTAGAATGCATTACAGTTTACTCCAAAATAAGGCTCATATTTTAGCATTTATCATTACATGATTGGGCTGAGCAGCAGGGTAGTCATATGGAACTGAAACGGCCAGCATATTGGAAAACAAGTCACCATGCATTGACCTTTGTTTCCTTATCCCAAAGCAGGCAGGAGCAGAGGAGAAAGCAGGTATTTTTTATCCCACAGAGTATTAGAAAATTTACCTCGCATGCCTCGCACTGGAAATGGATTTTTGGAGGGCAACGGTCATACCTCGCATTCCCTGGAGCCTGAGATGGTGTACGTGTAAGGTCCCGTCCCATTAACCAGCATATCCATAGTCTCTGAGTGGGAGGGCTTGTAGTCCACATAGTACTCTTGCAGAGGGGAATTAAATGAGCGCTCGGTCTGCCGTGCCTGTTTCTGGCGCTTCTTGACTGCCGAGCGCTGCTGGAGCTGTTTGAGACTGCTGGGATAGTGCTTCCATGACACATAGATAACCAGCAGAATTATAGCCACAGATAAGAAAAGTGCCACGCTGCCAGCTATGATCTTGTGGAAGGACACATAGTCAGTGTCGGGCACGGGTACAGTGGGGGAGGCCTCGGAAGGAGCTGGCGAGGATGTCCTATTCCAGGTCAGCTTTTTATCCACCACCAGCTGTGTGGGAAGAGGCAGGAATTCAGGCTGGAAAGGGGAGGTGGGAGGCAAAGTCGTTGAGGGGATTGGGGTCGGCGTTGCTGTACAGATGTTATAAGTCTCCACCACATCTGTCACTTTCTCTCCTTGGGCCTCCTTAGGACTAGCACAAATCATAGTAGTCTCCTTGTTGCCCTTGAAGGCTTTGAGCCAGGACACCAGTGGGCATATGTTGGGGTTACAATGCCACAAATTCCCAGCCAGACTGATGGCGGTTAAGGAGATCCAAGTCTCCGCTGTCTGCTGGGATACATTGCTGAGCTTGTTGGAGTCCAGATTCAGAGTCTGAAGGTTAGGCAGGCACTGAAACGTGCTGGCATCCAGCGCTTCCAGCTCATTTCCTGAGAGGTCCAGCTTTTGCAAGGAAGTCCACATCCATGGCAGGCCCTGGGTTAGCAGTCTGATACGGTTCCACTGCAGGTAGAGGGCCCTCAGGTTAGTCAGGCGGGGGAAATGAGCAAAATTGATCTTTGAAAATTGATTGTGTTCCAAATGGAGCTCAATGAGTTTCAGGAGTCCTGCAAAAGCATTACGCGTCAGGCTCCTAAGCCTGTTGTAGCCAATGTCGAGAAACTCCAAGTTGCGACAGTCGAGGAAAACCCGCATGGGGATTGTTTTAAGGGAATTTGACCTCAAATGCAAACTGAGCAGCTTTCGCAGACCCAAGAACTGGTTGGGTTTCAGAACCTGCAGTTTGTTGTAGGACAAGTCGAGGTTCCTGAGATTTGGGACATCGTGGAACGTGTTGTTTTTCAGC
Organism: Fundulus diaphanus; assembly: GCA_037039145.1. NCBI lineage: Eukaryota > Metazoa > Chordata > Actinopteri > Cyprinodontiformes > Fundulidae > Fundulus > Fundulus diaphanus. The sequence continues at coordinate 40,513,085 of CM073127.1, read as the reverse complement.
TGTGTGATCTTGTTCGAGCTGAGAATCAGCTCCTTGAGCCTCCGGATCCCGTGGAGCGCCTGTCCGTCCACGGAGTTGATGTAATTGTGGTCGAGGTAGAGCCAAACCAGCTGACTGAGGCCTGCAAACTGGCGGGCTCTGAGGTTCACCAGGCTGTTGTAACGGAGGGAGAGGCCCTGCGTGCTCACAGACACGTTGTTTGGCACATCACGGAAGGCATTGGATTCACAGTATATTATTTTCCCATCACATCTACAGCTCGAGGGGCAGCGGCGCTCCCGGATGCCACTTGGAGCTGCAAGCAGCCAGGTGGGAATCACCACTGTGAATATAAGCCATCTGAAAATCACAGAGAGACCTAGAGACAGAGAAAGGGGCAGATATGATAACATGTAGACATAACAAAGACAAGACTGAGAATCAACAAAGTATTAAAAGTATTAACTAAATGCTCTGGAACGGTGCCTCTGAATGTTTGTGCAACCAGCACCACCTTTTTAAATAATGAGGTTTTTCAAGTACCACTGTACTGATAGATGTTTTAAAACAGAAAGATCACAGAACTTGGACTTTTCCAGTTTGTTTTTTTTTTTCCATAAAGAACAATAAGATTTATGTTTTCATTAGAACCGAATGTTTGAAAGAAGCATGCCGTTTCATTGTGCTTTCCATTTTTACCCAGAAGTTGAGTTTTTTTTGTTAAAACACAACAGGAATATTTTTCCAAATTTAGATTGAATAGCGTTGCGTCTGACTGATGTAGTGAGATCAAAACTGTCAAAGGTGCTGAATAATAGCTACTAATTTCTGACATCGCTACATTTTTATCTCTGGCAGCCATATTAGATACAAAAATCAACTTCAGTCGAAATTCTGATTTCAGGGAGCATTTCTGCCATATTTTTGACCAAGACCTCAGAAAATCCTTTTCCTGAGTATATATATAGAGCGCACCTTTAGCGTATCTCATTGGTTCTTTGGCTTGCCACTAGGTTGGATGTTATTCCCAGATTCAAGATCTGATGTCAAATACTTGTTCAGTGTTGGTTTCTGATATCTGCTTCAGTTTAAACTGAACTTAAAGTTCATGAAATATTCTCCGCTTCTTATTTTTGTATGAATCAAAAATCTTTTTTTTGCTTAAACCACTTATTCTTTATCTCGTTTTGTTATGTTTTTTCAGCTCTACATCACAGAAATATCATCTGAATAGTGCTGTGAAGGACATTAAAAGTACCAACAGCTGTACTTGTATCCAGAGGCTTTTTTAATAAAAGCATTATGGCTCATTGCTCAGGATGCTATTGGGATAAAGGGTGGTATAAGAAAAAAAAAAGATTTTTGTCATTTGAACATTTTCTATTGCTCATTCACTTGTCCAGTCAAGCGGGTGGGTGGCTGTGTTGTGTGCAGTCTCAGCACAGGAAGATAATGTGGCCGTGGCCCACTCATAACACTGAAGTTGCTATCTGATTCACTATTCCACTTTGGTAATTAAAGGGCTAGTCCACACTTTTTAAGGACCCTGAACTACATTGGATTTTCTCCAGTTCAAATTCCAAAATGCTCAGCTTAGACAAACCTGATCAGTATTATTCTACACTGAACAGAGGTTCTTTAAACACAGTTTAGGCTTTATAAAACCCTCATTCTATTTGTGAAAATCCTAAACAGAGGTCCTTCTTTTTTTCTTTTTCTTTTTCTTTTTCTTTTCTTTTCATTTTTTTTTTTTTTTTTTGCATTAGGCCTCTGTTAGATTTAGTCATGCCTGAAAACCACAGCAGCCTGGTCAACCATTGTCAGAATCGTTATAGCCTGATTACGGGTTCTTTCAATCAAAGTTTGCTATCAGTGAACCAGGGTGGGGGCAATGGAAGATCTCTCCCAAGGCACCATTAATGCAAGGACTACAACTGCTTGTAGCACGGTCTGTGACCTTAATGGCCCTGGAATAGCCAGCACAGTTTTCTCAAAGGCGTGGTTTTGAGACATTTGTAAGATGACTGATAACCACATTCATCAGGTACAATCTGACAACCAGCTTTTTTTCCCTTTTATTCCAAAAAAAAAATGCCTCCTTGAGATTCCCCAGCCAGCCTGCAGCCATCACTCAGACACCGCAGGATGTAAGGACAACTAACATATTTAATTAAATTGTACTTAAACCTGCGAACATTGCTTAGAAGATTGAACATACCCATACTTGCACGACGTCTGCTTTTCCTCATGCTCATGGAAGTCTTTTGGAGGCGTTCCGGGTCCACATGTTAGGCGCGCCAGGCGTTTTGCCCAAATAGTTGCACATTCAAGCGCGGAGGACGCACACACTTTGCGCCGAAGTCGGACCCGCTGCGACCACAGTCACACACCTGTCGGGAGAGGACAGCGGCTCCCTCAAGGTGTACGCCAACCTCTGTCCCTAGTTTACCGCACGACATCAGCTCGGTCCTGCATATTTCTGCCTGCCGCCTTGCGAAGGATGGAAGGGAGGACGCGCTCACGCTTGCAGAGCCATGGCAATGACACTCTTTAGCGCAGGTTGTGGGAGGACTGGGAGATGCTCTCCAATCACGGAGTCACCAATTGTTGATTCTAAGTTGCGGAAAAGACAGCAGGGAGAGAGCGAGCGGAGCAATGTGAGAGGAACTGAACTGCGGTCCGAAGACGACAAGTTGCGGTATCCTGCCTCAGGCGTGAGGGGGGGAGAGGGAGGCGCAGGCGGCCGTGGATTAGACGCGTTGGCCGTGACACCGAGAATAAATCAGTTATATAGCAACAGGAATGATGCTCCTGCGCGTGGAATAAGAGGACGGATGCTGCTGGTTGGTACTCAGTTATCAGGACTTGAGATGCCCTCTCCTGGTCACCGAGTGACACTTCGCAGCCCACACCGAACTGGTCCTCATTGTTCCCATGAGCACAGCCTGCATATTAATTAAATCCGGGGAGTGGGGACACTGTTTGGCCTGCATTTAGACCCTTGGGAAGCTTCACCTCAGAACCTCGTTGATGACTCCAATAAGATGTTTGAGGAGATCTGAGCAATATTTCAGAAGTTAGACATTTAAACAGCCTTGTGGACCTCCCTAAAAATGTATGTCAGTCATTGTACAATTCCAAAAAAAAAAAAACCCTAGTATTTATTTTAAAAGTTTAAAGACAAATCAGTAAAATGTCAGCGAATTCTCATAATGTATGACAATAACGGTTGACTTAACCGACATCTTCAATAAAATGTAATATTTAGGTACTTGTTACCAACATAAAGTAGCTAATGTTAGAATAATTTACAAAGTGAAATGCTGTATCAAAATCAACATTTAAAGTTCCCTTTTATAGTGTGCAAAAATGTTTTATTTTGCTTCAGAGCTGTTTATATGACCTATTGTTAGGTTGTTACAAATGCTTCTATTTTAACATTATGCTAATATTGTATTTCTCTAGCTACTCTCCTTGCAGTGCTATTTAATATTATATTCATAATTATAGTTTTTCATCTTATGCCTATATACAAAGTATTCTATGTACAGCTTGCTGCAGAAATTTAAGGCAATTTTAGGATTTATGAAAATAATAGAATTATGTGCCTTAATCACTTTCTCTACCAGCAATAACAACGATCATTTAAGGAGCAAATTTAAGTCTAAATACATGCAATAATTTGCCAAATCTCATAATAATGCTGTTCTTTTTTTATGACTGGCACTGTGAACTTATGATAGACAGGTCAGGGTGTTAAGAGCAATTATGTATAATGAAAGTGTCAAACATGCCTCCATCCTTCATTTGTGCCATGTTGTTAAATATTCTAAATCTGTGCTGTTACAATCAGAAGCTTGCATATCATTACCAAGATGTACAGTATGGAAATAATGTTCATTTGGGTTCTTTTAAAGATTTAGTTGATCTGTCTAGGGTAGAACGATCTACAACAAGCAGTGTCAATAAATTAAAACCGCAGAAACTGGGGCGTAAGTTTGGATACATTTTTTAATACTCACACGGTGAGCATTATCGAAACCAGCTCAAACACATACACCCCCAATAAAGTTTACATGAATGTTTCTTTTGAAAAAGTTGCAAAAAAATGTCTCTGCCTCAACAAACCTGAATCAAATGATTAGGAAATTAGCAGGACTCTGTAGACCCTGACTAGTTGCAAAAAACTGTGTTTGCATTGAAGATCAATGAATGGATTAATGATTGAATTAAGTTATTAATGTATATTTATTTCGAACAAAATATTTGAACAAAAAGAACTAATAGAAACAACACATATACAAAAAGAAAGAAATATACAAAAATATCAGCAAGAAAAGAGAAGTATAAACGTATTAACTCCCACCCACTTGTCACGCTGTGATTTATTGCAATAATACATATACAACAATACATGTCCCTATATATAATCTAATATTATTATGCTTAAGATTTAGGTGATGTATGTAGTATGTTTTTGACACTAGTCTCATCTTTTAGATCAGTGGTTCCCAACCCTGGTCCTCCGGTATCTCTGTCCTGCATGTTTCAGATGTGTCCAGCTCACCTGGCTGAAATGACTGCATGGCCTCCTTTGCATGCCATCAAGTGCAGCAGAAGCCTCTTAATCATCCATTTATATGAGTTAGGAGTGTGGCAGCAAGGAAACACCTAAAACATGCAGGAAATATGTACTTGAGGACCAGGGTTGGGAATCTCTGTTTTTGATGAATTACCAGCCCTGCGCCATTTCATTTCAATGTTTGGTTCCTTTCGTTGCATGTTGATGCTGAAATGTATCGCGTGTAAATGAAGAGTCGCTCTAAATACTTTATAATGGGACTCCGGGACAGGGTCGAAATCATCATTTTTAATATGTCCCTTTCCCCCTGTATTTAACGAGTAGCATTAATTATCAGTAATGAACATTAATGAACATTTTAGCTCAATTCACAGATAGCGTGTTGCAAAGAAATTGCAGGAAACCAGACCAAATGCGGATGCATCCATCACTTCAGCTGCAATCTCCGATTTAATTTCCATTGTTAGATCAATCAGCTAACTGAGGCTGAAGGGCAGGTCAGCCTCACACTCTCTCACACACACACACACACACACACACACACACAAAATTTGCTCTTGCACACACTTATTCACAAACACACAAAAATCCACATCAAGGTGACTGCGAGCATGTCGGCGACATTAACTTAGCTCTGAATCAAACATCCTGCAGCACTCTAATCTGTTCCATCAAAAGGTCTGATGATGCTTGCAATTGATTAGTCATGCATGTTTTGGTAAACTGAAATGTGACACAGTGGGGGTGTGGGAGGGCAAAATGAAACCGCTGAAAATACCACAAAGGCTTGTAAACCTAGAGTGAAACCCGAAGAATGATTTTACCTGGAGATTTCTTATTTAAATCAGATCCCTGTCATCTGCTTGTCTCCTGATGGACAGAATACAAACACAACAAAAATATTTTCTAGGATTTATTTTAGATGTGAGTTTATGGGTTCAGTTTAACATTAGTGTGAGTGAATATCGCTTTTTTTAAATGACAGAAACGTTGTCCCACAACATCTCCTTGTTTTGGTTCTGCAGCTCATTGCTCCCTATTAGATCAGCATGAATGTTGGGTTTTCAGTATGTGAAAATACATGTAAGAATCAAAATGATTTTTAATTCTGATTAAATTCTACAAATGTCTTGTCACATCGCTGCTCCTCCTTATGCACAGTCAGTTATAAATATATCTTATTGGAATAGAAATGCAACGCAAAGTTGCTGAGTTTCACTTTCAGTGTGCTGATCAGGCATACTATTATGACTGTTGATGTGAACAACACTGATTATATATTCTTAACAGCCCATGTTATTTGGTGGAATAAACACAGCCGAACATTAAGTTGGAGTAATTTTGTTTTTAGACAAATTCCTGTTAATTTTTAGTTCAACTTTTCCCTTTGAGATGTTTGGTTGATACTGACCCCTGTACACATTTAAAAGTACCAACAGTGGGCCTCTAATAAGAAAGGTTGAGAGACAGTTGCCTGTTCGATGCATCACATTTTCTTTTATTTCACATGGATGGCTAGATGCATGTGCATCGTTTGACTGGGAAACACATGACACCAGAATGCAATATGTAAAGTAGACAAGCCTGCAGAGGCAAGGTAATAGTTTAGACAATGTTCTGCAGCTAAACTTTGGGTCTTTCCATCCATGTAGGACCTTTTATACACACAACTTGTTGCTGACTATGTACACTCTTTCATGGAAACGTTCTTCAGCAGGATGTGCCCTACTTACAAAGCAAAAATGATGTACTAATGATGCAAGGAGTCAAATGGGTTTGAGGTGTTGACTTGGCATCCAAATTCCCCAGATGTGACTCCAATCCAGCACCTAATCCTTTGTTGGGGAATAAAGCCTGGTCCATGGAGGCCCCACCTAGTAACTTACAGGACTTAAAGGATCGGTGACTAACATGTTGCTGCCAGATCCCTTTCAGGGATCAGGTGGAGTCCATACCTCAACAGGTTAGGGCTGTTTTGGCAACAAAAGGAGAATAAACACACTATTAGGCAGGTGGTCATAATGTTGTGCCCGATCAGAGTGTTGGTTCTGTGTCTCATCACCCTGATAACCAATAAAAGCATTTATAAAGAAAATGGAGACAAATGGGGAAAAGAGTTTCCATCCCCCATCTATCCCTGCTTAGTCCTCGCAGAGTTGTGGGGCCGGTGCCAGTGAGTGAGAGAAGAGATACAGATCACCAGTCCATCGCCTGGTCGCACAAAATAAACAATCGTGTTCATTCCCATACTCACACCTAAGAAGAATTTAGGGTGCCAATTAACCTCACACACTTGTTTTTGGATTGCAGGAGGCAACAGGAATACTCAGAGGGAGCCCAAGCATGCACAGGAAGAGAATAACAACTCCACAGAGATATTTGTGGCTGGGATCCAAACCCAGAACCTTCTTGCTGCAAGATAACAGCGCTAACAACTGCTCAATTGTGCAGCCAAACCCTATTTCAACTCATAAATCAAACCGAGTCGCTACACCACTATCATCACATGCTTAAGTTTCTTTGGATTCTCTGAGCGTTCTGGATCACTTTCTATTTATGTTGTTGAACAAATCTGGTGTGACCCATTTTTCATGTTTCATTTAGCCTTTTCTGTTTATCAGGCATTCACAAGCTATGCAGGATTGAGTCTGGCACATTCTCTTCACATTAGGGTATTTTTTTTAGTCATCCTAGCTTGAATTAACTTTGTTCGTACAGCCCTGAAATCCTATTTCTTGTAACATAAATACTTGTGTTTCAGATTTTGGCAACAAGCAACCTCTCAAATGTCATTGGAAGCCAGCCAGCCCCAAGGAGAAGCTCAGTAGCCCATAGATGCTTATGACAGACAATGGATATGGTCACCACACACACTCACCTTCCTTTGCAAATAATTCAGCCACTAAATTGCTTACTATGAAACTTTAATGGCTGCCTGTGACTGACTGAGCCTTGAATAATACATTGACGAACGGATCTGCTTTTTCGAAGACTAATGAATCCCATGAAAACAGATTTTGGAGTATATAGCATGTATACCAGAATATATGGCAAAACAATTTGTGCAAAGAGAAGCAAAAGCATCTCTGAACTAAAACTGGTCTCAGCTTCTATATCTGCAGCTTTAATGAGCTTCTGAACATTTGCCCTTTGCAGGCAAACATTTTTCAGAGGGCTAGTCCCAAAACATCTGGCATTAATTCACCCCTATGCTTCCTTTATTAGTCAAAATTGTACACCTAATTTTATTGTTTGATGTATCCTGTTGGTTTACTTCCGAGTACTGCCCTCAGGGGATCTTCAAGATGCGTAGGCATCCCGAGACTCTCTCTCTGTAATATGCAATGGTTAAGTTTAGTCCTTGGCAGAAAGAAACTGAGGCAATGTTATGTTTTTTTGTCACTGACACTAAAATGTTTTCAGATTATCATATTGATTATAATATCATACAAAAATAAGGTGAGTAAATACAAAATGCAATCAAATGCTGATTATATTATTAGGGGAAAAAGCTGCCCGAACTATGCTGGTCCTATGTGAAAAAGTAATTGCCTCTTAAACCTAAGAACTGCTAGTGCTTCCCTTTCCGGTGTTTTACATCACTGTGGAGGATTGTTGGCCTCCTCTACTTTGCAGAATTGCTTTAATTGAGCCTCTCTGGAGTGAGTTTTGAAAATTAACAGCCTGTTTATGCTTTACTGCTAAAGAGCAAATTTTACGGAACCTTCTAAATGCAGGAGTGTGTCTACGTCCATAAGCAGCAAAGCAGCCCCACACCATCACAACACCACCGCCATGTGCGATTGCTGGTATGATGTTATTTTTCTGAAATGACGTGTTAGTTTGATGTCAGATGTGACAGGATGCTAACCTGACCCTAGCCAGATTGATATCGCTCCGCCTAGCTTCACTCACATCCATCTGGGACCTCTCCCATAGAGAGTGATTTCTCCAACCAATTTTATTGTCCAGCCAATCAGGACGCAGGGCTGGAGTTTCATAGATGTGACGTAGTGGAGAAGCGACCGTGAGACTGTTTTGATTCAGACAATGGCGGCTCGCATCGAGAAAGCAAGCGTTAACATTGATGCTGCTATTTCTTCCGTGTTGTCCAATCTACCTAATATTGTTTCATTAAAAGAACATCAGAGAACGGCTCTGAAGGCTTTTGTTGGTGGAAACGATGTTTTCGCCTTTCTCCCGACCGGATTTGGCAAGTTTTGTTTTCCGGGGCGCGCTCGTGGCGGAGGCGCGCCCGTGGCGGAGCGGTTAGCGCGAACAATGTTAGGAGGCCTTTAGTCCTCGACGCGGTCGGCCCGGGATCAACTCCGCCACGGGTTAGCTTCGGTGTGAGTGGTTGAAATAGCACGTCGATAAAGATGACAGACAAGTGGCTTATCCAATCATATGCAAGGATTTTTGATAAGGCCCAGCCTTCAAAAAAGGCCATTCCTATGGATCAGTCCCAGATGGATGTGAGTGGAGCTAGGCGGAACGAAATACATCTGGCTAGGGTCAGGTTAACAGGATGCAACTCTTTCAGTAAATTCTACTTTTGTCTCATGGATCCACAGAATATTTTGTATAAATGTGTAAAGAACTTTGTGGCATGCCTAACCCTCTCCCCTGCTCTTGAATTTCTTCAGATCAGGAGATGATGCTGTTTTTTGGTGTTTTTGTTTGTTTTTAGATCTTTTTGCCTACTTCATGGTGTCACTGTTAAGTGATCTCTTTAATTTATAAGTTTGGCTGTAATCAGATCTGGCAATGGCAAGTTAAATGGGACTAAAATATGTGGTTCATAATGTTACATCTATGATTTCACAAGGGGGGGGGGGGGGATAATCATATTTTTACACAGGGTAAGGGTGGTTTGGATAACTTTTTTCTTTTATTAAATGGAATCACAAAGTAATGAGCTTCTGACCCTCCATGGGCTGTTCATGCTCCAAAACTGGTTAATATGACCAAATTCTGATCTGAAACAAAAAACACAACAAACGGGGCCAGAAACCTGTTCTCACAAGGTTTAGCAGTGGTTAAAAACAACACAAGGGCACCATTAGGAAGTTTAAAACAATCTGATGGTGTCACCATCCTTCGCAAAGGATGAAGTTTCAGAGTTTCCTTTTGTATGCTGCCTTTTCATTTCATGTTCATGCATAAGCAAACATGTATCTGTTGGGAAAGTCGTGAAATATGCAGGTAATGCATAACAGTGATGAAGGCAATAGGCTTCTGGGTTTACATTGTGCCTAAACAGTGACAGTATTTAATAGTTTCTCCAAGTAATTTTCCCATCTCCAAATATGAAAGGTTTTTCTTTTGCCACTGTGTATTTTCTCTTACATTTGCAGCTTTTTTCCCCCAGAAACATAAATGGGCACACATCCTTTAATTGGGATTGTATTTATATGTTTTGTCGTATGTGTGTATTTACACAGAAAGTGGTACGGAAGTAAAGATGAGTGAGACACAGCTGTGAGCTGTTCTGTTTATAATTTTATTCATTACCTTGGGAAGGGCTAGAGGTTGACCCACACCTACACAGCATGCAAGCTTCTAATTTAGCCAAAAATAGGTGCATTTATTGATGCAGCTTACGAGAAGTGTTAATCCTGCATCACTCTGTGCTCTGTGTCAGCCTGTCTTTCAGGCTGCAGGTACATGACATACATTAAAAAAGAAATACAAATTTAAGAATGATTATCAAGTTTATAACACAATAAATGGAGCTTCAGCTGATTAAATAAAACTCAGCTCATCTGCGTCTGAAAGCTGAGATGAGCTTTCAGAGGCAGACTTTTTCAATTTTCTTTATTGTTTTTGACTAAATGATTGCCAGTTCAGCAGTTCATAGAGCAAAAACAGCACAGTAATCTCTGTAGTCAGACATCACCTGCAAACTATTCTGGAGCCATACTGATAGAAAATCAGTCCCTCAACACACAACAGCAGCAGACCTGCCCAGTGTACTATGTCCGAAAAGAACAAACACTCTAACAAAGAGGGAGATGCTACAACAAAACCACATATGTAAAACAGCTCTGCTCTCTAGCTATAAAGTTATGGTCCAGTAATTGAAGCTTTTTATTAAGAATAACAAACTACGTGGTTTGCGATTCCAATCATTGTCTCATTTTAATATTGGCAAGAAAGTGTTTAATATATAATCAGACTATTTTTTTTAAATCTATTTGTGTAAATAAGAGGTCTTTGCAGGTCCGGCCCAAGGATGTATGGAGCCTTAAGCAGAATTAGATTTAAAGACCCTCAAACACATTTGGTGGAATCGGGGAGAGGAGGGAACCACGTTTAATTGGCTGAGCTTAAAAGCCGTCTCGCAGTGGTGGGCACAGCTAACCAAAAAGCTAGCTTCACAAGCTCATAATCCGCAAACGAAAATATTGGTGTCACTACCGTTAAACTGTGATAAAGAAAATTTGAGGAAGCTAATGCTAGCCGCTAACCAACAGCTGTCACTCAGTCTGTGTCACACGTCTTCAGACAAAAGATGCTGCATGCACACACAGCGCATGACAAATGTGTGCAGCTTTGTCCTTAAACTACTAATTTCCAATTCTAAATAATCTTTTAATTTATCTCTGCTGAAACCAACAACTCAAATCTAATAGTATTCTCGTTCTCAATATAACATATGGTAATGATTCCTGTCTGTTCTTGCCTGAGACACTGCTGTTGCAGTCCCATGACATCACTCCCTGCTCCCTGTGATTCACCTGCAATCAGATCTGAGTGATTTCACCTGCGACAGCTCTGATTACTGGGAGCTGTTGCCCCTGGTAGTATCACTGTATGTTCCTGGTCCTCCCAGTGTGTAAGTGCCAGATTCTTGAAAGCCATTAGTGTAAGTAGACCATCCAGCATTCCTTGTTCTGATCTCCTGTTATTGACTTGTCTCTTTCCTGTTTCTCCTGCTTGCCTTTTCCCTGTCGGTTACTCCTGTAGGCTTCTGATCTCTGGACACTGACCTCCTGCCTTCCCTGTCGACCAAGCCTGTCTGCCTCTGCCCCTGTTTAGATTCTCCTGCCTATTGGTAACGACCCAAGCCTGGACCTCGGACCTGTCTCCTGTCTCTGCCCCACTTGGAAACCTATTCACGGTGCGTGTGCCGCCTATTACAGATTCTTTCGTCTGGACCCTGGATTACCCTCTTGCCTAGTCCTTCTGGAGACCTCTGCCCTGTGGACTGTCTATCTGTGCATGACCTCTGAACTGTCTACGACCTCCCTGCTATCTCCTGCCCTGCCTAGCATAGCCAGGACCTGAATCAGTCACCAAGTGATTCGGATCCCCAAGACTGAGGTGTCAGGATCTATCTTCAGAGCCAGTGCAACCTCACGTCAGTTTCTGAAAGGGTTAGTTGCATTTATTCATTGTTTCTGCATTTCCACTGAGTATTTCCTTGCCAATAACCTAATTCTCCTCATTACAGTGATCCTGATATGGTTTCCAGTCAGTTCCTGTTCCAGATACACCAGTCGTATAATAAACTCTTTTAAACACTTATCTCTTGTGTTGACTGAATTATGGGCTCTCCAGATTGAGAGTGAAACGTTACACATATATACAAATTTAGATCTATGGTAAGTGTTTAAATTAAATGGAGGTCTCTGCTGGTTTGGGGGCCAGCAAAAGCCTAAGTCACTTCTGCCAAAGGGGTAATATTGACTTTTAACACAAATGTGTGTGTAAAATAAAAATTAGTGTTTACTTTTAGCTACAAAGACGGAGTATTACTTTGTGTATCCTGCAACTTACTCTCTATTTGTTTACAAATGTAGGCTTGGGGGGGGGCATGCGGTCACATTGCTGCAATGCTGTTCAAGATTGAGGCAGCAGTAAAACTTGGACTCAACCATCAGTCCAAAACAAGCACAGAATGTTTTTGGAACTGCTACTACAATCTTTTTTGTTATATTAGTGATACTAGCATTATCAAAGTGAGTTTTTTTATTATAATGCAACTGTTTGAATAGGCCTTTTGTGGTTAATTGTGTTTAAAGCTATATTAGTCATTTACTTGTTATTTACTGTGTTTGAATTATTATCAGACATACTGATTAGTCTGTGTGATGTGATAGCATTCATTTAATTTGTTTTATGATATTAAATGGAGACTTTCATTGTATTCAACATTGTAATCTATTGTATTGACACACTACATAGGGCTGAGGAGTAGAGCAGGAATGTTCAAGGTCTTCTCTCTAACTGTGCACACACGTTTCTTGTATATTCCCCTGAATGAATGTATGCAGATGCTAGCCTGCCCACACTATTTGCATAGAGCCAATTAGATTGCATTGCATGCCTATTGTACAGGGTGCTCGGCCCAAGAGCATAAATATGCATTGTATTCTGATGACGATACTCTTTCTACAGATAATCCATCACTGTACAACTTTATGTGTGGCCAAACTAACTTAGACTTTGGATTCTGAGAATTTAAGACTCTGACTCCTTTCCTCGGACTGCCAACATAAGAAATGGGTAATAAATAGAGCTAAAAAAAAACAATAATAGCAGTGTCAATACATTAACATTTTATGTCATTGCTTTTCACCGGTTACTAAAGGTGCTGCAATAAAGTAAGGCAAGGCAAATGTATTTGTATAGCACAATTCAGTACAGAGACAATGCAAAGTGCTTTACATGATTAAAATACAGGAAAATAAAATAGAATATAAGCAAGTAGGAATAAAATGTAGAAACAAAATAGAACATTAATAAACAGTTGGACTAAAAAAGTTGAACTAATGCTGTTTCAGTAGAACAGTTTAACTAGAACAGTCAAAAACTGTAATGAATTATGAGGAGATGAACCCGGTATTCAGCCAGATACTAAAATAATACTTGATAGGATTTATTAAGGAGATGATGGGTCAGGAAGGCAGACAAAAAACAATCCAAAAAGGTGCACAGAGCAAACATCCAGGTGACAACAAAAACTGGGACAGACTCAAAAAACAGAGGAACTGGTCAGGTACTCAGAATACATACAAAAGCTAAGGGCTCTTACCAATGACGTGTGTGAGACGTTCCAGCAACAAACAGAAAACTGAGGAGGGTTTAAATAGACAGATGGACAGGTGAAACCAAGTGACTTCTAATTAACTAGGAACAGGTGAGAGGGATCAAGGAAGGGGAAGTGACAGAGAGGCTGATGGGACAGAAACTAAGATGACCAACTACCGAGCAAAAATAGCCATAAAGAGAAAACCCAAGATAGAAAACAAGGCTAAGACTTGAACTGGGGCCTGTTTCAGAAAGGAGGTTAAGTGAAAACTCTGAGTATGCTAACCCTGAAATGAGGGAAACTCTGGGTTTTCTGTTTCAGAAAGGGAGGTAAGTTAAACCTGAGAAAGCAGAGTAAGTCAAGCCCATTTCTGAAAGAGAGGCAACTTATACTCAGTCAGTTACCATGGCAATTTACTCTGTGAACCTAACCTGGTCGGGAGCAGGTTTTCTTCAGAAAACCCAGAGTTTATTTTGGTCACCTCCCCTTTTTTAAAGAGGAAGTGGTGTTTAAACACCTCATTGAGGTTACCCATGCCGACCAAATCTTATGGCCCCTTACTCAGAACCTGAACCAGGCCCACAGCAGCGCGTCAATGTGGCACACTGCAGGACGAGAGCCCGGGTGGAGATGACCATAGGCCTGTTGAAAACACGTTTCCAGTGCCCACGTCACCTCAGGGTAACCCCTGAAAGGGCCTGCGACATTATTGTGGCATGTGTTGTTCTCCATAATATTGCCATAATTAGAGGGGAGCAACACCCTGCCCTACAATTACAAGACCCTGAGGAAGACCCCATCAACCCTGCAGATTTCCAGGATGGAAAGGTAGTCCGGGATATGATATGCCGCAATGTCTTCTCAGATTAATACACATGATATCCACCACCACAAAAAAAATTAATAAACACAAAATCACAGCAATTTATGGTGTTCTTTATTTCATACAAATGCAACCAACAAATAAGATAATTAATAAACAAAATCACAGCAATTTATATGGTGTTCTTCATTTGCTAAAAAAAAAAGAAAACACAAAAAAAGATTTTAAAATAGTTTCAATACTTCCTAGAATTCACCTGTGACCATACACTCACCTCTAGCTTTAGTTTCAGAATGTTGATTTCCAGATCTGCCTTTTGGATCTGGCAGTCCAAGTATACAAGTTCTTTGCTGTTTTTTTCTATCTTTTTAATAAGAAGAAGTCTATATAACTCCTTAACTGGCAACTGAAAATACATTAGATTAGAGTTACATCATGAATGTAGTCTAAAATTCAGAATGAAACTGTGGCATTTACTGTAAATCACTGAACTGTGTCCATCTGTGTACCAGAAGTTGATGGACCTTCCTCCTGCTGTTCTTCCACACTCTGGGGGGTAGAGATAAGAATGACCATTTATAGATATAAACTTGGATTCTATAGGCTACTCCACATATAAATGTGAATGTGTAGATTGTTTGATGTGTAGACATATAATATTAAAATTACCTCTGTAGGCCTGTCTGTGGCAGCAGAAACGGTTTCTTCATCCCAATCATCCTGTGAAGATGAGCATTTCATAGAGTACACTTTATAATACTATTTGTCATAATTGTTGGTGTATGGAGTAGGCTACTGACAACTGTATGGGGTACTGTTGGGACAGGAGGCTCCAAGAGCCCCCTGTCCCAACAGTCCTGAATGAACATTTAGACCTATGTCAAAAATGCTGCTGCACTGCTAGACACTGAATGCCATTTAGTCATTTAATATGTCAAATGTTTGTAAAGCCAGGTAGCTACTCTACTCCTATGATGTGCTCAAGGCTTACCTGCTTGAAGTATGTTTTTATATTTCATTTTCAGCTGCTGCCATGTTCTTTTGATGCCTGCAGGATTGCACCTATCCATGAAAATTAAATTAGGTTTAATAAAATACTTTTCTTCCAGTTTCACCTCTGATATTATAACAGTTGGGTAAGTTACTCTAAAATAGTTCTTAATTACTAACTACAAATTTTATCTTCAACAAGTCTAATTAGATTAATGTAATAATTACTGTCTCTAGAAAGTATTGGTCTACTTACTAATTTGTTTTACTTACTTATTAATTACTTTCTAAATCCCAAATCAACCTCAACCACTTGAACAATACAAGGAGAGACAAGAAACTGCACTTCTAATGCTTTCAAATAAACAATATTCAATTGCATGAATTAATCTTAAATTGACCAAAGTGTGTAACTAGAGGGAGAAAGTTAAATTAAAAATATACCTTTTTGAAATTTGATATTAAATCCACTATAGTCTTTAATTTAATTACAGTATTTAGATGACTTAGTAACTTAATTCATTACACCCAACACTGTATAAAAGTAATTAAAATGTAAACTTACGCATTGACTCGAGCAGCTATTTTCTCCCAAGCTAACTCTCTCTCCTTCGCCGCTGCAGCCGTGTTGCTTTTTTTTTAAATACATGTTCAAATTCTGCATAAGCACATCCAGTTCTGCTGGTGAGAAATATGCACACCTTTTTTTGTCTGACGTTGTTGCCATGGTGACTCGTAATATCTGCGCTCCATTGATAATGGCTTTTTATAGTTGTGGTGCACGCGCTTAACTCAGAGTCAGTCAACTCAGAGTTGATTGAACTAACTCATTTCAGCTGTTCTGAAACCCAAAACTCAGAGTTTCCCATCTCAGGATAAGTCAACTCAGAGGTCAAGTTTTAACTCAGAGTTGGTTGAACCTCCTTATTGAAACAGGCCCCAGAACACAAGCTTTAATCAAATCTAATAAAGAAGACCAGATAACTAAAACAGTTAAGGCTAAACATGAATCCAATACAATACTAGAAACAGAAATAAACCCTAAGGCAGGAAAGTTAACTTAACCAAAACAACAACAACATCATGAACCAGAACAGAACATTACAAAAACAGTCCTAAACAAATGTGTTGTTAATCTTGATTTAAAAGAACTCAGATTTTCCGCACTTTTACAGTTTTCTGGAAGTTTGTTCCAGATAAGTGGAGCATAGGAACTAAATGCTGCTTCTCCTTGTTTAGTTCTGGTTCTAGGTATGCAGAGAAGGCTGGAGCCAGAAGACCTGAGTGCTCTGGATGGTTGATACACTGATAACAAGTCTGTGATGTATTTAGGTGCTAAGCCATTCAGGGATTTATAGACTAACAGAAGGATTTTAAAGTCTATTCTCTGAGATACAGGGAGCCAGTGTAATGACTTTAGAACTGGTTATGTGTTGTACTTTCTTAGTCTTAGTGAGGACGCGGGCAGCAGCGTTCTGGATCAGCTGCAGCTGTCTGATCCACTTTTTAGGCAGACCTGTGAAAACACCGTTGCAAAGTAATGATCATACTGTGCTTTTGAAATATTTAAGTCTTGCTTATTCCGAACAAAACACTTTTTTGCAGGTACGCCCCAAATGAAAGGCTGTGAACAGTCAGGGAAAGCTGATGACCCAGTGTCAGGATGTCCTAAAAGACGTCAGTGTGAGTGTAGGACAGGCAGACAACTTAAAAGCTGCAACAAGAGGACAGGCAGAGTGTGCTTTGTTGAAGCGACATCGGATAAGGCGAATAACATCAACAGTGACCCATGATGTTAAAACCCCTCAGGGAAAAAACAAGCTTAGTAAATTGTTTGAAAAAATATTTAAGGACACCAAAATGACATTTCTGGGCTGGCTTCCATAAGGTATGGTGTATCCAATGACAGAATACAGACAGATTACAGTAAATTGATGTGTGAAATCCACAAAACTTTGCGTTATGAGACAGTTGGCTGGTTGTGGATGACACTTGTTCATTATTTGCTGCTTCACCCGACGTTTTTAGATCATGTACTAACATGGTGAGGGTTTACTGGAGGTCAAGTGTGCCTTCACGCACAGAGATGAAACAGTGGTAGAAGCAGCCAAATGTGACAGGACATTTTATCTGAATCAGGGATCCTTAGCATTGAAGGAAAACCATTGGTAATATATGCAGAAAATAATTTAGTGACTTTGTGGTTTATCCAAATAAAGGGAACCATGTTCAGACAATTCTATACAACTCTGATTTTGTACAAGAGCTGGTCAACAAATGTTTACAGTTTTCTTATCATGTCCTTCTTCCTGAAATAGTGCAAAGAACAATGACAGACTATTAAACTATTGTACTGTTTATTGTGCAAACAACCACAGGTATAAAAAACACGGAAAACCTGACAATATGCAACCAGATTTAACATATAAAAAATAAAACAATGCATTCTGACACATTTGTAGAAAGTTCAAAAACGTATAGAGATGTTGTACAGAGATATTGATATTGTGTGTTGTAGAATTTGAAAGTTTGTCATGCGCCCAATGGCGCGTTCTAAATTAATTGCAGTTTCAACTTCTTTTTGTGACAACTGCTTTTTACGCATTGTAAAAGGTGGCATTGCTAATGAGGCCCCATAAACAGCTAGTTCTTCAGATATTAAAAAACCTCTGCCTGCTAAAACTAAATCTTAAGCCTTATTTTATCAGCTGGAAACCTATGAAATTTTACATTCTGTCTTTCTTTTGTCTATTTGTACACCCTACAGCGCTGCATGTGTTAACCATACTGATTAGATTATATGTCACGCGTACATTTAAGATTAAGCGCATTATCTTAACAACTTGACAGCTAATTGTTAGTGAGTGTGCATTTTTTTGTCCTCCAGCAGGAAGCTAGGGATCTTGCATGTGTGTTTTATTGACCTGAGAAATCATTTAATATATCTCAAATTAAGCTACCAAGTATTACTGGATAAACTCAGTAGGAGGGCCAGGTCTGTCCTGGGATGCTCCCAGGACCCAGCTCAGGTTGTGGGAGACAAAAGGACTGTAAGAAAAATAACATCACTGAGGGACAATGTCTCCCATGCATGGAGCTGTTGCAGAGTGAGAGCTCTTTCAGTGACAGACTGAGCATCCCAGATGCTCTATGGAGCGCTTCTGCAGGTCGTTCCTCCCAGTTGCTGTTAGACTTTATAATCTCTGCTGCTCACAGACTCAGTAACTGTTTACAACATGCTAATGGTTACACGGGTTCTGATCTGATCATGAATCATTTACAGTCTCTGTTACGGCCAGTGGCCTTTTTTTGTTTTCTCAAGTTATTTAAAGCCAGCTGCAGTTGTCGCTTCCTGCCAGCTGGCTCCGCTATGGGATCTTGATTCAGACCTTTCTCCTGGGTCATTTCTTGTATTTCATCCTGCATTACTTCCTGTTAAAGTTCTCCTCTTCTCCCGATTGGATACTCAACTTGATTGCTCCACCAATTCTGAAAGAGACCTCCTTATTTAAATTGGCATTTCTTTTCAGATGAGACAGCTGTGTTTTGTTGTGCAGCTTGCCTCGTATACATGGTGTGTCTCCCTTTTTGTTATGGCCTTTGAACCAGGTTGTAACAATTGGGGGCTCATCTGGGAGTTGAACCTGGGACCTCTCACATATTGTTTTATGTACAGATGCTAAGGTCCACTTGCACACTCCTTAGTACTTCAAAATACTGTTGTACTATCATGCATATTGTATATTATTTCACATAGTTCTAAATTATGCATATTTATTTTTTACACTATTAACCTGTTTATTTCATCTTTTTTTTACCTGAGCCATATTATCAATAACTGTGCAAAATTTATTTTGCCATTTATTTTTTTTACTGTTAGTTTTAGCATTTCTAATGAAGCCCATCTTCTGCTGATTTAGAACTAACTTTAGATTAGCTTGTTTTTCACAACTGCAAACTGTGTGTAACTCTGTCTGTGTCTTTGCCACTGTCATGCCCGAATTTCCCTATTGAGGGACAATCAAGGATTTCTTTTCTTTGCTTATCTTATCTCATCTTATCTTATTTTTTATTGCATGTTGGAAGGTTTGCCATTAATTGTCCCTCAATGTTGTGCAAAATGAGACAAATAAACACTTGATGCTTCCACCATACTCTACCTCAGACTTCATCTCCACTTTAAATCCAGGTGCAAAATGCTGCCTTGTTACAAGTGGAGCAAAATTACACATAATTTTGCTCCAGGTGAAAGTTCAGTTCAGTTCCAACACCTCCTGAAAGGCCACTCTGAAAGGAAGAAGCCATTACTCCAAATGAAAGTTTTGCAAATATAAGAAACAGATTTTTCCCACACAAATGCGAAATCCCCACAAATAAAACTCGTAAATTAATGTTGGTTTGATTTTTTTTTCAAGAATTTTAGAAATGACACAATCCACGTTTGTAGAAACTGGCTCAGGCATTTATCAAACTGTTGTTTTTTTTATACTTTGCATACTTTTCTATTGTATTTCTATCTGTATCAAGTTCTTCTAATGCTTCCCATTCTTTGTTTATACTTTGGCTGCAAATAAAATCTTAATGTAGCTCCACAGTCTGAAAGATAGGGAGCTGTGCATTGGCACAAGCAATGAGATATAGAGGTGAATTAATGAGAACGGTTGATGGTTGGGAAAAGTTCTCAATTACAGGGAGAAAGTCCATAAAGTGTGTTGCTCTGTGATGGACTGGCGACCCGTCCAGATTGTGCCCACTTCTCTCTAGAGATAGACACCAGCAGCCCCCACCTGCAGCCCCCATCCCCTCATCCTTTATATGGACTTCCGTCCGGTGGATGTGCAGGACATGGATGCATTTACATTAGTTTTCTTGTTTATAGTTTTCACATTTTATCATTACTAAAATAAGACAGCAATTACAAAAATATATCAAGTTCACATTTAAGCTTAAACTCTGTTCTTGTGAATTAATGCTTATTTTTTAGAAAATGTTGCTGACTATTACAGAGAGATCACCTTATCTTACTTAAAATTTGTCTAATGTCTTAAGAAATGCAGGATAACTTCTGGATCTCATAAGCAGCAGTGATGCATTCTTGGCCTGCTTTATTTGAATGATAAAAACTGAAAAGCATTTTCCCTTTAAATTTATAAATGCAAAGCCTGAAATGCAACTGAAAAAATAAAGTCTTTCAATGATCAGATCTGTTCAGTCCACTTAAAATTTTATGTTAGGGTTAGAACAGTTATTTCCTCAAAAGCTGAAGTCTCCTATTTAAAGACTGCAAAGTTAATTTCTTCCAGTTAAATTAAAAGTGTATGGTGGTTGATCATCATTCGCTCCTTCTAAACACACTTTTATTTCAACCGATGGGAAAAAAGTCAGGGCAGCATGCTTTGGTAATATGATTCTTCTCTTCATGTTGCACCATATATTCTCTATGAGATACAGGTCAGATGGCTCTTTCACAATGCCCAGACAGCAGATTAAGGTGGGATTTCCCTGGCTGAATCTATCCTTCATACAGTTTCCCAGAAGCTGCAGGTTACTTTTTCTCAGCAGCTATAATGCTCCAGACCAAGGTAACAGCCAGGCTTTGTACATCTTTTGAATCACTTTCTTCTTTTCAATAATTATTTTTTACATATATCTAAAAGAAAATGTTGATTTGGTTTGATTTATCCAGCGAAGTTAACACAGTTCAACCTCATTTTGCTTTGTAAGAAACCCCAGCAGACTCAGGCGGAGGCCTCAACAATCGTCTGGATCGAAGACTACCTGACAAATACACCACAGTTTGTGAGAATGAAGGGTTGTGTGTCTAACCAGGTAGTCAGCAGCACAGGATCTGGACAGGAAGCTGAGGACAGGAAGCTGGTGGACCACTTTGTGGCATGGTGTGGAAACAATCGTTTCATCATGAATGTGAATAAAAAAAGGGAGATGATTGTAGATTGCGCGAGAAGCGGGAATAGGTGCAACACTATTACTATCCTGGGAGAAGAATTGTTAACCCAGACAAGACTGGACTGGAAAGACAACTGTAAAACAGTCTTTAAGAGGGGACAGAGCAGACTGTACTTCTTGAGGAAGCTTAGGTCCTTCTGTTTTTGCAGCAAGTTGCTGTAGATTTTCTATAAGTCTGTTGTGGAGAATGTCTTCTCCTCTGCCATCATCTGCTGGGGTAGCAAGATCAGAGCCAGAGACTTAAAACAGCTTAACAAGCTATAAAGGTGGCTGGGTCTGTTTTGAGGACTCCTCTAGAACCTCTGGAGACGATTGTGCAAAGAGGGATTCTCCATAAAATGAAGAACATTATGGATAACCCACAGCATCATCATCATTGTCAGACTGTCGTACATCAACAGAGTGTCTTCAGTCAGAGGCTTCTCCAGACCCACTATAAGAGACCGCTACAGAAAATTCTTCCTGCCTGCAGCCATCAGCATCTACCTATTGAAGAAACCCCATAACATGAGTTACATCAGCAATTAATATCCCTTTGGGATTAATAAAGTATATTTGAATTGAATTGAACTGAAAACACATTCAGAATAATACACTTTGGTCTTTATTGATTAGTTGAAATTAAATAGAACCCCAGAATTACCAAATATACTTTAAGTAATTAAATTTAGTAATTTAGTAATATAGCAATATGATATAACTTTAATATAACTGCAGTCATGATTATTCAATCAAAGTTATCAGTAGAGACAGGGTGCGAGCTAATGTAGCTGAATTGCAAAGACTGCAGCTCAATGGGGTGTTGTTGAGTTCTCTTCAAGTACAGTTTTGAGAAAAAAGTAGGAGGCCCCAATAAACTGTGTCTAGGGGAAAAGGGGTTTTAAATGACACTTAATAAACTAAAATTAACCTGGTTTTACTCTTTAAAGGAGCATAGCACAAGTTCCACGATTTTCCCAGACTTCTGCTCCCATTGGCGACAAGTTGAAATGACACCAGTGTTGTGTGTGTGCATGGGAGAAGAGGTCACAGGTCTTTTGTTAGAGGCATAATGTCTTCTGAGGTAAGAAAGCTAAATATTCAATAAATACTGAAGCTTTTGCTAATGCATCGATTATGACAGAGACTCTACAAAGTAGCCAGGTGAACGAGAGTGTGCAGCGCCTCACACCCACGTAAACGCCCCGAATCACCGAACAAAGAGTCGCTCTTCTAGTTTTCATATCCAACAGGATACCCAACTGATAATGTGGGGCTGACACATGGTCACAGACAGTGAGTGCAGTGCACTCCTTCCCATCTCAAAACAGGTTTTATTTTCTGAGCACACACCCTGTCTTCACAGCACTGATTTCAAGCAGCATCCCCCCCCACCCAACCCATTCTTGAGTGCCTATGACTTGAATGGCATGTGAGCTCCTCAAACATGCGTGAGCCAGCTCTCTCTTTGCTGAGTGGATTTTATTTGACATTCAATTACAGACGGTGCGACTATACGTCTGGGAGGCATTAAATGAACAAAGCAGCTCATCTTGCATCTCTCAGATCC
The DNA here is from genome assembly GCA_037039145.1 of Fundulus diaphanus. Taxonomy (NCBI): domain Eukaryota; kingdom Metazoa; phylum Chordata; class Actinopteri; order Cyprinodontiformes; family Fundulidae; genus Fundulus; species Fundulus diaphanus. The sequence continues at coordinate 40,490,158 of CM073127.1, read as the reverse complement.
TCTCCCGCTGTGATGCTCCTGGTAGATGTAAACACACCTTCTCGAAAGCAGTCTGCAGACGGTAGGGAGAGTTTTGTTTGGCTAAGAACAAACTCTGCGGACACTCTCCACCCCACACGCCGATATATCATTATTAACTCCTGAAGCCATAACTGGCCTGGATGTTTTCTTCCTCGATATTCCTGAGGTCACAGAGCTGTAGCTCAGTGTCTCCAGCTTTTAAAAACTTGTCGTTTCACATTGTGAGCACCAGGGGTCGCTGTTACCCCATGTTTTGACTCAATGCTATGCAGTTGGAAATGTTTCCTCTTCCACAACGCGCTGGGTGTCTGTTTTGAGCAGGATGAGCCTAATCTGAAGAATGAGTATGGGACGGGCACATAATGAGAGCTATGTCTGTCTGCTGGAAGACTGTAAGGATGGAAAGGTCTCATTCCTCAGCATGCTTTTAATTCAGGCCAATGGTTTAAATACTGTTTAATCCATGATCTCATGGCACTGCATCGCAGAAAGAAAGAGGTGTGAACTGCTTTCATAAATGTCTCTCCATCACACTTAAGCTGTTTGCATAATTAAGCTTTGACACCACTGTAATAGGTGGAACAAGTGTTAATTATCAGTTCTGAATGACTAGTAACCGATAAATGAGCCGTAAATTTAAAATTTGCAACCACCTAATTTAGCTGTCATCAACATCATCATCATCATGGTCACTCAGCAAGTACACTCTAAAAACTGCTGGGGTTAAAAACAACTCTTTACTTTGCCAACTTTTGGTCAAATATGGACCCATCCAGGCTTGGGCTAATTTGTTGTAAAAGTGTATTGGTTTGATCCAGTTTTTTACCTAAAAAAGTCTTAAGGTGACCAACATTTTCATGTAAAGGTCTAATCAAAACCTCTCAGTCCACTCTACTGTGTGACATCATTGTTTTTGTTTGTAGCCGCCAACTAGGAAATGCATATGCTCTCCACAGACAAGATTTTTGTTGCGTCAATATTTCACCCTGTCCAAGGATGGCAGCAGCAAACAAACAGCAGAAAGAAAGGAAATAGAGCCAGAAGAGATCTGCTGTTTTCTCCATTTGGATAATTTATTGCTTGGCAACTAGAAAGACAGAAAACTTCACTGTTTTCCTGCTGAAAAATCAGTTTATCCTTTGCTTTTCAGGGCTTTTCTTCCCCTCTTCTTAGGAGACAGCCTATGAAGCACTATATCATCACCCCCTTGGAGGCTGTAGTGAAAAGTTTGAGTCTCTGAGTGGAACACTGTGGATAAACTGAGCTCAAAGAGAACGAACCCGGGCTGATTCCTGTCCGCGCAGTCCAATGTATACGGACACGTATGTGAAGGACTGAAAGATAAAGTAAAGGTTGAAGACAAGAAATATTTGAGTCAAACATGTATGAATACAATTTTGTTATTTACCCCATTTTTGAAACATGCACATTAGAATTTAGCGGTAAGATAAAATAAAGTTTTATGTTATCAGTTTGTATTCTTACCACAATTTTAAATAAATATTCTAAACATTAGATATTTTATTTTGTTTTGGAAAGGGAATCAGCAATTATCCTTTCTGCTGCTAAAGATATATTAGCATATCTATTATTAATGTCATAATGGCTTTTAAAATCCTTATTTCTTGTGGTTTTAACACAATAATCAAAGTAAAAGTACAGCATTAGAGCCATGCACCTTTTGGACTTACACAAGCATAACAAGCTGAAATTGTCTGGGTAATTCGTCTGGCTGTTGTTCTGGTGGTGGGCTTGCAGTCAGCTGATTAAAAGAAATGCTGCTCCTAGCTTTCTTACTGTACTTTTGAAACAGTATTAATTTAATAACAGAGCTGGCTGGCTCTCCGTCAGTTTAAAAGCAATTGCTATTGGTTTTCGCAATCACAAATATCTCTAACCAGTCTTTTTTTTAAATCAAAGAAAAAAAGAAACACGCACAGCACGCAACAGCAGGCACAACTCTGTGCTCCATATACTTGAGCACTTTCTCTGACATCTCATTAAAATGACTTTTGACTACAGAAACAAAGTGACTAAAACTATCAGGGGCTTTGGAAGCACGGCTTTTGATAGCATTAACAGCCACTTGATTCTCACAGGGTTGCCGAGGGTCAACAGTTCACTGACCGTTGGAGATAGGCCACATCCCTGTCAATGGCCAAGAGGGAAAAAGGAGAGACAAGCATGTGGCCATACCCAAGGGATAATATGAAATTACTTAACCTAATGCATGTTTATGGACTGTGGTAGGAAGCTGGAGTGCCCAGGGAGAACCCACATACACAGGAAAAACACACAAACTCCACCCAGAAAGTCTCCAACTGAGAGATTCCTTTTGAGAGGGTATAGCTTTTCAGCAGGTTTGACCGTAGCATTAGCGCTGCTTCTAAATAAGCTGAAGCTTTAAATACAGACTTAAACCGCTGCTCCAGCTGGATACAAGTCGGAAGACATTGGTTTTACTACGCTGACAAGTTCATTCACAACCAAACCCAAATAAGCATTACTTTTGAATTCAGTTGAATTCAGATCAAAATGCAGAGTGGGAGGAAGTTAATGCTGGTGCTAATTGAAATAATCGGAGTGGCTAATATCAGGAACCTGCTGGGCAGGAGAACTGCCCAGCAGGTTCACCGAGCACAACCAGCACTCCCTCATATACAAATAAATAATAAATTCAAAGCTTTTGTTCAAAAGGATCTGTGCAAAAAAGATCTGTGCAAAAAGCATACAGCATGCTTTTTGCACAGATTCCTGTATTCTCACACGTAGCCTATTTTGCCCAATAAAAATTAGTTTGCTCAAATATGTTTTCTTTCTTTTTTTAAAAGGATGTTCTGATTTTATTATTTCGTATGGTCTATTTTTTCCCAGTTTGTATTGTTTTTTTGTTGCAGCAACTTATTATTATCCTTGTTTTTTAATGTGTTGTGTGCATCTGCGTGGTTCTTTTTGCCTATTGTGATGCTATACACTGGGATTTCCTCCACTGAGTGGCATTTCAAGGACTATTCTATTCTATTCTAAGCCTACATAGTAGATGAAATCTAAATATAAAAGAACATACATTTCCCTCATAGCTGTTTTTATTTGACCCATTGTTGAGATGCTTTAGTTCTTTTATGTACTATATATAATGATGAGGCCCATTTCAGTCTGGTCTCGAACCCAATAACCCCATGTTTTAAGTGAATAACCCAGACGTTTTTAGAGCATAGTAGAACTTGTCAGAGCAGGTCTATCCACATTTTGGCAAGCATCCTTAAAATGTAATAAATCTAACCCGACTCAAAAGAAATTCCCTGGCAACCTGTTCTTTTGCACCCTTCGTACAAAAGGGCATGCTTCACATTTCAGTTCAAGATGACAAAAACACACCACCAGGCATCAACTAAAAACCGACAATACTCCTAGGCTAGGTCTTAATTAGTTAATGGCAGGATTTCCGTTTCAGAGACATTTGTAAGCTTATTTTCTTGAGGACGCCTACGCCTGTGAGAGAGGAGTGAGGTAAGGAGAGGCAGGAGGAAGGAGAGCGCAGATAGGAGGAGGGGGGGATGTGCATCAGTCTGCTGGCGCTCAAACGGGTAACTGCGAGCACAGCAGACTGGAGTGGAGAGGCGAGTCCAACTAGGAGCCCGGTGAGACGGGGACCCCTTCCTGCGCATCACCCAGAGCCCGGCACGGCTCTGGCTGCCGCGGAGAAACTTACGTCTGCTCCTCAAGCGCTCAGTATGCGGACAGACCATGCAGCTGCGCTGATAGACTGAGCGCAGTTCAGTGCGCCTTTTATCCATTTTTCTCCTTCCCCTGGAGGGTTACCCCTTCATTCAGTGACAATGGGTAAGTCACTCAGTTCTTCACGGTTTTTGTGACATAGTTTCTGTCTCTTAAGCCTCCTTGTAGCCAGGATGACAGCTATGATCAGCTCCAACTGGCAGATTTCAACTCTAATGATTTTGTCTGTATTTGTTGCCCGTATTCGTGCAAAAAAAGGTTTTTTTTTTTTCTGTATCTATGTATTCAAACAAAACTGCATTTGTCCCAGACTTGCCTTCATTTACACTGTAAATAGTGTGCACATGTCAAAAGGAGCTGTGATCAGTTGTTAATGAGGCAGGTATGATAAACAGATCTCAAGCTGTTGCCCAATGCACATCTACTGTCTGAGAAATGAAAGTCTTACCTTTACTCATTCACTTGATTTTTGTGCAGCATTTTCAGAAACTGAGTCATCCCTTTGATTGCCTGTGCCCCACTCTACCCCCAACAGGTTCTGTGATGTTGGACTGGAGGTTATCTTGTCTTCTTCTGCAGGCAGCTGTTCTGCTGCTGCTCAGCAAGGGGGAGAGGATGTGCCCTGCGAGTTGTCGCTGCGAAGGAAAGATTGTTTATTGCGAGTCCGGCATCTTCCAAGACATTCCAGTAAACATCACGACGGGGTGCCAGGGTTTGTCTCTGCGCTACAACAACCTGCTGGTTCTGCTGCCGTACCAGTTTGCTCATCTCAATCAGCTCATCTGGCTTTACTTGGACCACAACTCCATCCACAGTATAGACGTTCTAGCCTTCCACGGCGTGCGCAGGCTGAAAGAGCTGATCCTAAGCTCCAACAAACTAAGCTTTCTGCACAACAACACATTCAGTCCCATTCCGAACCTGAGAAATTTGGACCTATCCTACAATCAGCTGCAGTCTCTGCAGCCAGGCTATTTCTATGGGCTGCGCAAGCTGCAGAATCTCCACCTCAGATCTAATGGGCTAAAACAGATCCTCATTCGCACGTTTCTGGAATGCCGCAGCTTGGAGTTTTTGGACTTGGGTTATAACCGTTTGCGTAGCCTCACTCGCACCACATTTCTGGGTCTCTTTAAGCTGAGGGAGCTGCATTTGGAACACAATCAATTCTCCCGGATTAATTTCTATATTTTCCCACGCCTTACCAACCTCCAGTTTCTCTATCTGGCATGGAACCGCATCCGGTCGATAAGCCAGGGGGTTCCGTGGACCTGGCCGAAACTGCAGAAACTGGACCTGTCTGGGAATGAAATTCAAACGCTGGAGCCGGATGTTTTCCGCTGCATGCCAAACTTGCAAACTCTCAATCTGGAAACGAACAAGCTGAGCAGCATTCCTGTGGAAGTAGTGGAGGCTTGGACCTCCTTGACCACCATCAGCCTGGCGGGCAACGCCTGGGACTGCAGCCCCAGCATCTGCCCTCTCATGGGGTGGCTCCGGACCTTTCGGGACCCCAAAGACATCAACATGATTTGTAGCGGCCCCAAAGCTGCGCAGGGCGAAAGGGTGGTGGATGTGGTGAGGAACCGCTCGATATGCGTGGACGCGGCAAACATGTTCTCGACCACAACTGTGGTTATTCTGAGCTCGACCCAAGCTGTTAGTGTCACCGTTTGGCCAGCTCCCCCTGGAGCCACGGACCTGACTCATCCATCACCACCGTCACAGACATCAACCCCTTCCCCTGCGAGTCCTGCCGGGACACACATAAAGACGGCAGGACCCACCACTCCGAGCTCTGCGCCTCCCTTCTCTGCTGAGACCTCCACGTCATTTATTCCAGAGCTGCAGTTTGAACATATGGCTTTCCATAAAATCATTGCGGGCAGCGTAGCCCTGTTCCTGTCAGTGGCATTGATCCTGCTGGTTATTTACGTGTCGTGGAGGCGCTACCCCAACACCATGAGGCAGCTGCAGGAACACTCAGTCAACCATAAGCGCAGGAAAAAGGCCCGCAAGCAGGAGCAGGACCTGAACTCTCAGCTGCAGGAGTACTATCTGACTTATCACTCCAACTCGGAGGCGCTGGACTCCTTGGTGAATGAAAGCAGGCCGTGCACGTGCACTATTTCAGGATCCATAGAATGTGAGGTGTGAGCGCTCTGCCTTTAAGAGACATACGGTCTCATTTCGCCGCAGAGATAAATGGATTTTATTTTTCTCCGTGGAAGATAAGGAGGCGTTATCGCTGATGCAAGCAGATAGTCGGCAGCAGTTAAGGAAATACTTGGGGGTTTGGTACAATATGTGCACAGAAAGGATGAGCTGAATGGAAAGATATATTTGGAGCTAATTATCACCCTGACTGGCGGCAAGAGTACGATTAGCTGTGTATGATCCAAAATCATGACAGGACATCTGCTGCGTTACAAATGGACTCTGCAGAGAGACTGACCTTGTTCTTAGTCAGAGCATACTCTAATGAACCAACAAAGCCAATGTTTTTACTCATTTCGTTCTTATCATGCAGCTTGTAAAGCATTTCGGACGTATGTGCTCTCTGAGAGTTTGTACGTGTGCGAGGGCGTCCCGTTGCCATCTGGTCAGACGAGTAACAGCTCTGCACCTTCGTCTTCTCACCGATAACATTAGTCTGGTTGAGTTATTCCACAGTTGGCAGACGGGCTCAGCCATGGCAGTGCCACAGAGTGTGCGTGCCTGCGTGCGTGTGTGCGTGTGTGTGTGTGTGTGTGTGTGTGTGTGTGTGTGTGTGTGCGTGTGATGGGGGGACAATCACAAAGAGAGCATCATTTGCATGAAGTCACTCTCCTTATTAAAGATGCTTCTCTTCCAAGGGAGATGATCTGTCTCAACAGATAAAGGACAATAAGTACATTTCACGTTGTATTGTCACAATTGACCCAAATGAGGAATATTTAAAGCTCATGAGACTAACCTCAGGACTGAGATGTACAAATGTGTCAGGTCCAGTTAAGGCCTTCTGCGACTGTGTGTCTGAGAGTGTGAGAAACGTAACAGCGTTAATTTTCATATCAGGTTTTATATTTATTATTCCTGTCATTATATTTATGCATTGTTTGTGTAATGGTATATTAATATATGTGTTTTTGGCTGTGCAAATTAAAAGAAAAACACTGGCAGGTGACGAAAAAAAACAAAGGAAAGAAAAAGTCTGTGTTTTACCCATCCATGACAGGTACAGTGGCAAAAGTGTACACACTCCTGTTTAAAAAAAACATTTTATGAGGCGAAACCTTTAATGTGACCCATATCATTTCATCTGAAAAACAAACAAGTCTGTTAGAGCTAATATTTATCAAATAAAAAAATTCTCAATAACCTTGTTGCACAAGTTTGCACCCCGTTAAATTAACGCCTCGTTCAAGCACCTTTCAATTTCATCTCATTATTTGCTTTTCTTGGGTTCCCAGTAGCTTTTAACTATAACAAAGCTGAGATTAAGCTCAGATGTCCCTGTAGGATTTTGCTGGCATTTACTTATTTGCCTAAAAATGTAACTAAAGCCCTAATCTGCGGTCACAAAAGTATCTCAACTTATAAAGGTATCAGTCAGAACAAGAGCACAAACACTATGTCACAGCATTATTTGTATATCATGGTGCAATAAAGAAAGTCATCAACAACTGAAGTGAATATTGTGAAACAGTGACACAAGAGTGTAGAAATTGCTCGGTGGGGCTGCAAAAAAGACCATGGCAGCAGCTGTAAGAGCTGTAGGACTGTCTGTAGTAATGTAGTTCTGGCTGTATTCTACATGTAAACACAATCTCCTCCATGCTTTATTTCAATGTTAATATTGTGGCAGGAATTCGTTTGTAAAGGTCGTCTTGAAAGATCCTTTTTTTCTGGATGAAAAACAAGAAAAAAATAAATGTTGAAGGACCAGAACTACGATGAGAAAGACTGAATTTTTCAGCAACAAATAAAAATGTGGAAATATTTAAGGGAAATGAAGTCCAGTCGAATCTAATTTTAGTGCCGTTGGAAGGTGGGACATGGTTGAAAAATGGCCAGCGTGACCTTGAGAGAGATCCTTTGAGTCTGATGGAGACTTCCCAGTGTTTACACTCAGGCGCTTTTCACCCATTCAAAAAGATGCCGACTCGGGAAATTAAGTGAAATAGCCAACAGTAATGATGTTCACACGATGACAAACTGAAGTTGCATTTCGATCAGTGTGCAGAGCAACAATACCTATCAAAACAAAACGTTTTGTTTAAATTTGGTCAAAGTACATGTAAGATTGAGACGACTGAAAGTAGAGTCCAATTAACGTGACTACAGCTTAGGTCTGCACAGTATATCCTAAACTCATGGCCCATATTATCATCACAAAGAACTGCATGGACTACAATGAATATCAACAAATTCGAATAATTAACATGGCGGTAAACTATTTGGTGTTGCTTGTTGCTTTGGTGAGGTCATTAAGAAAATACCATGAAGTTGTTTTGTTGCTAAAGCAGCAAATGTGGACAGATGCAGGTTTTTGTTTGTGGGACAGAAATAATGAATTCATATTTTTTCCAGTGGCTGGATAGTTTATTTAGGTTTTATGCTTGAAAAATCCCAAATCAAAATACATTGATACTGTTTATTTAAATATTTGCATACTTAGTGCAGGTCATTTCATTATGACAACATTCACCAACATTATGAATTATTATTATTATCATCGCATGTCCTAATATCATGCAGTCCTACAGCTTGTGATCACAACTACACTAAATTTACAAAAGAGTGAAAGTGCTGTCAAAATTAACGTTGATCCATTTGTGTAATCTAACTATAGTTGAGCTCAAGTATATCTGAAAGACATAAGCTTTTTCTTCCAAAAAAACCACACAGATCTGGTTAATCTCACACAAGCATTGTCCTGGTAGAAAGAATAATGATCAATGAATCTTGACATTTTTGGGAACAATTTCAACACTTTTGGCACAAAACCAACACTGTGCATCACCAGAAGAATACCATCCCCACAAGCAAACACAGTGGTGGCACAATTAGGCTGTGGGATTGATTAAGAGCGCCGAAGGTTTTGAGTCCATTTTAATGTCTTCAGGGAGCAAAAGACAAAGATGGGTTCGTACGTTTCTACATCACAATGAGCTCAGCCACATGTCAAAATTGACAAAAGAAAATCGCCTCACCAGACAAAGTTAATGCTTTGGGATGGCCTACACAAAGTAATGGAACAATTATCTGGGCAAATATTACCAAGGCAATATGTATAATGCTTATCAACTCCCACCAAAGCAGATTGTGAGCTGAAATTGAAAAAAAAATGGTGCTTCAAGAAAGCATTGGTTTAAGAGTGTGCACACTTATGCAACCTTATGCTGCTTTTTACATTTTCATTTACCCCTAACTCCCGTACTAATGCATTACCTCGTCTTTATGATCGATTGTAGAAAAGAAATGTCACATTAAAGGTGGGAAAGTTTTGATATGATCTATTATGGTCTAATTATTTACATACTTAACAGTGGGATGCACACTTATATGAGCCACTGCACTGAAAGAAAGAAATTCCTCAAGCCATGCAATTTGCCTGAATGTCACGTATTTCAGCTGATTCACTTGTGCATTCAAAGGGAGCTGTCTTTCACCTGCCTCCTTTGCTCCATCTCTCCTGTGCTCCTTCTGTTCTCCAGTATCCCTAACAAAAGCATTCTTTCAACCCGCACTAGTGGGTTACCTGCAACACCTTGAACTCAGGGCGGGAGAGCGCGTGTCCGTGTCTGGAAATGAGCAGCTTGAAATTTTTAGGTACGATGTGCCAGTGGAGCTTAAGTAGCAGATGTAATGCTTTGTTTGTCTGTGGGTCGAAATAAAACTGGTTGGATGGTGAAACGTACAGGAAAAGCTGCAGTCTAACGCTGGAAGCAGTGTTCGCCTTCATGGTGAGAAGGATTTCTCTCGTGCAGGAAAATGTAGGAGAGAGTGGACACAGGCTGCTGAGGTCAAGGCAGGTTTGCTGTAATATCGCTATCATCCACCTTGTTACGGCCTTTCCTCAGTTACTTGTTCATTTAGAGTAGAGAACATTATGTGAATGTGGTAAGCGAGGTAGGCCTGGGATCAGTCCTATACAGACATGGACACATTTGCTGACAGCCCTGTTATAGACATTTAAAGAGACTTCAAATAAATGTCTGCTTCGTTGGAGTTGCTGAATCTCAAACTGAAAGAAAGAAAAAAAAAACTAATTTTTAACTCGAGGGCATTCATTGACTGGAGAGAAAAAACATCTTATAATGGCAGTCTATTGTTGTTGTTGTTGTTGTTGACAAAATTACAGAGAGCACACTAGCTGCTACACCTAACAATCCATTGAAAATTAATGTAAGAGAAGCATTTTTGTAACAAGCACTTTTTAACGTGAATCAGAGTCACAAAGCGCTGCCAAGAAGTAATCCAGTGTTTAATGCTTCCTAGACATAAAAATATGACACGACAAAGAAATCAATTTCTTTGAGCCTCTGGCTGCTATACCGGGCAGGAAAGCATACTTATCTTGCCACCCCTACAGGAAAAGGTGATGGTATAGGAGGTATGAAAAATACGTCCAGAGCTTTCTGTTGGAAAGCAGCAAAGAGTGGCCATTGGACACTATCTATGTGCCAATGGGTTTTTGTAACGAAAAAGCCTGTTCTATCTTATCACTTTTGTAGACATGTGGAGTCTACTCACCTGCATGGACGTTGAATTAGAACCAGATGATTTAGTTGGACAGAGAGGAAGCTTTTCAGCAACAAACGCTCTAAGTGGGTTGGTTATGAAACCGAGAATGAGAAAATGAACAGTATGGTAGAAAGTCTCTGATGCTTTGGGCTTTTTTTGTTCTCTTACCAAGGACATCTTGTCAGGTTGCATGAGATTCATTTAAAATACCTAGAAATGTTATATTGAAAGCTAGTGGAGTCTAACAGAAAACTGAAAGCGGGATTTTATTGGATTTATTTGGATAATGATCTAAAACACATGACATCAGAAAACCTTCCACGGCCAACTCAGCCGCCAGACAATAATCCTACTGAAAACCTGTGAACTAAGCTGAAGAGAAGAGAAGATGAGCGAGAAGACCAGGATTCTGGGTGATCCAGAGAGATTGTGCAAAGAGATCCCTCGCTCTAACCTTGTGAAATGTTGCAGGGAAGACTGAGTGCTGTCCTATTACCAAAAGGGGGTTGTACAAAATAGTGCCAGTATGGATGCCAATAACCGTACCACCTGAGTGAAAAACTATTATTTTCTAAGAAATTCCCATTCTCAGAGTGATTTTACTTGACAAAACACTCCATCTTTACCTTTTTCACATCTTTACCAGGGGTGAAAACAAATGTGTCTGTGTCGGCTAGTGCAGTGTAGAAAGAGGTGTGTTGTGAGCACCTTTATGGTTTTCAGTCATAAATAATCGTTTGATTCCTCCTGCTCGTTATCAGCTATATCAAGCGCTCTCACGGGCCTCCAGTGCTGTAAGTCTAAAGTTTCTGAGTGGTCAAAGGTTGTTCCGATATGGATTTATGATCTCCCACAGTCCACATTAAAACATGACTCAGGCTTTCTTTATGCTCCGAGCAGGCAGAGAGGCATGCAGCCAAAAGAATTTATATCCATAAATTCAGTCTCCAGCTCTTGCATAAATGATGAACTTCTTTCAAGGTCCGCTGGGAAAACCTTCAGGCCAAACGGGCGGAAAAATGTAATAAGAGCAGCAAAAATGATTTGTTGATATAATTTTGGCAGATATTGTAATTAATGTTTGATTTGTCATATTGTGACTGATGAGAAGCAATTCCTTGTGTTTTGAAGCCTTTTGGAGTTGTGTCGCTGGGAGAGGAATGCTGATTAGAGAGCTGTAGTTCGCATGCTGCTGATCATTACCGAGGATATTTGTTGGGGATGAAATATTGTGGGAGTGTGCAGTATTGACCGAGCAAAACAATGCACAAATAGAACTCTGCTCCGAGGGCAGAATATAGCAAAAACTCACTCCGAGACATGGGGGAAAATCATTGTATTTGAAGTATATACAATGAGGTATTCTAATCAGAGGAGAGAGGCCAAATGCAGAATCAATGAAACCATGGTAGGAAATATGACAGAAGAACTATGTGTTTCCTGGCGAGCTCTCTCTGTGACCAGATAACTTTATCATTTGCTAAAAAATATACTGCTGTGGGAAATATACTGGGTCTCTTTCAAAGGTAAGCATGTCTTTGACCAAAGTTGCATTGTTTATTTAAGAAGAGACAGAAATTGTTTCAAAGCAAACGCAGTATCTCATCATTCGATGCACAGATTCTGTTTGTCTGGCTTTACAATTTCCTATTTTCAAGGTAAGGATCCAAAAAGACCTCAGATTCTGTCAAAAATACAGAGCCATGCAAATACATTCCTACCCCTGGAACGTTACTTTACATTTTGTCACTCTACAACCACAAACCTCAATGGTAGTTTGGTCAGCACTTAGGTCAGCTGTGCTGTTTTTTAAAGTGCTTATAAATACAGTTGGCCTGGCAATGGTGCAACCACAATCTAAAACCTCTTATTGGGATTTTAAGTGATAGAGCAACACGAACCAGTGAATAATTATAAACTAAAGCAAAAATGATACAGGTTTTCTTCTTTTTTTTAGATTAGTAGAAAAGTGTGGTGAACATTTGTATTTGGCATCTGTGAGTGAGTACATTGTAGAACCACCTTTCTCTCCAGTTGGTTTTCTGGGCTATCCCTCTACCAGCTTTAACATTTTACTCATTATTCTTTGCAAAATAAGCCAAACTCGTTTTGATTAGATGGAGATCATTTGTGAACATCAGTTTTCAAGCCTTGTCACAGATCTGAACTTTGACTAGGCCATTCTAACACATGTCCGTGCTTTGGTCTAAATCATTCTGTTCCAGCTTTGGCTTTTAGATTAGGGTCATTGTCCCACTGGAATCTGAACCTCTGAGCCAATGTCAAGTCAGCCTCTAACAAGGTTTCCCCCATGATTGCCTTGTATTTAGCTCCAACCCTGTCAGATAACCTCTGATCAGCTTCTTTGTCCTTGCTGAAGAAAAGCCTTCTCGTAGTATGATGCTCCCAACCGAATGTGTCCCCAGTTGGATGGTGTATTCTGGGTAATGTGAAGAGTGGGTTTTTAACCATGGCTTATAACAAACTGTAAATGGGATAATGGCATTCTTTAAACAGTGGCTGCTGATTGCCACTGTTTCACTGACAGGTCGCCAGTCTGTATATATATATACAGACTGGCGACCTGTCCAGGGTGTACCCCGCCTCTCGCCCAGTGAACGCTGGAGATAGGCACCAGCAACCCCCGCGACCCCATGAGGGATTAAGCGGGTCAGAAAATGGATGGATGGATGGATGGATATGTGCATATATATATATATATATATATATATATATATATATATATATATATATATATATATATATATATATATATATATATATATATATACATGTATTCTCAAATCATATCTCATATGTCATTTATTCACACAAAAAGAAACTAAGGCTGGACTGTTAAGTGGTAAAGTGGTTAGCATGTTGTTTATATGGTGAATTTGCATGATCTCACCATTGATGTATCGGTTCCCTCCAATTTCCTTTCACAAAACAACAGCATTCATGTTGGGCTAATCGAGAGATTCTAAATTGATCTGCAGGAGTGAGTGTTGACTCTTTATGAAATTGGATGATGAGCTGTCCAGCATGCACCAGGCCAGTTGATCACGGGGATGGGCTACAGGTCTCATGTGAACCTCAACAAAACCAAGCAGTATTAAAAAATGAGTGAATGTGCTTTAAAAGGAAATAACGAAGCCCTCAGCTATTTGCGTCACAGAGTATTCACAGATGATGAAATTGATTATTTGAGCTAGCTGGTGGGACTTGGGCTGAGCCACGAAGTTTTCTCAGCAGCAGTATAAATTTTACTCACATTTGAATGAAATAACACTCAGCTGCTCAATAATCCTTATGACTGTAAAGTTCTACAAATTCTCACAGCTCCTGTCCTTGAGCATATTTCCCAATTCTATGGCCTATTGCTCCTGTAGAGGCCTGCCGTCCAATTTCTTCAAGGATGATTGAGCCGTAGAGCCTTACATTGGATAAAATGACCCCCTGGGACAAGAGGAGTTTTCTCCTTTCTCTCTAGATGAATTTAAGGATCCAACATGTATTACCCTTAAGCTGGCACATTGAAGTAATGAGTTCCAGGCTGTTAAATCCAAACGATTAACGAAAATAGAATCAATGAAGAACAAAAGTACTCAAAGGGAAGCTGTCACAGTTTAAGGAAGAAAAGTTCTTCTGTCCTTTGTGCTGCACAACAAGATCTTTTTGTCAGTCTCCCTTTTGTGCAGAGCATGTCACCTGTAAAATTTATTTCAATACGGAGGCGTTAAAGCCTTGGTCGTATATCCCAGAGGGCACTCAAGGAAGGGACAAAAAAACCTTCCTTACTTTTTGGTTCTTGTGAGAGTGGAAGCTGAAAAAAGACCAGGATGAGTACATGAAAAGGAAGCTTTTTATATGTAAGAAACTCAACTATTCCCACAAAAGCACCCTAAAAGTGACATATATAGTTGAAGGTTGGAGGAAAAATAAAATGAAAATCAAAGGGAGAAGCTTTAGCTCAAAGAAAGACAGATTTTCTTTACTGGGTAAAGTGTTATTATCTACTTGGCCACAGTAAATTTTTCATGCACTCATCAGCAGGATGACTTTCACCATTTTTTTGGGCTTTTAATTAGTTGGTCTGTTTCCTGGTGCAACCTGACTTTTAAGTATGTGCCATAAATGTTTAATAGGGCTGAAGTCAAGCTGATTCAAGAAGCCCTTTATTAGCATGCCTTAGCAACTTCAGTTAGTTGGGACAGAAAATAGTGCCCGTGTTTCAATCATCTAGCTGTTGATTATCATTACTCCTTCCATTTTTTTGCAGCGCACCAACACCCTTGATAGGAAATCTTCCCCATAGCATGATGCTGCCACATGAGGGTTGATACAGTCTTTCTTAGTTTAATGGTGTCATGCCTGTGCAGATTCCGTGTTATTTGGGTCGTGTCAACAGCAAACAGGCTTAAATCGGAGGCAACCACAATTTCACTCAGTTTTTCTGAAGACGTTGTGACACCTATCCAGGAGTTTTGTCAATTCTGGCAGCTCTCACTTGAGCAACCTGGAGTTGGTGCACTGCTGTTCTTAAACACATTTAGGTATTTGTACAAACTCAGTCTTCCAAATAATCCCAAAGAGATTACATGAGCAGTTTTATGATGTTTCAAGTGACCAAGCAATCAACTCACATCAAACAATAGCCTCTACCGATCCAGGAGAGTGACAGGTGGGTTACTGACTCAGAATGCACCCAGGAGGATGGGCCTCTATGTGCTTAAAAACAGCAGCGCTCCAACAACAGGTTGCTCAAGTGCAAACCACCAGAATTGACAAAGACTCCTGGATTGGTGTTGAAACGTTTTCAGAAAAACTGAGCGAAAACCCAGTTTGCTCCAATTTAAAAGTGTCACCCCTTTCAACAAAATTCCTGTTATTATAAATAAATAGCTAATTCTTTTGCACCATTCACAAAACAGTTAAATCCTAAACTTGCAAAGATGAGCCTCTCCCTGAGCTGCTCCGGTCAATCATGAATCACAAATCAATCTGAACATGTGGCCGCGCTCAAGAATCAAGCCAGCATCGTGGAACCAATTAAGGCATGGGGTGAAGCTCTGCAGTAGCAGTTCAGAGTGTTACATATAAAGCAAGTGATAAAACTTGTGGAAAAACGTGTGGAAAACTTGTGAGCTCAGTCAATGATGGCATGTGATACCCTTTAAATTTTGTTCTATTTTCAAACATAAGACACATAAACACTAATAAACAAAAACATGACCGACCAAAGTCGGGTAATTTCCTCTGTCTCAGGCAAACTTGAGCCCGACTCGTCCAATGTTAGTGGTGAGAAATGATATGTTTCAATTACAAATCACTGCGTTTACACCTTAAATCCCTTGGATAGCTAGCTGCCAATTTTGTCATCGCCAAATAACGCTTTGATTTAGCATTTATAGATTACCATTTACTTTTTACAAGTCAGTTTATATAAGCTGTGACAATGAGTCAGACATGCAACACCAGTGGGTCGACTTTAGTCCTACCATGATCCTTTTATCAAACACTTTCTGTTTTGTTGAAGTGTAATTGAAAAGGTTTTTTTTTTAATACGCCTGAACCCAAAATTCAGCCTGAAACGTTATTGCGTTTCAAAAGGTTTATCAAAAAGTAGGCAGTAGGCAACTCTGGGCAGATGCTCTGTCCAGGCTCTCTCTGGCAACTCTGAGCAGACATTCTGTGGTGGCTCTTGGCAGGATCCATGGCGTGGTTGGTGACAGATTCCAAGGGTTTGATCAAATTTGTGGTCGTGAGAGGAGTCCAGATTATGTCCAGAAAACCTGAAGCCAAATTAGGTATCCAACAAGGGCAAGGCAAAAACAGGGAAAACCAAAAAAACAAGAACCTGGTCAGAGATCTGGCAAGCTGGTGAAGAAGAACGCTGGACATTTCCTCAGATAGTTTTCAGTAATCTGGCACTGGCTGACCGTGGAATCCCAGCATATATTATCAACCCCCAGGTTGGTAAATTTAACTGGAACGGCCCCGAAAGTCGATATTACAAGTCTGAAAGTCGGTACAACAGGATGGTATGCGACTTTGGCATTCATGATGGTTGCTACTCGCAGCAACATTGAGTAAAACCTCATACTTTGTTTGTAGAAGCTCTCTATTATTTATAAAACATCTAGTCAGTTGTACAGGTGCTACCTTTCGGTGTTCATCAGATGGGATGTTTCAGCTCTGTTTAGTTGCACAAAATACAAGAACAGTCATTATAATTGTTTTAACAACAGTGATAGCATCCATGTTTTTTCCTACGCTCCGACAAGAGAGAAACAGGAAGGTAAAAATGCGGAGATAGGGTAATCTGCGACTCGTTAGCTCCGAACTCCGAAGCAGAAGGAATGCACCAAAATGCGCAAATAAAAGCCCCAACATTAACATGACATTAGTACTGATAAGTGAATTTGAATTACTGACTACCACTGTAGATTTGCCTTTGATTTCAAGATGATAACACATATAGCAGTCAAATCTATCATCATGCGTTTATATTAAGAACAGGTAAAAGTATCCTCTAGCATACCTTACATTTTGTGAGTTATTTTCTTACACATAAAGAGTGATCCCAGAGCTACTTTTGTTTACTTAACATCAGCAAAATCATTTCAAGCCGAAACTCAGTTGACAGCTTGACCTTTCTGGTTGTGTTTCTACTTGCCTTTGAGAAAATGTCTGCCATATAACAGTGCCTAAAGTCCTGTTTATAAATTTATACATAAGCCAAATGAAATGATGTTGCATTCAAGACACGTTGTACATGGAGCCTGTGTGACATACCAGTTTTATGTTACATTTGTAGATTTTCACCTGGTTTATTTCCCCTGATTCTGCACCCGTTCTGCTGCCCACACCTGGGAAATCACCCAAAGCTAACAACAGTTAAATGTATACAATTTACAGCAGCATGTAGAGCCATACTCTTGCTTCTTTAGTTAGAAAACCTCAGCATACAGGGTCTTGTAAAAGTGTTGCTACCCCCAGGAACTTTTTTTAATGTTTTTGCAATGTTGCAACTACAACATTTGATGTATTTGATTATAATTTCAAGTGGTAGACCAACACAAAGTACAACATAGCTATAAAGTGGCAGCAAAATGATACAGAGTTCTGATGTTTTTTTACATACAAAAATCTGAAAGGGTTGTGATGCATATGCTTCAGTCACATTTCCCCTGATCCCCCTGAATACAATCAAGCACAACCAACTGGCTTCTGAAGTCACCTAGTAAGTGAACAGCCTGCTTGTGTGTATTTTATTCTCAGTATACATCAAGCTGTTCTGTGAAGGCCTCACAGTTAGAGAGCGTTGTTAGAGAACGATATGAAAACAGCATCATAAAGACCAAGAAACACAACAGAGAGGTCTGCAATAAAGCTGTGAAAATTGTAACAGTCAGGTCCAGTGAAATCAATGCTCCAAGCTTTAAACATATTATGGAGCTCTGTTGCACACAGAATTGGCAGAGATTTCACACCTGATGCCCTTTGTGACGCAACTGGGATTCTAACCCAGGTTCTCCATATCAAGGACACTACACCATAGAGAGATATAAGGATTTGAGGCTAGAGGTTAGAGCTCCAACTATGGTTGGAGCTAAATACAGGATAATGCCATCAGAAAAAAACTTACAACAGAGCCTTCAAAAATCTTGAGCCTGGGGGAAGGTTCACCTCTCAGCAGAAAGACGTGAAACTTACAGGCAGGAATACAACGGAAACATTTAGATTAAAAGATATTCCATACATTATAATGGCCAAGTCAAAGTCCAAACCTAAATTCTGAGCTAAGACATGAAAGTTCATAGAATTTAACTGAGCTTGTGATATTTTATTCAAAGAAAGAAAGAAAGAAAGAAAGATAATTGCAATAGGCTTTCAGTTGTAACTGTTTTGTTTTGCAAAACATTGTGTAAACAAAGTTTGATTTTCACTCCACCTTACGATTATGCATTAATTTATGGTAATCTATCCCATAAATCCCAACAAAATACTATGAAGTTCATGATTTTAACAAGTTTTCTATTGATTTTGTTCCTCTGCAGTAAATGGGGATATGGTGCCCCGGTGTTTTGGTTGGATCCCACCTGCTTGTTGTTCAAAGTAGGAGGATGAGGTCAAGTACTTTTTGTGTATCACTGCATTGTATCCTGCCCAAGACTCTCATACAATTTCCTCCATTTTGGGGGTGGCAGAAGGAGGGCCTAGGGCAGGGTTCATGTAAGAACCACCTTTGGTTAAAATAACAAAACATTAAGAAAACTTTGTGAGGTGTGAATACTTTTGCATGGCAAGGACACAGAAGAGCCATTCTAGAGGTACAAAAACATAAAGCAATTCTTGCCAACTAAATACATTTTCACGCACACGGTTAATAAACAGAAAATACACAGAGCAACAAAAGTGCAAAAAACTACAATGCATAAAATGTGTAGAAAGGAGATTTTATCCTGTCTAGGTTCCTCCCAGTGGCATAATGACTGCAGTTTAAGCGAGTCCCAGAATTAAATAGAGTTTGACTTATTACAAAGAAGCAGTAAAAAGCATTTACAGTAACTGCACTTATTCTAATTTATAGTGCAAGCAACATCAGATCCCAAGCACCCCCAAATGGAAAGGATTACAACATTTTGCTCTTATATTGTTTCTGATGGCGGGAGTCCTTTCGACTAAAGTACCTGCGGCTCAATGCAATAGTCGTCTCCACCGCTGCATTAATGAAAACAGCATCAGTGCTGCACAAGATAAAAGATAAAAGGTATCAAACCCATCTTAATGAAGATAGAGAAGGCTCCATGGTGAAGGTCGTTAAAGGGCAGAGGAGGGGTGGACCAAGGCTTTACAGGAATGCATGGACTGTTACATTAATGAGCTTTGACTGCCTTTAGCAACTTGATCCTTATGGCAGCTGAAATTTACCCCATGGGGTTCTATCTGATTCCATGGCAGCTAATTCTCTTTTTTATGGAAGTTTGTTCTCGAAATCTGTGGCATTTATTGACCTCTTCTATGAAACATTGTGCTGGCAGTTCCCATCAGCCTGTCGTGTTTGACGCAAGCGTAAAGACTAAAGCCCCATTACCAGAAAAGCTCGTTTGTTGGTCAGAAAAGAAAACATCTGGCAGCAGACCTGATGATAGACGGAAGAGTTAACACAAACTGCTAAATCATAAATCTACTATGTTGTATTTTGTTGGCTGAAGAATCAGATCCTTTGGTCAAAGCTCCATTCTTCACAAATCCGTCAACAATATATTCCTGATTGTGGCCAGAGAGGCAGCAAAAATCGTGCACATAGCCTTAAAATTTCAGCTTTCAAGAGTTGCAATTTGTTTTTTTTATGTGATTGAAGGCCTTGGACTCCCAATCATCGTTCATCACAACTACTGTTGACACAAACCTTCCACTTCAGAGCTGATTTAAACAGTGTTCGCTTGATGTTTTTACACTGGGCTTTCTAAAAAAAAGGTTGAATTTGGCATGAAAATGCGCAAGGGCAATGGAACACATTGATTTTCAAATGAGTTTACCTTTACACCAGATGTTTTCTGAAAATCAGAATAAGGTTTAATAGGCAAGTTGCTTCAAACAACAAGGAATTGGACTTTGGTTTCACTTTGTTCTCAGTGAAGATATTTTAAGTACAGTGAACAAAAAAGTTAAAAGGGTCTGTTACGTCCCTTTGTGACAGGTGTCTCAATGTATTCCTACCAAATGAGCTGTAAGGGAGTGATTTGGGTCGCCCCTGTGTTTGAAGGAAATGCTATGCTGTGGTTGAATTCCAGCAACAAAAAGCAGGGAGTGGTGTTTCTAATAGAATTGTGTGTACTCTTCATTTCTGCCCCGATTTAAATAAATTTGCATTGAGGTATCTTCTGCTGGAGTACCGATTTGAAATTAGTGCCCTACATTTCATCTTATTCCTAAGTTTGACTTCAACTAAATGCAAATTTGACCACCCACTGAGAGGCTGAAATCTTGCTCCTGTACTAAACCAGTTCAAAGCTCTTACACAGCTACTAATTCCTTTTCTGTGTGAGTTTTCCATGTTTTGCCCTTAACTGGTGACTCCTAATTGCTCCGTGATGCACAACGTGTATGTCCGATTATTTGTCTAAGCGTTGGCCCTGTGTAAGACTACAAACCTAAATGGGCTTCTATGTTTTTACTCTCAGAAACTTCAATGCAGCGATAGACCAACGTCAATTAGCGCTTTATTTGGAAGTGAAGGGAAAGGTTCTCAGTGTCAGACTTCTCTCAAATGAAATCTCATAAGTGTGGTGTGTCTTTGTATTCAGTCTTATTTTATTCTTTTACTTCTTAATAAAATCCAGTTGACCCAAGTACCTCCAGAGGCACCCTAATTAGTAAACAAAATCCACATGTGACATTTCATCTTTAACTGTTCTGTGCAGGTTAGCATTGGTTAACAAACAGATGAATGAAGATCTAGGACCGTAGCGCTGTTCAGTCCATTAAATGAAAATGTAAGGAATATGGCCAACCTGCTAAGACATGGACACGGCAGGCCGTGCAAGGAGAGCAGTTATCAGAGAAGCAACTAGGATGTCAATGGTAACTTTGTAAAAGCTGCAGAGATCGACCACTCAGGTTGTAGAAACTGTTAATGATGTGGTAGAATTATTAGTTTGGATTCGGCAGATCAGGTCTTTATTTGAAAAAGCTAAGGCTGTTTCATTGAGGCTCAAATTAAACATGCAAAAAACCGTGTGGCAAAAATACCATGAGAAATACCTGGATGCTTTTCTTCAGCAAGGACAGGGAATCTGGTCAGATTAGATGGGCAGATGGATGAAGCTAAAAACAGGACAATCCCAAAGAAGAATACCTGATAAGAGTTGAAATTCAGGTAGAGTTTAACTTTTTGACTGCACGGCAACCTTAGGCATACATCAAAAGCTAAACTAGAATGGTTAATGTTTTAGAGTTAGGTGCTTCAAACAATGATTTTACATAATTTTCTAAAATCTACTCATATTCTACTCTGATATTCAGAAAAAGAGAATGGTGTTTGCTGTTTATAAATTTGAATCATTAGTAAAAAAAAAAAAATAACTATAGTTAAAGCAGGGGCGTTTTGACCCAAGTATTAGTTTTGCATAAAAGGTTTATTGTAAACGATGTGAAACTTACAGGCAAACAGACAACATGATGACTGAAGGGCTCGTGGTAGGCCGAACAGGCTGAAATGGTCCAGCAGGACAGTCCAAGGGGCTAGGCTGTGAATATCACCGCCCCATGTCGGTGGTCCTCACAGTCCCTGGAGAAGAGGTTTTCTTTTGTTTATGACTTCTTTAGTAAGAAATGATTCTTGGGGCAGAAATTACTTTAACACATTTAATCTAAATAAGCCAGAGAAATGGTACAGTTCAGTACTGGGCTCTCATGTTGATCACAATGCAGGAAAAGGTAATATTAGGAAGAGAGAGTCCCGAATGTCGGTTACATCAGCTTAAATATAGATCAGTGGGACACGCCCCTGCAGGTGTGGTGCTCCCCTTGCATGCTGTCTGTAGGAGACATGTCACTGTCAGACTTTGAAATAGCATAGACTCCAAGGTTTATCCACATGTATATCCTGCCCCGAGATAACTGTCCATTTGTCTATGTATGCCACATCTGTGACGTCCTCAGTGTCAGTGAGTTATCTATTATTTCCCAGTAACTGCTTTCATCTGTAATTTCATATACTATCTAACAAGGCAAAACTCAATAAAACAGAGGCAGTCCAGGTTGTGACCAGAGTCATAAGCTGATGAGAACCCAGTGAGGGCTGAGCGAGCACAGGAACACAAGATAGACAAGCGGTGCGCACAAGCACTGGGGAAAAAATGAATGCGAGGCTGAGAGATGATTTGGCTGAGATATAATTATAATTAGGCGGATTCCCGGGTGAAAGTAGTTGATACACAGCAGCATGTGTTGCACATTGTATGATGAGTGGAGGGGAACAGGAGGAGGAAAACAGCTAGCCGTCACAAAAAACAACAGAACAGAAACTGGTTGCATGACAATATCAAAGTGCTGGTGAAGATTCTCAGTCATCCAGGTCATGGTCATTCCAAAAAAAGGAAAAAACAGGGCAACTGGACTTGTTATCCGTAGTAGAAGACGTTTCGCTTCCTCTCCAGGAAGCTTTCTCAATGGGGTACCGCGCGCGAGCTATTTTTAGAAACACAACGTCACGATGACGTCACATCACGTGGTACGCAGTAGGGCAAACTCCCAAACCCGCCGGCGATTAGCACTCCAGTGTATTATATAGCTCTGTTATTTTAGCCACGGATAGGCAGGATAGGAGGCCGACATGTTAATAATGAAGCGCCTGCTGCCAACATGCTAGCCTATATGCTAGCATATAGGCTAGCATGTTAGCAGGCGCTAACATGGTACCCTGCTACCGGGATAGCTTACTCAAAAACAAACGCCCTGAATCTCTTAAGCGAAAGATTCTGAGATGTGAACAATCGTTTTGTAGCTACCTATTGGAAAGATATACAGATTCCTGGACGTTGATTGCAAACTAACAAAAAAGGCCGACGTGAACGGAGCACGGTGGAAATCATAACAAAGGCATGAACGCCGAGCAGGGAAAAAAACAAAGCTTACCGTTGAATCAACTCGGCCCGTCTTCCGGTTTTTTTGAGCCCTCGACACTCAAGCCACCGTTTCAGCTGAAGGTTGGTGTGCTCTTCCACAGTGCGACCAGTAAACCGTGCGCCTGGGACATCGTCTTGGGTAAGTTTAATGGCTGCAAAGTCGGTCATATCGTTGGTTCTGTTGCGCTTGTAATGGCTGGTTTGTATGTGCGTTCTACGACTGTTTGCCCTACCGGTGCGGCAAAAGGGGCGTTACTCTTAAGGCCGTGACGTCACGTGCGCGGTACCGCATTCAAAAAGTCTGGAGTAATGTGGAGTAACCAGCTTTATACCAATGCCAAACAAAGGCCTTGTAATGGCTTAGATAACATGCAAATTCAACCGAAACAGGTCCACCCCTTAGTAATGGGCGGTCGTTAAAGCCATTAAGCCAGCAGATTGGACCGAAACTGGTCCACTCCTCTGTGACGAGGAGTCGTTAGGGTTGTTATTGGCCTGGCTTAAAGGAACAATGTTTTGATCACCCGAATGAGGGTGAGAGTTAAGGTGAAGATTGGCCGGAATTAATCCTATTGCTGTATTGTAAGTTTTTGAGAGTTGGAACCTAAGGCCTCCTCCTCTGTTTAAGGTGAGAAAAAACAACCTTAAACAGAGGAGGAGGATTTTTCAGGTCGCTATATAACACTTGCCTCAACTTTTTTTATATATATTTTATTTTGTAATTTTGGTATGAGACAAATACACAAACAAACATTTTAGACATCAAACATGTTGGCTGCCAGGCCATGAAAAATAATAATAGAAGAAAAAAAAGGGTGCAAACACAAATATAGTTATATGGACCTGGTCCATCCTAAGGACAAATTTTTATTTTAATGGAACATGACACAGGGCTATGGGGCGGAAGAGAGCCTGTTCAAATAAGGATCTAAGTAACAATTAAAATCCCCACCAATAATTAGACAACTTTAATTCCCATCAGGAATTGAGACGAAGACATTTCGAAAAAATGCGGGGGCGTCTGTTTTTGGCCTGTATAAGCTAACTAATGTAATAGGGAAAGTATAGTGTTCTGGCATAGAGTATAACAACACATATATATGTTAATCATTCTAAGTAAAAACAATAAACTTAATGCCCTAAAGGCAACACAGAAAGAGTTAATTTGCCCAGATAATATGATATACCTGCCATTGGAGTCGACATGAGACGACTCAAACTGAAATAGTATTGATTTATGGAAGAGGATGGCTAACCCCCTTGGCATGAGATGTGAAAGAAGCTTGATATACTTGGGAGATCCAGTTAGCCCGAAGCTTTCTCTGCAGTGTGGGTTTGATATGTTTTTCCGATGAGAATATGATATCTGCTTTTAAGGATTTTAGATGAGAAAATACCTTGCCACATTTAATAAGGTTACCCAGGCCCCGAACGTTACAGGAAATCAAAGATACAGAATCCACACAATTACTCATTTAGCATAGACTAAATAATAAAATATCCTACCAACCATTAAATAAGTCATACTTCAAGCATCTGTACCGTGTTCACACATCAACAAAACATATCTGGCAGCCAACACCAAGTACAGGAAATATTCGACGGCTGAACATGCAGAAACCCCCCACTGAAGCATTGTAACCCTCATTCTTAACTGGGATCGCTGTGGTCGATAAAAGACAAAGGGAAAAAAGATAACTAAACAAGTGCAACTGCCCCCTGCAGTGCACGACACGCACAAATTAGTGATCAAACTATAAAATATTAGACAACAATATAGTTTCCCTACAGCAACAGCAGGCACACATTAACCTACAATTAAGCCGTTATTTTGGGCTTAGCTGGATTGGTGAACATTTTTACTTAACCCCTGACAGTGAAGCTGTAACTTCGCCAGGAAGCGGAGAGAGTGACGGATTTATTTTTCTCTTAAAATCTGAAGGACTTCACGGAAGCTCCTATGCTGCTCCATCACCTCAGCTGTGTAATAGATAAAGATCCTCTGATCGCCGTATTCTTGTGGCCGCTGCCTGCCAAGCCAAATAATTTTCTCCTGCTCCTGTGCGAGGTGTACCTGTGTGATGAGCGGACGAGGTCGGGCTCCTTCAGATGGCTTTGGACGTAGCATGCGGCGCGCCTTTGGATGGTAACCGGCTTTTCAAAGTAGTTGGCATCCAGCAGTTTGGGATTAAGGGTGGACACGAACTCCATCGGTCGCCCATTTTGTTCATCCTATGGAATGCCGATAATCTTGATGTTATTGCGTCGAGAACGACCTTCCAGATCTAGCAGTTTGGATCGTAACACTTTTTTCTCCCGTTGTAGTTCGGTCACCGAGCTTTCCACCAAGCCGATGCGATTCTCATGGTTAGCAGCCTGTTGCTCGGTTGCAGCCAGTTACTCTGTAAGTGCCAGTTACGCTGCAAGCAAGCCCTGGAAACTCTGCTTGAATCTGTCAAATCGATCACTGATGTGCTGCAGTAACTTGTCAGACATCTTCTGCCAGAATAGCGGTATCTCATCCTCATCATCGTTGTTGGTATATATCTCCGTCATCATTTTAGCTTGGCTATGGCTAGCAGCATTAGCCAGCCCAGTTTGGGAAGCAGCTTTTCCGAACTTGGTAGCCCTGCTAGACATTTTCTCAGTTGCGTAGTCGAACGTTGAGCAAATAAGGCTGCAAGAGACCAAGAATGAAAGAGTTCTGCACTATGGTGAGTGATTTTTAATTGTCAAAGGCTCGCGTGCGACTACTCGGCCACCATGTCAGGCCTCATCCTCCACACTTGGTGCGTATTGATGCTCTGTGCCAGCTGCCCTTCTCAAAAACTCGCCTATGTAACTTGAAGGTGTCAGATCCGTCATTGAATGGGTCATGTGACTTGGAGCACCACTCCAGGTCACATGACCCATTCTAGCTTACAGCAATCTAAGTAACAACAAAACAAAACAGATATGACACTTACCTGATCAGACATCTTTTTGGGTCTCTGATGTGGGATTTAATCTAGAGGGGTAAATGTGGTGTTGTCTTTACAAGTAGCTCCATCACTTCTCAATCTGGTCCAAAGTGGTCTGCTATCAGATTCAAAAACACGGAGGAGGACTGCTTAATTTTGCGACAGTGCAGTGTTGCCAATGACCTTAAGGGACACTAGACCTGGAAGTTACAAGTCAAGCACCCCCCAGGTGGCTATAAGTTACACGGTGCTGCTTTAAGTTGTGAGAACTTGCCATCCTTACGTTCTTCAAATCTAACAAAAACGATGCCAAACATTTATGCTTGTTTGTGCCACTAGAGCTTTAAAGAACTGTAGGTCTCATTAAGCATGGCTAGATACAGTATCAAACTAAACCATGCTTTTCATTGGTGACAAAGTTTGAAAACCATAATTTCATCACCTTTTTCCTCCTCAAAATGGTGTGCTTCCCGGTGTTCTTCTATCACATAACATCTTAATTAAATACGTCGCGGTTTGTGGTTGTAAATCTTCAAGCGGAATGAAGACTTTTTTTCAGGCACTGTGTGTGTTTTTGACTCCACAAATTTTATACTTTTTTTTATCTAAGTGGTAGAAAGGTAAGAAAGGGCTCTATCCAGCTTTTTGTTGGGCAAAAATTAAGTTAATATCCTTAATATTTCAGTTACTAAATGTCAGGTTTAAATGATTTGGAAATTAATGGGTGCTGTTTTGATTTCTTATAAAGCCTCCATCTTTGTCAGAACACAGTGAATCAAACTGCTTACAATAATTTGAATGGGTACATGGCGAATAGAGGATGTCCTATGCATTTAGACTGACAGCCTTTGTTTGATAGCCATGCTTTTTTCTCAGCACTACACTGAGCTCAGGTTTGCGGCAAGATATGATGAGCTCCACAATTCAGTGCAATGTTTTCTTTCGTTTTTACAACACACTAATCATTCGAAGGGACCGCTCAGTAACTCATTGTATGCCTGAATGGTGGCATGGCTATAAAGTGCATTCAGGTTTGCATTCCTCAGGGATAGAAATGAGATTTTCTAGTTCACCATGAGTTCAATGATTACTGAATCTAAAAACACTGAATTACTTCTTTAGCAGCTATATCAGATGAATTACTTTTTATTTGGCCCTAGTGTCTTATTCAGTCTTGGAATAATGTGGTACATTACAGTAGGACCTTGAAAAAAACAATTATATTATTAGAATATTTTCATATATTACATAATATATAAATGTTTTTATTAGAATATGTAACATTTATAGACTCTGGTCTCAGTGCAGTGAACTTATAATGTCATGATCATACTGTATGTATAGCCATGTACTCTTATGCTCTGTTGAACCACAACCAGATCTTACCCTTGTAAAAAGATTTTATTCATTAATTTATTGTAATCCATGTAAAGACGCTTGCATGCATGCCAGAATGGCTAGTAAGCTGCTGCCACTCAAGGACAGTAGGGGGTTTATTTGCTCTTTGTTAATGCGAGTGTTTGACATGTCTGTGGGCCCAGCCTTTAAAGGATTACGGAGTCGAGTAGCTGTCAGGAGTTTTAAACATGCCCACATGACATATAGAACATGCATTTGAATTGTAAAGCTTGTACTCCAATGAAAAAAGTTGACTCAACAAATCCTTACAGAAGTAAAACACCAATTTTACAGAAACTATTTCCTCCGGCTCTTCTTCCCCTCAGTCCAGCTCTTGGCAAAACACTGTACATTTTCGAACAACAATTTCACAGAAAAAAAAGTTTTCGGAAAAAATAAAGATAAAAAATTATGTTATCTCAAAAACCTTAAACCCTCTCCAATTGTAACTATGTTTTTTTAAAAGGGTGGATTTCCCCTTCTAGGCTGGGGGTCAGTCTCTGCCTGAAGCGGGGGAGTTTAAGTATCTTGTTCACGAGTGATGGCAGGATGGAGCGAGAGATGGACAATAATGTGGGCACTGCTGCGGTTCGTTGTGGTAAAAAAGCTTTCCATTTACCGGCCCGTCTACATTCCTACCTTCACCTAAGGTCATCAGGTATGAATCATGACCCAAAGAAGGAAATACAAGCAGCTGAATGTAGCTTTCCTCTAGTCAGAGAGCACCCAGGCTCAGCCATAGAGATAGGGTGAGGAGCTCTGTTATCCAGGAGGAGCTCAAGGTAGAGCCACTGCTTCTCTGCATCCATAGGAACCAGTTGAGGTGGTTTGGATGCCCCCTAGATGCCTCCCTTTGGGGGTTTTCCCGGCGTGTCCCACTAGGAGGAGACCCCGGGAAGACTAAGGTCTTAGAGGGACTATATCTCCCATTTGGCCTGGTGGATAGGGATGTCTGGGTTTCTCTCCTGGAACAGTTGTCCCAGCAACCCTATCTCGGATAAGCATAAGATGATTGATGAATGGATGGTTTGACGAGTTTTGTTGGGAAGCATGGAGATGTGGAGCTTCAGATATGGAGAGGTTTTCTATAATGCTTGTATCCTGGGAAAAAATAAATAAGGGCAATTTGTACCATTATCTCATATCCATGGCTTTATGATAAATAGTTGTAAAAGTGATTAGTTTGAGTTAAACTGAACATTCTTTTGTGAAGAATGTTTTGAATGATTGCTGCTCTGATCCACATTATGGCCAGTTCATTACCAAAAGCATCATTATCTATTGGCACCAAACCACTTTTTCTTAGAGGAAGAAATAAGTAAATTACATAGTGTCCTCACTCAGGGGTGTGACAACAACAATCTCCATCTCCATGTCACTAAAACAAAGGAATGAATAATAAGTCCCGCATTACCGCAGTACTCCACCTTCATCAATAACCAAGCGGTGGAAATAATTGACCATTTTAAACCCCCTGGGTTAATATTGGACAGCCAACCTACTTTTGTCCAGCACAACAGTGACAAATCCAGAAAAGGAGCCATCAAACTCTGTCAGCCAAACTGAAACAACACTTGGTTGGCCCCCACCTCCTCCTGTTGCTGCATCAAAGCATGATCAAATCTCCTGTACTGTTCTAGGTGCTAGCTATTAAAAAGAGATGGCAAGCTTGCACAAATAACCACCACAGTCACCAGGATAATTGGTCTACCTACATCAAACTTAACAGACTTAAACAACAGGGCCATTACCCCACATTGCAACCTCAACAGAAGAAGACATGGATCTATTAAACTCCCTGCTCACTCCGCTTCCCTCAGGACGCAGAAATAGACCACTTAGCTGCAAGACGGCTGGCTTTGGGAAAAGCATGATCCCTGCTTTCGTAGAGGCCCAGAAAAAATAGCCTCACTGAACAGACCAGAGTTTTAACCGTTGCTAAGTGTGAACACTGTTCTCTTTCATATCTTTACAGTGTATTTTTTTGTTTTCCTTTGTGACGGTGGTTGTCTGTGAAACGAGAATGGTGCTGGGGAACAAAGACTCTAAGAAAATGGCTTTAAATCAAAAGCTGTCAAACTGGATACAAAATGTAAAACCTGAATGGATGCATGGTCTGTATAAAAAAATTACCTGGTGGACAGCTGTTTTCAGTGTACAAAAAGCAAAAAAGTATGAAAGTGAAAGCGCATTTTTCTTCAACTGCATTATCTGTAGACTGTAACTTTAAATTATTGGTTGTCAAAAGTGGGCACGAAATGTCCCCAAAACTGGCAGGCGGCGCCTCTCCATACCACAAAATGTAATTTACAAATAAACCAGAAATTATGAAATTTCAGTAAAATAACTACATTTTGCATATGGTAGACTTACCCACACATTATAGAAAACATTTTAAAATTTTTGGTTGTGAAAGTGAGTACAAAAGGTATGTAAAGTTAACACAAATTGAATGGTATGTTAGCGTCCCATCGCCAATGGTTCCTGTACGTACCTGAAAATGTTGGGTACACAAAACATAACTATAAAAGGACAAAATTGGAGTCACATAACCTAGTTTTTGTTTGTTTCTTTCTTTTTTACAGTGCAATATACAAAATGAAACATTCTCAACATTCCTCAGACAGCTTTTTTTCCCATACCCAATAAATACGAATGAAAAAGACCAAAACCACAAAGCTACGAAATTGAAGTCGAATAAAATAGAATTTTTCTTACAGTAGACTACTGGATCTGTAGATTGTATGGATGTTCTGTAAATCATAGCTTCTCAAAGTGGAACCCAAACATCCTTGGTGCAGACACAACTTGGCACATGGTTGATACAAAGCATTCCATGGCATGTGGCTCAATTTCCTTTCCAAACAAGTCAGGTCTGGAAAAGACCAAATCTTCAAAGGTGCAAATTTGAAGTGAAAAATAATCTGTAGATTATTGAAAAAAAACACTGAATCATTAGTTGGCAAATCAGTTACAAAGTATTGTATATCATACACCTCCTTTCCATTCCTAAAAAAGTTGAGTAGAATAAGACCAGAAAGGCTAAATGACAAACTGGAGAAGGGGCAAAATTACTAAAACCCATAAGGAGAAGGGTTCAAATAAATTTAGACAATTAACCAATGAATGCTCAATTATTTCGAGTACCTCCGAGCCAAGGTAAAAACAAAGTATCAGTTAAACACTCATTTAATGCTGAAGATGATGAATTTTCCAGGTAAATACCAGTATTGTGGAGGAACTGGATTACATCGTTATTCATCTATTGCCATTTACACATAGTCCAATCCGCTGTTCGCCCTGTTGCTGTTACCAGAACATTTACAGCCAAGGCATTAGCATGTCTAAACGGCTTTAACAACTACCTAATCCAAAGAAAGGAATCTAATATTTATATATTCCTCCCTGAAGAAGCTACAGCCAGAATTACAATAACAAGTTAATTTGAAATTAAAAGTTAATTAGATATTTAACTTGGATTAATGTTATTTGTCCATTATAACATCCGTTTTATATTAGTGAGAGTCTTCTCTATACATCCAAACTGTTATCAGATCTTCTCAGCTGATTTATGCAGCCAATCATTAAATTCTCATTAAAACATCTTGATGAAGACTGACCTGCCTGACTGCTCCGCTATCAGCAGCTTGCCATGCGCCATCGGTTTGAAAATTGAATTTTGCCTCAACAAAGTTGAAGATATGAAGCCAAGAGACATGACAGCTTGGTCTGATTGTTTTGTCTCAGGACCAAATCCATGACAGGGATGTTTCCAATCGTCGCGTGGACAGCTAGCCTTGATGTAGATGAGACACGGAGACCAAAAAAGGAAGAAAAACAAATAGATTGTTGTAAATGGGGAAATGGGAGGCGTTTATTTTGTAAATGTGTCATGTTTTGCTGCAGAAATGTTGCAAAATGCAATGACGGCCTCAATCTTTGTGGACATTTACCTCAATGCCGCACAAATCCTTTTGATGGCAAAACAAATAGAGTCGTAAATTTTTCAGATTGAATAGTGCCAGTTTGTAAGGATTATAAACTTATTCTGTTGTTTCTGGTTCACGAGACTGAACAGAGGAAAGCTGCTCAGACTGGATGGTTCACTTCATGTAATCCTTATTGAACCCGCTGATATTTGCCATCTGTGTGTTTTCAGCTGAGCTAGTCTGGTGTCAAAACTCTTCCTTTTTTCCCTTTCCAGTGAGACTGGGCAGCTCAGTTTAGAGCTGGCTCATCCGCCCACATCACTCATTCATCTGGATAACCTTGTGGGTGTATGTTTTCATCCCAGCAGCAACAGCCGTTTGTAAAAGAAGAAAACTCTAAAAACCTTACCAGAGGAAGAACTCCATGTGCCTTGGTGAGTGGCAGTTTCAACCCTTATTATGTCTTAATGTTGCAACTATCATGTCATCCATGGGGGAAAAAATGAATAAATCTGGTGACAAGATGTTTAAACTGTGCCACTGCAGTATCTGTGGTTTAGATCTTGGTTCAGGAACTTATGTTGGGTTTTCTCCCTGTCCTTGTTTCTTGCCTTTCTTCAAAGTTTAAGAGAAAATGGCACAAATGGGGAACAGGTCAAGCATTTAAACGTGTGCGTTTTCTTTGACAATTTAATGGTCCAACACTGTGAGAAGGTTATTGCTACTGTGGAGGTTTAGTACTCTTTTAGCCAGTATTACAAATAAAATACTGAGGGTTGATATGGACCGCTACCTCCACTTTGGCAAAAGCTCCTGTCGACGGTGTGAAGAAATACCTTTGTCAAAAAGGGCAGCTCTCGATTTACTGCTCTGCTCTGACTTGCACCTATGGTAACAACATCATGATTTAAAGATCGTGATCCAGGATAAAGGTGACTGTAATAAGCTTCCTCTGCAATGGGGGTTGGGTTCCTCTATGGAGACTGGGTGGAGAGTTTCATCATCTGGGGAAGCTCAATGTTAAGGTGCTGCTCCTCCTTATCAAAGAGTCAGGCTGGGGGAGGTTCAGACCTCCTGGACACCTCCATCTGGATGTTTTCCTCACATATTACACTTGGATGACACTCCAGGGCAAACCTAGAATTTGTCGTAGAGACTATATATCTATAGCTGATAAAGATACAAAACAGATTCAGAAAAGAATATGTATAATATGACTACACCAGAGTGAGGAAATGCAAAAAAAGGTAAATAACAGAAATCACAGGAGTTACTCAAAAGTTAAGACGACACAACTCAGCCCAAAGGAGAAAGAACCAAACTCAAAGTATTGCAAATCGTGACGCCTACATGATGTAACCGTGAGCTCACAGCAGTTAGGTTAGAGGAGGAAAAATTGTTTCATTTTGCTCAGTGTTTCCTCCTAAAATGGTCACAGAAGAATCTGAGTTTTAATAAAACAAAAAGCAGTAAGGTTCTTAAAAAAGGATGACCTTTAATAGATTCATCAAAACGTTTCCATCGAGATGTCATTGTTATTTTGTCTGTCGTCTGTTCCCTTTCCCTGTTGACCCCTTATAATTTCCCAGAATGGCACAAAGCTGTTGGAAACATATTTCACATGCTTTGGAGTTACCAACAATCCCCTGAGCTAAATTTTATTGAACACACATAGAAAAGATGACACCCTCCATTCGGCCAATGCAAAATTTAAAAAAAAGAATCTGCATAAAAAAAAATACCCGAGAGATGGTTGGAGTTGATTAAATGGGCTAACTAAGCCCGACCTTTAAAATTTTTATTTGTGCTAAATTCTGACAGGACCTTTGGGCTATAAGTTAATAAGAAAATGTAATAAGTTACATTTTCAACATATTGTCTGGGCTAAATAAAGACCAGGTCTGCCTAACCCTTAAATAGTCATGAAAATATGCCCAAAAATCCCAGCTTTAAGGTGTTAGATATTATATGAGAGTACTATGAGCAGTTACTGTGAAAATCACACAGTTGTGGCATACATAAAGAAATGGTCAGTTATGTCAGGGCAGCTTGTACATGTGGATAAACCTTGGAGTCTATACTATGTCACAGTCTGACTGTAACACGTCTCCTATAAACAACATGTGAGGGGCGTGTCCTTGCTGATCCATAAGAGGCTGACGTAACCGACGTGCGAGGCTCTTTATTAATTTCTTTTCCTGCATCGTGATCAATATAAGAGCACTGAGCTGTACCATTTCACTGGCTTCATTAGGTTAAATGTGTTAAAATATAGTTTCTCTTTCAAGAGCCATTTCCTACTTAAGAAGTCATTAATAAGAGAAGACCACTTCTCCAGGGTAAGGGATCAAAAGGACCGCCGACCGGGGGCGGTAATCTTTAACAATGGTTTTACCTATGATTCGACTGTTGAAGGTGTAGGTGTGTTTTCACTAGTATTTTAGTGCCATGCTGTAGGGTCTTCTTGGCCTTTTGCTGTCCTCAGATCAAACTATTATTTGAGTAAATCAATAGAAATCACATTGCTCCAGATAATCAGGTTTTAAACAGCTTGCAATCATGTGCGAGTATATGAATGTACATGAACCAGAGGAGGATTGAAAATTAATTTTAAGCACTTTAAAAGCTGTAGAACAA
Source organism: Fundulus diaphanus (assembly GCA_037039145.1). Lineage (NCBI taxonomy): Eukaryota > Metazoa > Chordata > Actinopteri > Cyprinodontiformes > Fundulidae > Fundulus > Fundulus diaphanus. Next base: position 40,456,108 of record CM073127.1, on the reverse strand, counting down.
TGGCCTGGATTTATGGTCACAGCTAGTTTGCAGTCAAAACTGAGCTTGCCCACGTTTTAAATAATGAGATCAGACAGTAGCAGTATGCAAATGACAAGAGCGTACGTAATGCCTTTCCAAACCGTGTGACAGAAACACGAGGCATGCGACTCTAGTTTTATTAAGGGCTAACAGACAACAAAGTGATGTTTGCTAATTTGCAGCTCTGATAGAGAACAAATGGCATCAATAGAACGTAAATTAATTTTCACACAAGTGTGTGGATGAAAATTGCCATTACTGTATGAATTCTTCTGTCAATTTCAAGTAAGCATGTAGGCGAATCCATTCAGAGCAGCTTCAGCTCTCCAGAAATAATTTCCCTTCCAAATGAATGCCTGCCTCTTATTGACTGATGATACAACGGACAGTGAAGCAGAACATCTTCCGTCCAATCTCATCCTCATCACCAGTTTTTCTCTCCAGCACAGTTGGTGGGCGAGTCCGCCACTGCTCTCTCTTAATTTGTGTTTTCTGAAGAAGAAAAAAAAATAAATGAGCTCGAAATGACATCGTTAAATAATGATTCCCTGATGTTCATGGGAAATAAGAGCTGTCATTACGGTAGAGACGGGGTGAGATTTCACTGGGTTTTTTTTTTTAAATCACAGAAAGCAGTTTCCATCTGACTCCTACAAGCGAGGCTTAGAGGACCAAACTCTCCACGGTCTCCCTCTGTGTGCCAGACTTTACTGGGTTTAGCACAAGAAGCACAACTTATTGGATTATGGAGTCCGCCGTCTATTCTCATATCGCTGGAGGCTGTGTGTTTGTGTATGTGTGTGGGATACGTGGCCAGCTTGAAAACACAGAAAAGCATGCATGGTAAATTCCTCTTTACCTACTTGTTTTAGATGCCTTTTCATGTCCAGAGGTTGGTAGTTTAACGCTTCAAGGCTCATTAGGGCTTCTTGTTTCACATGGATTTAACTGCCGCACTCTAATTTCAGTCCTCGGGAAGTGTTGTGTCTGCACAGACAGAATAAGTTTTTGGCACTCACTGTCTGTTAGTTGAACTCCATGCTGATGATATAATGCTGCATAATTGAGCACAATGAGACAGATATTTGCAATAGAAGTGATTTCCTGGCGTGTTCTCTATTTATGGTCTCCGTCTCTTCTTGAAAGTATTAACTTTTTACTGATTTGTCTCCAGGTAGAGTGGAAAGTTACATTTTCTTTCCTTCCTAATGCTTTCATTTCACTTTCCTCTAATACCTTTTTTAAGATTAATATGTGAGTTAAAAACATGATAATTGCTTTTTTTCCGTGTGATTTTTTTTTTGCAGTGAGTTACTAGTTGAACCAACAAAGTTGTAGTGTGTGCATTTCAGGACATCCAAAAAGATGAGCTAGTTCTTCCTAAATTGTCCCAGTTTGTTATTCTCTGAATAAATATGTGATTTGTGCTGGTAGTAAAAACTACCAGTAAAAAGGTTTAAATGGAACTTGATGCTCACAATATGTATACAATGTATTTTAATGCTAATAACAGTTAAAACCCTAAAAATAACCTTATTTTATTCTTAATCCTAATCTTGCAGCTCATTTAGAAATTATTTTGTTGATGTGGGACCAAGGCCAGCGGCAAAATGTAATCAGTCTATGCCACATGAGTGATTTAAACAAAATGTGTTTTTTTTGTTCAGTATATAAAGATGCACCTAGCTGTGATATGTGGCAGATTTACAATCTGTGGCTTTTAGAAAGCCATGACCTGCCAATACCGATTTTAGCCGAATACTGAATTTAGCACAAAATGTTTCTTATTGCTATCCTGCTGTGAGCTGTTTTCATTTTTCAAATAAGGAATGACGACGTTGTACCATGTTGTTTGTGAGAGCAGCTGCTTTGAAACAGTGGTTTTACTCATTTAAAATAAGGATAGGAAGGTTTGGCACAGAAATAAATTGTCTTTAGCATATTTTATTAACAATTAGCACGGTTAGCAGTACTAGCTGTAAGCATCAGTTTCCATGTGTGTATTCTCTGGCAAAATGTCAATCTGCACCATTACTCAGACTTCCGAAAGGTTGGCAACATTTCTAAATCCACGGAGGTCCAAGACATACAGAGGTTAAAATCTCAAAAGACTAAAAGAGCAAATTTGCTGTAATACGCTCAACACTAAATGAAGTTGGCTCTCAAACAATTTGATCTTCTTCACACGGGTTTCTTGGGAAAACAAATGCCACAGAGCACAGCAGATAAGCTGTCGTGTTCTTTGTTTAGGTTTAACAAAACAAATACAAATCAATAATAATTTCATCGTCAACAGACTACATCTACATTCTTCTAGCTGCTGATTTTTAATGATATAAACGGAAACTATCACTTTTTGGGCTTAAAGTCTGTTCTTAAAGGAATGGAATACAGAGCAAAGTTTGACAGACCATAGGTAAGGTTCTTTCCTTTTGAGGGTTTGTTAAAACCTTTACCAAAATATTTTTGTTAGGACTTCCTGTTGCAGCTTTAATATGGTGCTTTCAATGGTCAGAAAAAGATCCAAATTTAGAATTTCCAGCTGTCCTTTAACCAGTCAGGACCGACTGAAGTAAAAATGATCTGAGTACAGCCGCAAGACAATCCTCAGAAATTTGTTAGATTAACAGATTATCTTTAATCTTTACATGAAGCTAACAAAACATTACACCTTAAAGCCAATTTAGAAATGACGAAATATTTCACATCTTTATTATTTTGTATGGTAACCTAGAAATTGAAAAATAAAAAAGAAGATTTTTTGCCTTTGAATGTTAATCTCAATGTTAAAACAGGCACACATGATGGCACCATCCTTCGTTCTTCTTCTGAAGAATAGTCCAAATATTTCTGGAAGGAATTTGCCCAGCTTTGGTGAGCTCTAATGAGCTTTTTGCTGAACCCCCTTGTGGAAATCTCCCCTGGTTCTTCAATCTGAGTTTATTCAGACAGCTGTTTGCTGGGGGCAGGACCCAGGCTGCTCTTATAGGCTAAAAAAAAAAGCATTTCAAATGTTCCAAACTGTCCCTTTTGGGAGGCTTTGTGCCTTTTTGAGGAAAGACCTGGGAATGACGTTTTCTCTAATCCTGCGCACTCATTTAGTTCTGATATATGCTTCCTGCTGCCACTCTCCTTTGAGGTGGGTGTTGTGCTCACAGTGGTGCAAGATAAAAAGCTCCTTCTGGATGGTGACTTGATCTAATGATTCAGATTCTCCTCTGTGCAAACGTTTTCATATTCTAACCACTGTCAGACCGCAGAGTATGTACGTAGGGGCAGAACAATTGATTCGGATTGTTGTGCAGACATCAAAAAGTGACCATAAGCAGTAATTGTTAAAGTCAGGGGATTGTGTCTGACTGACTTGACTTATGTTGCTCTTTGAGGGGCTGACTGAATATCCTTCTTCCTGCCAGAGGCGACATCCTCATCCTAGTGACTTTCCACCTTTAGAAGACAAATATATCCGTCTAACAGGCTCTCTGACATTGACACACAGTGAGTCATGATGCTTCGCTGTTTGAGTATGGCTGCTGGCAAGCCCTGATTTTCTCGAGCCTCTCTCCTCCTTGTTTTTGTTATTTGTTTCCACCCCTCCCATGTTGTTTACTTGTAATTTGGAGATCTGACAAGGAGGTGTGCTCGCTACCCCGTTGTCTGATTCGACCACCTTTCCCAAATCGGCGAAGACAGAAGCAGGTCTTAGTCATGAAGAATCTGTGAAGAATCTGGTTACTTTTCATCTACCAGGGTAATTAAGAAGACCCCAGGTGACAGAAAGGGATTGCTGGTATGCAACAAGTTCAGAGCATTTAATATAGGCTTGTCTGACTTTTTTTTGGGCTCACCTCTTTCAGTGTAATATGTCTGGTTGATCCAACCTTGCTTTGTCTTGGTCTGAAGAGGCTGAAGAAGCTCTGGGGGACTGTTTCAGCTCCACTGTGTGGGAAGAGCTGTGCGCTCCTCGTAGGGAGGACATTGACAGCGTGACAGGCTGCATCACAGGCTTAATTAGCTTCTGTGTGGACATAACTGTGTCCCTGATTAAGGTGTTTCTCCAACAACAAGCAATTGGTAAACCCTGAAATAAAGTTCTTCCTCAATGAGAAGGCGAGAGCCTTTAGCTCAAGAAACAAGAGGGAGCTGAGGACTGTGCAGCAGGAACTGAAAAGAAAGACAACGGATGGGGTGTGATTCTTCAATGAGATGGTATAGTGCTATAGTTTGTCCTCACCAAACCAGCGTACACTAATTGCCCTTTACAAGCTGAAGACCTCTAATCAGGGATGGAAAAAAACATCAACATTAAGAAGATGTTCAGGTCATAAACCAAACTCCCAGGTAGTATGTGGTTTTAGAATGATCGTCACACTTCTGAGATCCCAGAAGTGTGACGATGTCACGTGAGAACTATGTATTTTTCAGCAGCTTCAATCACACTCCCCCCTCCCCCCATAGTTTTCCCCTGCTGCAACTCCCCTCATCTTTGGCCACTGCTTGCTTTTCCTCCCAGGACCTCACACCTCTCAGCTCCTCGCCATTACCCACACCCTCTGTTTCAGATGACTCCATCCTACAGCCTCCTCCCCCACCACCATTATGTCCCTTTCAACACTTCAGGTGAGCAACGTGCTGCAAAAGATCGCGGTATGAAAGGCTGCAGGTCTGGATGGCATCAACTCAAGGCTCCTGAGGGACTGTGCAGATCCTCTGTGTGGTGTCATGAGATATGTATTCAACATCAGCCTAAGCTATCAGTACCACAGCTATGAAGACCCCCTGTGTGATTCCAGTGAAAAAGAGCATACATCAGAAGGACATCAGCAGTTACAGGCTGGTAGCACTGGCATCACATCTGATGAAGATACTCGAGAGGTTGGTCATCAACGATCTTCACCCCTGGTGAGGTCTTCATTGGATCAGCAACAGCTTGCCTACCAGCCTGGCTCCCAGGTGGATGGTGCCATCCTCTACTTTCTGCACCAAGCTCTAACCCACCCAGAGAAGCCTGGAAGCATTGGGATCATGTTTTTTAATTTCTCTTATGAACTTAATACCATCCCACCAGGACTTCTAAGGGACAAGCTGGAGCGGTCACGAGTGGACCACCCCCACTACCTTACTGTGCACTTACACTATGTGTGGACACAGGGCTACATTATGTGTGTCTGACAGGCTGGTTGGCAGTATGCTGGACTGCTTCTACTCCCCAGGTTGTCATCTTCAGAAGTTCTCAGATAACCCTGCCATAGTCAGCCTCATCACAGGTGAGGAGAACTCATAGTACAGACGGTGGACACAGGACTTTATGGACTGGTACCAGCGGAACCACCTACTGACCAACGCATGGAAAACCAAAGAGCTGGTGGTGGATTTCCGCTGGCACTGGTTCGCTGACCAGTGAACATCTAGGGAACTGACATTGAGATAGTGGACTCTTATAAGACCACTATATATAAGACCTGGACAATAAACTGGACTGAAGTCTCATCACTTATGCTCTTTACAGAAAGGTTCAGAGTAGACTCTACTGCTCTACCTGCTACAGAGACATGTCTTTTGGAGTGCAGATGGCACTCTTAAAAATCAGTAACACTTTACTTGAAGGGGTGTGTGCACGACTGACATTACACTGTCACAAACATGACATAACACTTGTCATGAACATGCAGGAGTCTTTATGAATGTCTATGACTGCTGTCAATAATCGGCACATTATGACACCTTTAATGCAAAGTTGAAATCGTTTAAAATGTCTTTGTTATGACAACCTGACATTAACCAAAAAATCACAACCCATCATAAATATGTGATAACAGGTCTAATTATAAACCTTTAAAAAGTTATTTAGATGAAAGTGTTAACATTACAATACACTGTCATACATGATTAGTCTTAACTTTGGCTGTCATGAGACCTATTTGTGTCATTAATTTCCCTTATCTCAAGTCAAGTTGAACAGGTAGGACTAGTTTTACAGATGTCATTAAGTGTTATTATCCTGTAAAATGTTTTAATAACAGAGTAATTAAGGTTTAACCTTACTTCAAGGAAAGTTGAACAAGTAGGACTATTGCATAGACGTCATTAAAGCTAGGGTCGCCGATTTTTCCGGAAGTCTCCCTTTTTGAACAACAACGCATCCGCAAGACCGTCTTAGCTGCTCTTCCGCTCTTCAGGGGGATCACATGAACAAAAAAAATCTCCCAAATCCACTCTGGTTTTATTTCTTTCTACTGAGGCCGTCCTCTTCTTCTCTTAAACTTGCACAGGTTTGCTTCTTGCGACTCTCAGCCATGTTCAAAGTCTATGGTGAGAGCAGCGGAGCTACAATGAACGGCTCACACCACTAAGCTAACCGGATACATAAACCATAGAAGTGCCCATGCACAGCCAGCAAGCAAAAACTAGTAAGGAACAAGCATGGACACTAGCAGTACATGAGCGCGTCAGAATGATTGCCATGTGAGACAACCAATAGATAAGGCGATAACCCTCGAAACTCAAGGGATAGAGGAGAGTGAGAGCAGGAACAAAATTATGACAAATCACTGACCTTTGGTGTGAAGAGCAGTCATTGGTTAGAGTTATTACAGGCCTGCAGCGCCCACAGAGATCGATTTTTTTAACCTCCTTTTTCTGAATACATAACATATTGACCACTTTCAGGATGGAAGGACCATTTTACCCAGTGTACTTAAAAAGTGTTTCTGAACATGATTACCAGCTATAGCTTTAAGTGGTATTATACTGACAAATTTTGGTTCTGTTAATATCAAGTTGTCATAACAAAGACATTTTACACAGTGTCAACTTTCCATTGAAAGTATCACAATTTACTGAATGACACTTAATGACAACAGTCATAAACATTCATAAAGACTCCTGCATGTCCTTGACATGTTAGGTTTTATGACAGTGTAATGTTAGTCTTATGCACACCCCTTCAAATAAAGTGTTCCCCATGTTTTTGACTCAGCCATTTTCTATGGTGTAGTTTGTTGGAGCAGCAGCTTATCTGCTGCTGAGAGGAAGAACTTAGAAAGCTCATCAGGAAGACCAGCTCTGTCCTAGGAGGGCCCCTCGACCCAGTGCAGGTAGTCAGAGACAGCAGGACTCTGGCAAAACTAACATCCCTGTTGGACAATGTCTTCCTCCTCATGCATGAAGCTGTTGCAGAGCTGGAGAGCTCCTTCAGTGACAGACGGCTGCACCCTGGGTGCATTAAGGAGAGTAATTACAGGTCCTTCCTCAGCTGCACAAACAAGCATGGACTTTTTTTTACATTGTTTAAATTACCCCACCCAGTTGCACATTTTTAATCTGGGCATTCAGTATTTAAGAACTATATTTGATGCTAATTCTTATGTTTCATATTTACCCATACTGTGCCATCTCTTTTTCTTCTTTTCTGTTTTCACATTTTTACCTTTGTGTGAGTCTGAATGCTTCTGTTTGCCTTTCACGCTGTTGCTGTCACACGTGGATCTCTCCACTGAGGGACAATAAAGGATAATTCTTTCCCCTTTCTATTCTATTCTTGTCACACTGCCCGGCTCCACGCTCCGGTGCCAGGAACGTCTTTTACACCGGGAGGAGGAAGTGGGGCAATTAACCCCATCCCACCCCAGCCTACCCCCACCCCCTGCTAGTCAAGGAAGCCATACCTTGCAGTCTCGCACAAACCCTGATATTTGCGGGACCGCTCAGGAACACCTTGTAACACAAACCTGTTGGGGCGTCTCCACGCGGAGCAGCAGGTTCACAGCGTGAAAATGCACAGCATGCAGAGAGGGAGGAGGGGAGGATTTGGAATGTGCGCTCCGATCATGTTTCATACCGAGCGCTACTAATTTGTTCATCTCCTTAATGAGCATTATTGGCAGCGTCACATTAAACCAGCACTTCAGTTTCCTAATGGCCAACGTCACACTCTGTGCTCACGTCATATACTGTACGCCCTCCTGTAATCGATGCTGAATTATCCCACCAAAGCTTCAAACTCATGCTCACTGTCGGGTGTTTCTGGGCTTCATGTTCTTCATTTTTAAAACAAAATTCAAGCCATCTGTGACTCTTTGGATGATCTCCGTCATTTAAAAGGAAAAAAACAAGTTATACTTAGAGCATAAACAGCAGTAGCAGCTGTCACACTGCAGTTTACAGCTCAGAATTTGCTGCTGTCAAATCCTCACGGCTCCCATTGTCTGCTGTCTGTCAGTCAGTGAGGAACAACAACCGTGACTATGTTTTAAAAAAAGAGAGAGAAATGAGGGGAACAACTTGTGGGGGCTGTCAGACACAGTCACTTCTGTTCTGCTGTTTTAAAAAAAAAAATCATAAAGAGAGACAGTCATTATTTTAGGAAGACTGCTGCCCTTACGGTGCTTGCACAGAGGAAGTAGAGATATGCATCGTTTCCATGAAACAAATCATAGTAGATGATCAACACCAAAAGGCTGAACAGCAGCATAGTTATCGAGCTGCTCAAGAGACACATGGCTAATTTTTAATCTCTGTCATCAGCTGCTTCACACAAACCTGTGCAAAGAAAACAGTTTCACTCAGACACGGGCATAGGGCAGTTACTGGTATCAAGGTACACCAACGTCTTACTTGAAAAAATGTATGGCATGCTGTTCCCACAGTCTTTGAGATTTCTTTGGCTTTATGGAGCACTGAACAGAGTGCTGCCCCTCCCCATCTCTTGCTGTGCACTGCCAGTAAGCTGTTTGAAAGAAGGCTCTAATACTCCCCCCACCCAACCCTGGCTTACAAGAAAGATTGCTACCATAAATGGATCCATGCATGGATATAAAACCAGATGGGCATTCAAACAGACAGTTCTGTATAGATCAGATAACATGTTAGAGACTTTAACTAGAGTGATCAAATACCATTCAGATGATTTTGAAAAGAGAAAAGGGTCTTTAACACAGCCCTGCTGGCATTATCGTACGATCATTTTCTTTTTGTCCACAACAAATGGGTCCTCATGGACTGGACATGTAAATACACATTGGAATAACTTGCTGGGGGTGGAATGATATAATTACTTATTTATTCATCTGACTGCTCATGCCATCCCCTAGGCTGTGGCACCCTGGGTGGAGAGTCATATCAGCCAAATGAAAAGCCTGGTAGAAATTGAACCTACCAGTGGACTTCCTGTTAGGCTCTCCTGGAACAGGTAGAGCCTACAACAAAGTGACGTCAGCTTGATATTTATGTGTTAATCTGTAAATAGCAGAACAACGAAACTAATATGATACGCAACAAGGTCTACCACTAAACTTAGCTGGTATTTATTCTTGATTTATGGCTGTGTTTATAGATTAAAATCAAAATAACGATAAATAAATGTCGTACAAATTTTACACAACATTATCATAACTGTAAAAAAAAAAACAATACATTAAATAATTTTATCAGCGGGGGAATAAGTATTGCTTTTTTCTGTTTTAGATTAAAGCAGTTTCAGCAGTTAGTATTTATTCCTCCCAATTTCTCCATTTGTATTGTACCTTTAAAACATTGAGGTCAAACAAGAGGAACTTTAAACCAATAAAACAAGTATGAAGGAAGTTTGTCTTGTTTTGCAGCTCTGGGAGGGGCCAGGACCTGCACTATGATCAGTGAAGGTGTGGTCATAGTTACTGCTGCTGGGTTTCACCTGAGAACAGAATAAGCAAGCCTCCCCTGCAGTGACACGGTGACAGGCCTCGAAGGACTCACGTTTAAATTGGACCTGATCTCTTTAAGGTACATCAGAGCGCCTCAGTTTTTCTCTATCTGTCCCTATTGATCAACAGATCTTGATATTCTTGCTGTGTGTACTGACAGAACCTGTTTGTCAGACTTCTGCTAAATCATGATTTATTCCAGACATCGCTTGTGCATTGAAAGGCTAAAAAAAAAAAAAATACAGCATTCGTTGTTCCTTTTCGAGATTCAGGTTGAAGGACAAAGTGTTCAGAGATAACAAGCTGTGACTGAGGGGGGCTCTGAAAATATTTTCTCTGCTTAACGTCATGTTTGCTCTCAGGGTTGAAATGGATCATACGCGCTGGAGTGTGTGGCTGAAGGTGGCTGTGCTGTTTCTAATAGCGACTCAGATGAGGACAGGTGAGCCTCATTTTCTTATCTCCAGAGAGCGTTTTGGGTTTTAGATGAGGCCTACTGATCATGTTTTCATGTTTCCATCCTGATCTGACGAGTGAATTGCATTCCAGACACTCAAATACATAAAACGCAGGTGTCTGATGAGCACCTTGAGTAACATTCATCCTTTTTTTCCCCCCCTTCCTCTGTTGCTAAGGATCACAGAGTCGTGTTCATGTGTGCCCTATAACCCTGAGAGACGGTTTTAATTCCACCTTTTTTCCATCCCCGAGAGATAAATTAGTTCTGGGGCTCCTGGCAAGCTTTCTGTTTCCATTTATAAAGCTCACAGTGACAAGTGAATGCAATCAGATGCATGCAGCAGGTATACAGTGAAACAAAGACTTGTAAACGCAGCCAAATCTTCACATTTCAGCATCAGACCAGTAGCTGATTGAGTGAGGCTCGATTGAATACGTTCTGATGCTCCCCTGTTATAACACTAAGAAAACACGTTATCAGCAAGAGCGAGGAGGATTTGAATGTTTTCAGCTCATTGTATCAAGCTTAGTGACTGGGCTTGCTGGCAGACCTCCTAAGACAGGGACAAACCACATCTTCCTTACAGCCGTGCTGTGCCCAGGGGTGCAGTTTCCCCGTGTAAACATCTGATTGACTGGTTTCAGCTGCTTTCCTGCCTCCTCTCATCACGTCTGACATTTACATGCTTTCCGAAATACCTGCGACACACTTTGTTTGTTTGCCACTGAGATCTGAGGTGTCGTTTTTTTTATAGCGGGTTTAGGAAGGAGCGGAAGATTTAAATAGTGCTCCGCTTTATATATTTAGTTAAGGTTAAAGATGTAATTGAGAAAAGGCTTCATGTGAGCCTTTTTCTTTTTTTTTTGTTTCTCACAGATGAATCTTACTTGGATAAAGAAGCTGGGTGTGCTGCAATTTATTTCTACTCAATTACTTTTGCAAAGGAATTTGAAGGATGTAATGATTAAAGCCTCTTGCTGTAAACAGTGAGTCACTGGGGTGTGTGTCAGAGTTCTCCGTTGCTGTGTTGTGAATTTTTGTTTCTGTTTGTTGTTTTGATTCTGTCCATCCACTCAGTTTATCATCATCAGTCACCTATTTATATATATATATATATATATATATATATATATATATATATATATATATATATATATATATATATATATATATATATATATATATATACACATGTGTATATATATTCATTCCTTTCGGTTAATGAACCTACAGAATATTAGGAAGCATTTCGTTTCAGAAAAAAAGATTACTCCGACAGTGTTTTTATTTTTGGTGTACCAGCTCTAAAACTCTCAATCTTCAGTTGACTTAAGAGGCCAATTAGTCTCACATCGGTACTCCTTTCCCACCCGGAGCATGCTCAGGAGCTCTGGCCCAGGGCTTGAATATCATTAAGCTGGAAAAACTGCTTAATGCATTTCTGAGTGAAATTAGTTTGATTCCCCCCCCCTCCCCCCCCCCCCCCCCCCACACACTCTTATGTGTATTGGGTACGGAACTGAAATTTTGAGGGAGGATAAAGTGGATTTGATGAGTTAGTAAGTTTAGATTTCCCTTCCATCACAGACGCGTTGGTGATAGAAGCATCGGGGCCACAGACTGTTCAGAAAGCAGAAGGGGAATCCGTCAACCTCGCGTGCAAGTACACTTCGGGGGCAGGAGACACAGGAGATTTGGACATAGAATGGTCTAACGTCAGTCCGGACCCGACGCAAAAAGACAACCTGGTGAGTTGTTGATGGGGAGGAAAAGTAAAAGTAAGACCTGCTTTTGTGTGTTTAAGGGTTCTTCTTGGATCCTTTGTCGAAAATAAAAGTTAAACACTGAAACTTTGCATCTCAGATCTTATCTTACACAGTTACCGAGACGCACTACTATAACACAGCCCTTTCCAAAAGACTGAACTTCTCGACAGACCCAAGGAATGGAGACGCGTCTATCACCATCTTGGAGTTGAGGGACTCAGACAAGGGCACCTACCAGTGTAAAGTCAAAAAGGCACCAGGCGCTGATATGAGAAAAGTCACTCTGGATGTACAGAGTAAGGTGGAACTTCTGCTTTTTACCTGTTCTACCTGTTTACTATCTCGTAGTTCCTTTTCATCCTCTACTTGTTGCTGTCATTCACATGGAATGTCATCACACCTTCTTTTCACGAGCTTTATTTAGCTTTAGGTGTGAACCTATTGAATGAATTCGGAGGATTACAGTTAACGCTCTCTCGTCACAGCCACAAACTTCAACACAGCAGGTGATTTTGTGTGACAGACTAACACAAAGTAACCCTAACTGTGAGGTGGGGGAATTTGTTTTTTTTCTTTTTTTCTTGTTTTTTTATTTGTTGCTGTTGTTGTTTTATACAAAAACAGAACAAATCAGAAAACTATGAAGTACATTTGTGCTCAGCTGCCTTTAGTCTGCCATCACTAAATAAAGTCCCGTGGAACCAGTAGCAGTCAGAAAGTAACAGTACAGCTGTTAGCATGAATCCAGCCATTGAAGGCTTCAGATGTTCTTTTGGAGAACGTTAGGGACCAGATAGTGTCCCAAAGACCAAGGAACACAGCAGACAGGGCAGGGAAAATGCTTTATAGAGGGTTAAAGCAGCATTATCTCAAGCTTTGAACATCTCACAAAGCACCGTTCAGTCGATTGTCTGAAAACAGAGTATGGTACAGCTGCCATTCAGGTCCAGGCAAAAGGAGCATTGATCAGGGATGCAGCCAAGAGGCCCATGGAGAACCCTGGAAGACCTGCAAAGATATCAGCCCAGGTGGGGGAGACTGTCGATGGGTCTTCTATTAGTTGTGCACTCCATGAATCTTTGTTGAAGAAGAAAACTGTTGAAAACAGAAAGCCATAAGAAGTCCTGCTTAAAGTTCACCACAAGCCATGGAGGGACAAAGCCAACATGTGGAAGGTGGTTGGGTCATATGAGACCTCAACTCATTGGCATTGACAGCAGCCAGTTCTTGAGTTTTTAAAGATATAGGCCAAAACAGTTCATTCAGGACATAATAAAGGGCATAATGTAAACATCACTCCACTGCGGCCGCCATCTTGACTTATGGTTACAGAAAAGCGCTGCTGCATTGTAGGTAAAGATTGACACATCATGAACTCCAGCCTCCAGCTCTGTGACTGGTCTGGTGAGTTTTAGACTGGAGTGTCTGAAACTACCCAGACCGACAAGCTGTGGTTCGAATACACAGCTTGTCGGTCTGGCAGGCCAGCCTAGCACTTATTACGCAATGCCAGGGAAACTGGCCATAGATGAGGGGGATATGGATGGAGCTACATAAAGGACAACTCTTCCTTAAGGACCATGACCCCAAACAGCCTGGGCTACATTGGAAAGGTTTAGATCAGTGGTTCCCAACTCTGGTCCTCCAGTACCCCTGACCTGTGTGTCTTTGACGTGTCTCTATTCCAGCGCACCTAATTCAAGTGATGCAACTTCCTCTGCAGAACCCTCTTAATCATCCAGCCGTTTAAGTCAGGTGTTTGGCAGCGAGGAGACACCTAAAACATGCAGGACAGGGGTCCCCGAGGAGCTGGATGGGGACCCCTGATTTAGATCGAAGCCTGTTCCGTCAGACATAAACCCAGTAAAAAAAGATCTGTGGCAAGACTTTAAAATTAATCACAGTCTCTCCATCCCGTCTGACTCTCCATCCCATCGCACTGGGTGTGATCTATTTCACAAAAAGGAATTGACAAAATGTTCAGCGTCAGTATGTACAAAGCTGGTGGAGTGACCCCCCAGAAGACATTCTCGCAGCAGCTGTAACTGCAGCGAGAGCTTTTTCAGCAAAGTACTGACTTGGGAGGAGCAGAACTTAAATCCATGTCACACAATTATGCCAGACTTTGTGTTTGTGTATCACATGAAACCTGAATCGAATACTTTGAGGTTTGTGGCTGTAACCGGACAAAATGTTGCAACGTTCAAGGGGTGGGAATACTTTGCCGAGGCTCTGAACGCCCTGAATTTGTTCGTCTCCTAACCAGCTCCCCCCTCCTCGCCGAAGTGTTGGGTGGAAGGCGCTGAGGAGAAAGGAGCGTCAGTGTCCCTCCGCTGTAAGTCCTCCAAGGGAAGCATTCCTCTCAGTTATGTGTGGAAGCGAGAGACGGGGGGTGCGATGCCGACCACTGCCACACAAGGTATGCGGACCCACACGTGACGAGTGTCTGTGTAGGTGTACGTGTGTCCTGAAACATCTCACCTTTCATTTAGATGCAGTGACTGGAGAGCTGCTGATAAAGAACCACACAGACAGCAACACCGGAACCTATATGTGCGAGGTGAAAAATAATGTCGGCACAGGACAGTGCAGATATGTCCTGCATGCATATGACCGTAAGTCCACGATGTTCTCATGTGTTTTTTAGGCTGAACATGTAACTACCCCCAAGCTGCTTTTTTAAGTTTGATGCTGTTTTTTTTTGCTTTTGCATTTATACAAAATAGAAAATCCCATATAGGCCTTTCATGTGAGCTGAGATTAATGGCTGCACAGAAGGGGATCTGCACTCGTTTGATGTCTTTTCCACTGCGTCCTCTCTTCCAGCTACCAATAAAGTGGGTGTCATAGTTGGTGCGGTGATAGGTGCTCTGCTGCTGCTTCTCCTCCTCCTGTTTCTCATCTGGCTACTGATCTGCTGCTGCCACAAGAAGCGCTACCAGAAGGAGGCTGCAAATGAAATTAGGTATTACATCACAGCTGGAGAGTGTTTCGGGCCCTCGAGGGGGAAGAAATCCCAGATCAGAGCGCCATCTGATCGAGGCTCGCCTTTTACCTTGTTTTCACAGGGAGGACGTCGCTGCTCCGGAGAGCAGACCCCCCAGCAGGCAGTCCAGCCGGCAGTCATCAGCGGTGGGATACCGCACTCACCACGGGGTGCAGTACACATCGGTGAGCCGTCAGCAGTCCAGCGTCAATGGATCGCGTTCCATCCACAGAGCTGGCAGCGAGGCGGCGAGCACAGCGGGGAATAGAGTAGCTTCTCTTGAATATGACCATCAATACGGATATGCTGTCTAACTGCAAGCGTGTTTTTAAAAAAGCCCAAACTGTGTAAAATGTAAATTATAGGCTTGTGAAGGAAATGCTATGTAAAACATGCAGGTTACTCAAAGTGCAATCCCAGTGGGAGTGCCTCGCTGTGACGCATCACTGCTTTCAGGTTCTCATCGCCCTAAATCACAAATTCTGCTGAAACTTTATGTAAAATGTATATAACAAACATTTACATCGTTCATTAAGGTGTTTTTACCTCTAACATAAGGAAGTACTGTATGATTGTAATGCCTTTTTTAAATATGTACAGAATAAAACATTTGCCTTTGATATGCATTGTTCAGTGTTTACAATGTCTTATCAAAGTGAGGGCCAGAATGGGGGCTACTGATAATTGGGGGGGGGGGGGGGGGGGGGGCACACCAAAACCAAAGGCCAGACCAAATTTCTGCAGTTTGCTTGAGGTATCATATTGCATTGTGTAGCGACCTGAGTCCTGGTCTTTGATCATGGTGGCCCAGGTTCCAATTCTGTTTGTGTTAGGAAGGGCTTCTGGCACAAAAAGTCTGACTGCCAGTTGCAATGCTGGAAATGCAGACATCCTGTTTGTGGGATGAATCCCAATTGACAGATTTCCACAACTACTATTGAATATTCCACTTATGGAAGCTACTTGGAACAACAGCAACTCGCCGAGCAGAGTCAGTGGATACCGAGGGTCAGAGGTCGGCAACTTTGTGCAGTCGTTTGCTACAGACCTCCAAACTTCTTGACAGGAGTGCATAGAGATCTTTACTGAATGGGTATCATGGAAAGCCTGACATCACCTGGTGCAACACTACGCATCAGATCTAGTTGTGTAAAGCACACCGGCACTGGACTCTGGAGCAAACTTTCCAGCCTGCGACCCCCAAAATAACAGCAGCAGAGACATTTTGGAAATTGTGAGAATTAATATTATGAGGATAAAGTTGTAAAATTATGAGAACAAAGTCATATTTTTAAAAGAATTC
Organism: Fundulus diaphanus; assembly: GCA_037039145.1. Classification (NCBI taxonomy): domain Eukaryota; kingdom Metazoa; phylum Chordata; class Actinopteri; order Cyprinodontiformes; family Fundulidae; genus Fundulus; species Fundulus diaphanus. The sequence goes on along the minus strand of CM073127.1, from coordinate 40,439,889 downwards.
TTACAAAAAAGTGCAGGAAAAACAAAATCTTTTTAGCACATCAGCATCAAATTATCTCACGACTCCTACTTTGGGAACCCCTGCCCTAGAGCAATGGATACATGTCCTATGCAGTGAAAAATCACACTGTTCTGTCTGGCCACGTGATGGAAGAGTCTGAGTTTGACAACAGCCAGGAGAACGCCACTTTTCCTGACTGAATTGAGTCAAGTTTAAATTTTTGTATGGAGAGGATTATGATAGGGAATTGGGCTCAGCCCCTTAGTTTCACTGAAAGTAACACTTAATTCTTCAGCATGCCAAGACATTTTGGATACTCTTATTTTCTCAACTTTGTGGGAACCGTTTGGCTGTGGCACCTCACTGTTCAAACATGACCATGCACTAGTACACAAAGCAAGGTCCATAAAGACGTGGGTGAGTGAGTCTGGTGTGGAAGACCTTTACAGGCCTGCACAGACCCCAGCACCTTTGCTTTAAATTAGAGCGTAGGCGGGGATCCAGACCTTCTCATTCAACATCAGTGTACAATCTCGCAAATGTACTTCTGAAAAAAACATTTAAAATAAACACTCTTCTAAGCCTTGCTGAAAGATGTTCTAGAGGGGATGAAGTTCTTACAGCTGCAGAGATAGGCCAGCGTCTATTTACCAGTTTGCCTGTGTTCTGACCACCGCTTGAGATTTGGATGATGACTGAAACAATGAGGCCCCACATACATGTGGCTGAAATGGCCTGACTCAGCCTTAGAGATAGGCTGAGGAGCTCCATCATCAGAGCTGCTGCTCCTCTACATTGAAGGAGTCAATTCAATTTTATTTACATAGCTCCAATTCACAACACTTGTCATCTCAAGGCACTTTACAAAGTCAAATTCAGTCAAATCAAGTCAAGTCAAGTCTTGACAAGCAGCTTTCACTCCTCCTGAAAGAACGTAGAGCCACAGTGGACAGTCTGCTGCATTGCCAATGGCTTTGCAGCAATCCCTCATACTGAGCATGAGTGTCAGTTGAGAAAATTCAGGCATTTGATCCAGACGCCTCCTGGACCCTTCCATTTGCATTTTTTTAGGCACATCCCACTGGGAGGAGTGCAACAATGAGCCCTCTAAGGTCTTGATGTTGCTCTTTGCTGTAACGTGTGAGTTTATGAGAGGCTTCATTTGTGATACTTTTGTAACAAGAAACCTTTTTAAAGGCTATCAATTACCCCTAAAACAGCAGTTAGCATTTAGCACTGATGGGCACCTTTCTAAATACTGGAAGATTTCAACGGGTTTCTTTGCTTTTTATGCCTGATGCAGCTTCTTTTCTTCGTGGGTACTTTTCCCTGTGTCATTCCACTTTGTTCCACATGATTTGTGGTCATTTTGGTTTCTTTTTATGTTTGGATTATTTGGGTTGTTACTTAAATCTGGTGGGAATTGCATGCCATTGGTCTGATTGAAAAAATAAACATACAGGCAAAACTTACTTCTACCTGATCGACAGCATTATAGAACTTCTGAATTTCTGTGTGTAAGGCTGGGAATGCGTAATAGATATTTTAAAGTGCCACAAAAGACACAAAAATAATTAAATAAATGCTGCAAATCACTGATACGTGTGCTCTAATTTCCCAGATGTGTATGATTAGAACATATTAACATAAGACTGTCAGAGCGGGCGAGGTAGTTGGGTGGGAAGGGGTCGAGGGGGTGCATATACAGAGGCCATTAGCCCAAATTTGTCTGGGGTTCAATTCCCAACCTTAGGACTTTTACAGCATGTCTCGCCTCCTTCTCTCTATGCCCATTTGCTGACTGATTACATTTAATGTAAGCCACTAGAGCCACAAAACCTTCACAAAAAGGTTTAGGGTTGTCTATCACCCTCCTTGACATATTCCCTGAGAATATTATAATTTTATAATATTCTTTGGAACCCAGAAAAACCACAAGGTTTAAAAATCCCAACCTCTGAGATGAAGCAAGGTTAAAGAAAAAAAGAAATCTATGCTTTTAGACTCCAAGTGAGAACACAGACAGCTCTCAAGTGTTTGTGGATCAATGTGAAATTCAACTTTGAGTTGCCCATGAGTCAGAGCACAAGAAGGAAGGAGGTGTGTGTTGTGCCAACGATCTTCCTCTTTCTATGTTCCCCCCCTGAAATGTTTCTTTTGGCAGAAGAGCTGCAAAATTGCCTCTTTGTGCTGTGTCTTTCATCCAGCGTTTTTTTTTTTTCAAGCAGCCACTAAACTGGTTATTAGTCGACTGCAAACAGCTGAAGCTCCTGCAGCTGACACCTCAGCAGGCAGAGTCAGCAATGTGCCTGCGGTCCAACCTCTTCTAAAACACCCCTTGATGCTCTGATCCCATCTTCAGAAGGTCTGTTGAATTAATAAGAGCACCTAAAACGGAGCTGTAAGCTGGTGGGATGTCAGCAAAAAGAAAAAAAAAAGCTTTCCTCCTGATTTTCTCAAGGGTACAGGCCATCCTGTACTAATATGTAGCAGATTTTAGGTTATTTGTCCTCGCACAACCTTAGCTGCACCTCTACCACGTTTGCCTCTCTCAACCTTTGTGCTTCACGCAGGGCAAGTTTATTTATAAAGCACTTTTCGGTAACGAGATGATTCAAAGTGCTTAAAGACAAATTGACACTTGTTAGGGAAATATTTGCAACCTTTGGCTAAAACTGTAACGTTTTAATAAGAGCGTATTCATTTTCTGCGCAAGTAAAAATAAATAATTACAAATATGGCACCCTCCTTTACCCCTCTAGCAAAATACTCTTGCATTTTTTCATATTCAAGAAAGCTTCGTCTTCCATGGCTACAAGTAAACAGCTGGAAAGTAATGACGTCCTTGCTTGTTCCACGTTGTGTTGTATCTGGCCGTGGCTCACCGTGCGGCACGCAGCTCTGCCCACCCAAATAAGCCCACTTCAGCAGTTATTGACAAACATGCTAAAGACAAGTTGTTCAAGTTTGAAGTTAGAGGAATTGGTCCCTTGAATGTTCTGCGGAAGTGCTTCACTAAATGATATTCCAGCTGTGTCAATATTTGTAGATTTGATTTCATTTCTGCTGCAGGTTTCCCAAACCTAATGCATCCGCTCAGAGGTTTCACACATCGTTGGTTCATCTCGGGGTCAACACACAACAAGAAACACAAGCATGCATGCTCACACTCACTGTTGAGGCCAATTTAGTTATTAGTGAGCCTACCAAGCATGATTTTGGGTTATGTGAGGAAGGCAGACAGCTACAGAAAACCCATGAATGCAGGGTCCTGAACCAAAGACCCTCATTCATGCAGATAGATAGATAGATAGATAGATAGATAGATAGATAGATAGATAGATAGATAGATAGATAGATAGATAGATAGATAGATAGATAGATAGATAGATAGATAGATAGATAGATAGATAGATAGATAGATAGATAGATAGATAGATACTTTTGAAGAACATTATTTATAAAATGGGGACATTAAAACCCAGATAACAGGGTTGCCACTGTGTGGTCCCCAGGGAGCATGGTTCAGGGAACCGTCAAAACTTGCACCCTACACCCACCACCACTCCCCTCACTAAACCTTTATTTAATAAGAAGTCACACGAATACAACTTTTTGAAAGCTGCAATTCTAATTTAAATTCAGTTTTGTTTGATGTGTGGTCCTGTGAAGACATTAAGTACAGTCAGTATCTTACCTCCGATTGTCATCTCTCCCAACATTTTTGCTTGATGAAGGGGAAAGCTTTTCCATCTGCCCGCTTTATCCGAGCAGGGCCAAGACAACTTTAAATACAATTTAGCTTTACTCATATAGCACTTTTCAAACATAAGTGAATCTCAGAGTGCTGAAGAAGCAAAACATACAACATAAAAACAAGTAGGACAAATAGGATGAAAATAGTGTGATTACTTAATAACCAGGAAATGCATAGAAATAAGACACAAGACGGTTAAAATTAAGAAAAGTAAATAAAAGGCTAAAGTATTGCAGCGATTCACCATGATGCAGAGATCAGCAACGACTTTATTAACAGCAATAAAAGCACTCGGTACAAGTTGCTGTGGCTGGCACAGTAGAGATAATTCAGTGGAAGAAGATGTGGAAGATATTTTCTTTGGAGGTCATCAGGGGTGCCCTTCCTCTGAGACCATTTAGCATCTGGCCAATCGCCCAACACAACAGCCATAAATTTGGTCACTTCCGGCATCCTGTACTTTAAGGGGAAAAGAGTTGTTGCCAGGATTTCAATTAAGAAAAGATAGACTCTTGTTTTTCATGAGCTTCTTATTGTTAGGACATGTATCAGGCAAAGACCACAGTTGAGACAGGCCCTCAGCGCAGAGGGCGGGCTCATGCTCTCAGGACATTCATGCACCATAAGCATTTTGATACATGAGTATTCAGAAGTGTTCATTTCAAATTTCACTGAATAGAATTGAATGCAAACAAATATCAAATTTTAACCCTGCTGTGATTTAAAGGTTAATTAAATAGTGTTGGCATGAGCTGCTGTAACATTTTTTTTTAATTGAAGATATTTCAACAAGGCAGAAGTCCATTTTTTTCTTGGCCTCTGCTCCGGCTTCCCATTAACTCTAAGACCAATCTCTGCGTAATCAAAGTAAGAATGACGAGGGTGGTACCTGCTGCAGGTGACGGTTTTACTGCTTCAAAAAATATGAACAATCACATACAGTTGTGTATAACTCTATTGGCATCGCTAGTGAAAATGGGAAAATCTTTCACATAAATTCATCTTTCATTGCTGTAGTACAATCATGCTGGATTCTTTAATAACAACAACAACAACAACAAAACATTACATTGTCATTCTTAGATTACCACGGTGGCCGAGAGGTGCAAACAGGCCACAAACAGCCAAACACACTGCAACAGAAAATACCAGCTTACTATAAGAGAAACCTGATAGAAATGGAAACTTCTAAAAAAAAAAAAAAAAAAAAAGTAAGCAAATTTGAATAAACCCTAATCCCAGGAAAACCCCAGAACATGATGCTGCCACCAACGTGTTTCACGGTGGGCATGTTCTACACCTGGTGCAAAATGCTGTTTTGTTGCCATAAACATCTTTTGAAAATGGGACCCTAAATTTCCTTCAAATCGTAATACATCCTCACACAAGGTTTTGGGAGATTTCAGCCTTGCATGGAAAAGGAAGAAAAGGGTTCTGTCTGTCTTGCAACCTTGTCCATCAGTCCAGACCTTGTGAGAACACAGCAGATTGTCGTCACATGCAGAACACAACCAGTACTTGTTGGAAATTCCTGCAGCTCCTACTGTGTTGCTGTCAGCCTCTTGGCAGACTCCCCGACCAGTTTCTGCATTGTGCTTTCAGGAGTTTTGGGAAAAGAAAAACATCCGATCTTTGACACTATGTTCCTATAAATCTAGACTGGCCATAGTACATGTTGCATTCAGTGTACCGTGGTGTGTGTGTGTAGAGCTCAGCCCAAAAGTGTTCATTCATGTTATCTTCTTATTGAAAGTATCATCAATGCCCCAGCCAGAGATTCTATGGATGGTGCTACACATTTGAGGGGTGGTGAGGGTGTCTTCCAGCCTCAAAAACTTGGAACTCATCACCAAAGGTAAATCATCAAAATGCCAGCGGAAACATGCAAAAAGCAGGTGAGTAGTTAAAAGAAGATGATGTTAATTCTAAATCTGCCAAGGGTAGGAATAATTAATGAGTAACACATTTGTACAAGAAGATCATTTAGAAAGCACTCCTAACCATGCCTTTAGCTAAAGGATGCAAGTAAGCAACTACTGCAGGGAAATCCCAGTAAAACAGACAAACACAGCGCCCGTCTGTGTTTGGAAAGCGAGTAGTTTCTCATTCCTGGAACACAAACAGTTTTAGTACATGGGATGGTGGAGTGGATGGATGTCTCATCTCTTATTACAAGTAAACAAAACAAAGTTCTGGTAAATTTAAGGCTCAGAGTCTCCCTGAACTTAACCTCCTCCACTGCACAGCGTACAGTGATAAGGCATAAGGCATATGGGAGCCTCCCAAAGGTGATTTTGTGGTGATTCGCTTTCATTACCAGGTAAACAGGTCTCCAGCTGGTCCAGTGTTTGTAAATGTGCGGCGCCTCTGCAGGAAAAGCCATTTGCATGTGGTATGTGGCAGACTGTGGTCTGACAGGGCTGACTGAGCTGCCACGCAACGCTGACAGACATACAGTAAAGAAGTCCCACAAGAAGAAAATATCCTGCCCAGCCAGTATCAATGCAAATTCTGCCTCACCACTACCTGTGGTCAGAGGGGATGCAAATCCGATGCTTACATATATCCCTGCGAGGGAACTCTTGAATCAAAGGGTGTTACATCAGACAGGTTCTGATTAACTAGAAAGAAAAATTTAAAAACTTTTAAAATTAGAAGTTGAGACTGTAAGAAGTTGGAAACATTTCATCTGACCTCATCTGGAGCCTCAGTTCAGGTAAAAACTACAAAACATTTCTGGCCTTCATCCCTCTAACCTTTGTATTTCAGCTTGATTTATATGTGACCGATTAAATTGTAATGGAGGACTTTTAACCGAGCCTGTTTGGGTCTGTTTTCTGTATTCCAAAAGCCAAATGTGAATGTGAATTTTATTCTGTCCCACCAGTGATGAATCGGTCTGGTTTGAAGCGTGCGAGTCTAAATTTTTTGCCTCCTTGTCATCTCATTGAACAGAGCAAAACCCAGCCACTGCAGGGACCCACAAAGACGGCGGAGATTGACACAGCATTATTGAAGTATTCTCAGAAGTTTACAGCTTGGATGTGATTGAGGGGGAGCATTCCTGATATGTTCGGTTTGAGTAAATTCACCTTCTGGGTCCTGACGAGCCTGGTGGCTGTCACCACAGTCTTCTTTAATGTCTACATCTTTTTCATGACTCTGTGGAACAAGACGGGGAAGAAGGAGAGGAGTCCCAGTGAAAGCATCATCATGGCTCTGGCGGTGGCCGACGTGACGTACCAGCTGATATGCTACGTCTGGATGACCATGAATGAAGTGGACAGCAGCTGTCAGGTTCTTGATATGTTCTACACTGCCATGCTGGCGATCATGTCCAGCCTCAAATTCATTATCATTTGGGACACTAGCTTTCTCACTTTCTACTACAGCACCAAGCTGGTCAGCACTCCCAACCACTGTTATACCCAGATCCAAGGTGCCATCCTTAAGCATGTGACCCTCGCACTTTTCCTCATCCACCTATTTGGCGTTGCCACCTGCATGCCGATCCTCGTGGTGTTTCACTACAACAATCACACTACTGATCTAGATGAGGGTATGAACTGTGGGGTTTTTGTGTCAAGCTCCATCGCTCTCAGGGTCTATGATGTCATCTTCCTGCTCCTCTCAGATGTACTGCCTGGGATGGTCATGTTGAAGTGCTGCATCTCTATCTCTGTCCACCTGGGCATCCACCTGCGCCACATAAAAGCCAGCACCAACGGCGCCCACCTCCCAAAGCTCGGCTCCGAGATGAGGGTGGTCCAGATGTCGTTGTCCCTGGTGGCCAACTTTCTGATCTTCCTCGGGGTCGACCTGTACGTCAACTACCAGCTTGTGGTGAATCACAAGCATTCTGTGGCGGCCACGGGCTTTGTCACATCCGTCTACGCAACCGTCACCGCCATACTCCTCATCTACGGCAAGAAGACTCTGTGGAAGACCATGATGCACGACATTAACACCTGTCTGGATGCATATCGATGTTTTTCCTGCTTGAAACTGCCTGAGCATAAGGCTCCACCCAGCAGACCTCCAATGGATGAAAAATGAAAATACAGATTTCCACCTATTTATTTTCCATTTTTGCCACTTTACAAAAGTAGCATAACTGCAAAGTAGAAGGTAAATTGTGGTTTTCAAAATTGTAAAGTGAGGTATATATTTGTATTCCGATCTTTTTAATTTAATAGCCCCTAAATAAAATCCAGTTCACCCAAATGACTTCAGAACATAATTTGTAAATAGAGTCCACCTCCACAGATACACTGTGAAGGTCTCGTTTATTAGAGAACATTAGTGAACAAACAGCATTGTGAAAATCAAGGAAAATAGCAGACAGGTCAGGAAGGACAACATGGAGTTTTATGCAGGATTAGGTTATAAAACAATATGATTTGCATATCTGGTAAGCACTGTTCAATCCTGAGAATGTAAAGTATGCTTTAAACCTGCCAAGCTATGGCCATCTACCTAACCCTTCTGACTATTAATCAGAGAAACAGCCAAAAGCCCAGGAGGACCTGCAGATATCCACAGCTCAGGTGGAAGAACCTTTCAATGGGAGAAGAATCAACCTCCACAAAACTGGCAATTTGTGAAAGATAGCTGTGGGAAGTCTTGTTCGTATTTCCCCACAGTCCATGTTGGAGGCACTGCAGCCATGTGGAAGAAGGCGTGACTTTTACATCAGATCAATTTTTTAATTTTTGGTCAACATACAACGCAGAAAACTGACACTGCAAGTCACCCTGAACGCACCGTCTCCACAGAGAAACATGTTGGTGGCAGCCTGATGCAGTGGGAAATTGTGATGGTCAGAGTTGATGGACAGATGAATGGAGGTAAACACAAGGCAACAGGGGAAGACAGCCTGTTAGAGGCTGCAAAAAGATTTACCACTGGTGTGGAGACAACTCCGAACCTCAAGCCAGAGCTACGATTACACGATTTAGAATGAACAACAACCATGTAAAAACTTTGATAACTATGCATAATTTCAAGTCCAAATCACAAAGACGCCCTACTTTTTGTCGGTCTATCACATGAAATCCCAATGAAACACATTAAAGTTCGACGTTGTAACGTGACAAAGTGTGAAGCTCTGCCAAAGGCAGCGTAGCTTTCTGCTGTAGGTCTTTTCTTTTAATGGCTTCAGTAATGACTGAGGTCCTGCTGCGTTGCAGGTTCCCGTGTCAGCGAGAGCTCATTTTAGTTTGTTTGCTTGTTAGGGAAGAAAACGTGACGCTGTTTGAGCGACGCACGCTGCCAGCAGGTAACCACCACCCCAGCAAATCACAACCTTATCGGGCAGCATGATCAATATTAATATTTCAGTGGGACAAATAATAGGCAGGCCTGGGAAGTCTATCTGCAAGCATGGTTGGCTGGACATGACGCAAGTCTGTGCCCATCTAAAATGTTAAAAAATAAATGCGACTGCGGTGAGAGCACAGAGCATATTAATAAAACAAGACCATACGCACAACCTGATTTTTTTTTTTCTTTTTCCAGGACAGACTGTTTTCCTCAGCCAGGTCCTTCCACCTCAGTGGGACCTCAGCCGCACGCTTGTAGCTGGAAATATTCCAGGCCGAACACCCTCAGAGTGAGAAAACACAAATATGATAAGGAAAAGAGCTCCTCCTCCCTTCTATGTTTATTGGCCTTCCTCAAGACTGCATGTGACTGCACTTGACAGCTTGTAGGTGTGACTGTGTGGGGCTTTAAACATACGTGTGTGAGTGCGGGGTGAGGAAGCTGAGCGCTAAAGTGCACTCGTGCCCAAAAAAAAAAAAAAAAAATAAACCTTCCTTGACCAAACAGAAGTTTCGTCAAGAAAAGAAGAGGAAAAGCGAAATGCGGCGGACTTGTTTGCGATGCTACATTAGTTCACAGCCTCTGGCACCATCTAGTGAGGTTCAAAGCCTGGAAACAATAATGTAGTTAATCCTACTACACACAAAGGCCCGGGGTGCCTCCAGCATCTGAGTGGACAGTAAGAAAGGCCATATTTTCCTTTGATGCAGAGGGATTAAGTTGTGCCAAGACCTCTGCTTTCATTACTACTGTCTTTGTAGACGCGGAGAAAGGAGCTGGGCTCAATGTGACAGAGGCGAGAGCCGGTCAAAGGGAATAAAACACTGACCAACATGGCTGCAGTGCAAGCAAGTCATATTCAGATTTTTAGCAAACAAAAGTTAGCAGAAAATTTTGAATGCAAAGTGACAACATCCACACATGAAGCTAGCACTACTAAACAGCTTCATAAGATCAATTCAGTAAATCTGTATCCCTTCTTTCTTTCTTCTTTAAACCTACATCATAGAAAAATCCAAAATACTGCAGTTATGTACTAATTATTCACAGATAAATTATTCATCCATATCCATTTTACAGAAGGCATGACAGATTGATAATTTCAGCATAAATCATTCAGCTACACTTTTAAATGTTGAATGTGTAGAAATTTTCTAACGGAGCCAGAAATGTACTTAGTCGTCGCCCTCTGATCAAGTCTGCACAGCTCACTTGGATCCAAGTCTAACAAGGAACCCACGGAGGAGCTGAAAATTTTAGATATGAGATTTTTTGTTCTAAGAACCTGAAAAATAATTGGTTAAAATGTATAGATATCCAAGAATATCCCACTGATTTCCATGCTGTCCTTTTAATAGTTTACTTTAAATAAATGTTTTATTTTGGGTGCAAGTGTAATGCAACACCAAAAACTGTTCAATAGAAGGAAATATTTGATATAAATGGCTAGATTCAAAAATCTCACTTTTAATGATGGTAAACGGACTTATTAAAACATACTTTTCATTAAGCCCCCATTTCTGCATGAAAAATCTAGCTTTTTTTATTGGTCTGGTGCAATATTATAATCTTAATGCTGTGTTTTTATTAGCAGGAGGTGGGAAAAATTAAGAAATAAAGGGTTTAAAACATCATCAGCCTCTGTTATTCCACATGTGTTTCCCTTAGTGAATTAGGTTACTGAAATAAATTAACTTTTCAATAATATTCTAATCTATTGAATATGAAGGTATATAAAGTGGAACTAATATTTTGGTATGAATTCCTCATTAATTTATCCCCACTTTCTCCTTTTTTACCCCTGTCCTGTGGTGCGTCTGAGAGCAACTCGTTTTGGTACCGTCTCTTTAAATTTAAGGGAGACACTTCATACCCCGCCCCCTCCACGTCCATTCCACTCCACCCTGTTCCGCCATTTTTGTAGTATGCTGGGGGACGGTGTAAAGAATAACCAATCACTTTTCCACTTGTAGCTTCGCATCTTTGAGCTCCGACTCCAAAATCGCTCTGAGAAATAAAAATGTCGGATTTACGAAAATGGTAACTTCATGACCTTGTTTAGCAGTTCTGTTCTAATTGTTCAAGAAACATGATAGAAAACAGAAAGAAGTGAAAGGAAGGAAAAATATGACGCAAAAAGAATATAAAGAGACCCACGCAGCTCCTGGACTGACTACATTAAAATTGTCTGACTGCGAGAGAATAAGTACATAACAAAATGTAATTTAAGGGCTAAAAAGTGGCTCTTGCAAAATCTCCCCTTTAACCTTTTAAAATTCCACTAATATAGTTTTATTTTTCTGTATAATTAAACTTGCCTTACCCAATCATTCATGAAGACACAAAGGGCTGCACAGGGGCACAGTCCTGGGTCCAAATCCCAGCCGGGCCCTTTCTGCATGGACTTTGCATGTTCTTCCCATGCAGGTGTGGGTTTCCTTTGGGTGTCTGGCTTCCTCCCACAGAATATGCACATTAGGTTCAGTGGTCACTCTACATAGCCATTGTGTGTGCATGTGTGTGTCTCTGTGTTACCCTGTAACAGACTGGTATCCTGTCCATTATGTACCCTGCCTCCAGCCCATTGACTGCTGGGGATTGGCACCAGCCTCCTGCGCTACTGCCAGTATTAGCGGGTATAGAAAATAATAGATGGATTTACACAGGAAGACGTAAACAAACAAACACGGATTTAAAACTGCTGAAAGAAAGGTTCAGAAGGGAACTGAGGATGATCACTGCTTTATTAAAGGTCTAACTTCATCAAGATTTCAATCAATGCATCTCTGTCTGAAACTCAAACACAAGGTTTTGTACATTTCCAAGTCTGGACAGAATCTTCGCTGAGCTAGGAGGGGCAACTTTTGAAATCATCAGGCACCGATCGCCTCGCCACGTCACATTAGATAAAAACAAATGAAAAATAGCTTCAATTACTACAACCTTTCTGTTTTTATAGACAGACAGTTTTAAATAAGAAAACTAGATGAAACATCTTTCTGACTGGAAGCTGTTGGTGCTGAAGGTCACCAATATGTATTCTGCTAAGGAGAGAGAAAATGACTGCATTCAAAGTATATAATCCATATAAAGAAAGGACTAACCACTCATAAATAAGTCAGGGGTCCTTTCAAAAGTTTAGAAAGTTCTAAACCAGCAGAATAAAATCATTCAATTCAAGAATTACCTTCAACTGTATTGATATTAATCTAAATAAAGTTTTTTGAGAGCTTCAGGGTCATAAACATTGCTCAGAAATTCTCCTTCTCAGAAAAATGTTTGGAGGAAAAATAAAGTATTATTTTAGCTCAGCCTAACAGCACCATGAAGGCCTTCTGCAAAAGTCCTTTCTGGCGGTGAAAAATGTGCAGATATGGGCAAAAATGTCCTTTTTCCAAGGTTCATAGTCACTACTACTCAAATGTAGAAATACAATGCTACAGGGTGACTAAAAGATCTCAGTCATTAAGTCCATTTATTTGGGCATAAAATACATAAATTAATACATCCGAGCGTAAACAAACAAAATAAAATGCTTCTGGATTTTAAAAAATGAAATTTATTTTATAAACTTTGTAATGTGACAACCTCACATGTTTTTCTCTCTCTCTCTAAATAACCTTCCTGTTTGCTTTTCCCTAGAACACAACACAGCAGCATGTTTCTCCATGCAACACACGAAGCCACGTTGCTTTAAAAAAAAAAAATGGAAAAACATCCTGCTTCAGGGAGACGGCTCTGTGTGTCCCTTGGACAGACACAGTGCCAAGCTGTGTCTACAGTGTATGAGTAAACACACACACACACATACACACACACGGGAAACAGAGCAGAAACAGAATTGGGAGGCTGTAGTTGAAACTATTACCTTGGCCTGGAAGAATTTCACAAAGATGATATTCCTGTTCTGTCTAAGGGTGCACACAGGTATATGCTCCTTAACACAAAACCTTGCAGAGTGCAGACCTACGGTGAAGGTGATGATGATGAAGAACGGGCTATAAAGGTTTCCAACCTGAATTAACCAGAGGCAGACTCCAAGGTTCTTAGATGTTTTTGTCCCATTTTGTAATAGTAACGATAATTTTAGTCCCGTTCAAATGCATTATGACAAAAATCTGATTACGTCAAATACTTACCTTTGTAATATCAAGCCATGCAGTACCTGGCTAAATGAGTTGTGCACTTTGCTTTTTTTGGCCCCACATCACTTTTCAAACTTCAGTGAATTTATATCTTAAAAATAAAAATCTGAAAGGTGGAGTGTGCATCTGTATTCTGGTCTGAGTCAGTACCTTGCAGAACCACTTTCTGCTGCAATTAGAGCTGCAAGTCTTTTTGAGGTATGTTTCTACCTCTATCTAGAGACTGAAGGTTTTGCCCATTTTTCCATTTTCTTCAAAGATTGTTCAGTATCTACTAAAAAAAAAACTCACTAAATGTGATGAAAGCCCTGTGCTGTTGCATTTGTTGCAGTAAGAATTAGGGGAACATGCCATGGCCCTGTTAGCTCAATAGACAGACATAAGTGTTGACATAAGGAGCTCTATTGCTAAAACTATTCACTCAGTTGCACTCACCAGCATGCATTAAATGACAACCTACTCTTCATCCATCGGGATGAATCTGACGCCAGCCCAAACAATTGCCCCTGAAACAGCTCCCACTTGTCTGGGAAGGCTTTCCTAAAGGTTTAGGACTGTGTTTACGGCACCATTCTATCAGAAGCACATTTGCGAGGCCAGACATTAATGTTGGAAGAGAAAGCCTGTCTCCACTTTATTGATCCCAAAGGTGTTCTATCAGGTTCAGGTCAGACAGGTCAATCAAGATTTTCCCCACCAAACTCCTCCATGTACTACGGGAGCGTCCTTTGTGGAGCGGTGCGCAGTCATGTTGGAAGAGACCATCTCCAAGATGGTCCAACAAAGGAGCACGAAAATGTCCAGAATGTGGAACACTGCAGCTCTAGAAGTTCCTTTCAGTGGAACTAAAGGATGCGGCCCAACCTCTGAAACAGTGAAATGCATTAGTGGGGTGTACCAAAAAGTACAACTTTTTTTTTTTTTTTTGCATTGCATAAAAGCCTTTAGATCTAGATGAGAAGTTTGGAAGAATGTTTTTCAAAATATCCTGCTTCAAGGAGCTAGCTCTGTTTGTTCCTTGGACAGACACAGCCCCAAGCTCTGCCTACAGTTTGTGAGTAAACACACACACGCACGCAAAACACCCCCACACACACCCACACACAGAGCGGAAACAGAGCAGAAACGGAACTGAAATTATAGCTGAAACCCTTACCTGGGCCTGAAGAATTTTACAAAGATGATATTCCTGTTCTGACAAAGGGTGAACACAGGTAACAAGATGTCGCTTAACACAAACCCCGGCAGAATGCATCAATGCAACAGAACACACAACACATGCAAAGCACAGTTCAAATCAGCTTCCAATGTACAGCTGTCCTCAGACGGTGAAGGAACTCAAGAGATACACAGATGGGCCATTGGCCTGAAGTCAACAGAAAGGAAGCTGGAAAGACACGAAAAGGAATAACAGGAACGATACTGTTACAAATAACATTCTTTTTTATCAATTTAGCATGAAGTAAGCATGTTGCATTATGCATTATTCCACAGAGGAGTTCCTGAGCATCTAGTTAAAGCTGGCAGCTACAACGCTATTCTGTTTGCATGAGCGAACATCAGTACAAGTGTTCATTGCTCCGGAGATTTCCTTGCAGAGTTATCTCCCTTACCTCACAATCTGACAGGAGGGTACAGGCCATTAAAAATCCTGATTAGCCAGACCCGAGCCCCAACACACACACCCACCATAAACATCTTATAAACCCCACCGCTGTCAATAACGACTCCTTGTGAATCACCGTGAGCTACAGCAGCATCATTTACCTTCACCTGACCCGTGGTATTTGAAACGCCTAAATCACCCGTTTCGTGCCAGCTTGTTGGATGTGTTGAGACTGAATGTGTAATTTGTTGCACTATGGGATTCAAACCGCCGTCTAAGTGCCGCGTGCCCACAGAGAATAACCTGCGCTCTGTGATTACACAGCTGCACTTAAGCAATGGAGAAAACACCTTTAAACAAGAGACATCTTCACCTTTTGTTTTTTGTAAATGTCTTTATTTTCTGTTCAGTCAAGAGCTTGTTCATTAAAAAAATATCACTATACGTCTGTTGAATCATTGTTCATAAACATTTCTGCTTTTTAAAAGAAATAGCCACTATACAATTACATTAAGCCCTTGTGCAACAATTATCAGTCTTAATACAGGAAGCATCATAACGACAACATAATTAGCAAATCAATTTGAGCTCTATCAACACATCATGCACTCACAGATTTAGCACTCCAAAGGCATCTCATTTGAATTGCTTCTTTAAAAAAAAAAAAAAAAAAAAAAAAAAAAGATTTACAGTGTTCAGTATCTAAAATAACTGCAGCGAGGCTAACGGTGCCTCTGTACACACCAGCTGTGCAAGTCTCTGAAAGGTTTTACAGAAACAACACCTGAAATTTCAAGCTAAAGTGACCTCCAGAGACGTTTTGCATTTATGGCTCTGTAAAGTCCCGGCAAAACACATTCAGAAACTTTGCTCATTTACTTTCCTGTGTTTTATGCCTCTGCAATAAATATTTACCAGGAGCCCGAAGCAGACATGCTCAGCACAGCGATGGAAGGCCCAAACCCTCATAAATGAGCTCATTAACAAGATCTAATTTGTGTTTTATATCATTTTTCAAGGCCATGCTTCTCAAACTCAGGTATTTGGATTGCCTTCAGCGTGTCTCAGAATAGTTTGGTATTAATTAATGTATTTGCACAGAATATGTAAAAATAATTAAGCTACATAGAGGTAAGAGGCATCCACAGTAAAAAAAGGTGAGTTATTTAGGCCCACTTTGTTCTAAACAGAAACATCTCAAAAGAGAAGCACAGTGGAGAAAGTTCCCACACGAACTGATGCAGGCAACCGTGAATCAGGAACAGGTTCTGGTGGCCAGTGTTTATTTGCCTTTTATGATCTAACCCAACTCAACTGTTCTCCCGTTACAAGCTGGAACACCGACAGAATGTGCTAATCAACGAGTCCAGTGGCCAGGCTAACTACAGTTAGCAATGAAGTCCAAAAACAATATATTGATTTGAATTTTGCACATTGAAACACTTGCGATTAGGGTTGGTGAGAAATCTCATGTTTTTCCACTCAGAAATTCATCATCTAGGGGTATTTAAATCTTGACTTCTGAGGAGGAAACGGTTTGCATACTTAAATCACATCCTTAAACCAATCAAGCAGGACCAATTGTGTTTTTGGCTGCTTTCAGTAGAAATGGAAAGACAAAGAAAAAAAAACTCAGCTGGTGACCAGAATCTGAAAGCTTCTGAACATGATCGGTTAAAAAAAATGTTTTTTTCTGATTAGTGAATGTACTAAACACTCCCAGTGGTAACAATACAGTGTAGAAGCTAATACTGAGGGGAAAAACACTCAGTTATCCAGTTTCTGTATAAGTATGATTAGAATTACCGGAAAAGGATGTGTAGCATGATTTAACATTACATTAGAAGTACGTTTCCGTCTCTGTCGGTTTGCCATTTTCATGGGTTATTGAGATGCATTTTAGTGAAAGAAAACTGCTAACTTGAAACCACAGTTGTGCACTCGTTCTGACTAAAAAAAAACGTTTCACCTCTACATGATTTTGAGTCGAAAGGACCAGGACCCAGCAAGAAGGTTAGAAATGTATTGTTCTTTTCAGTTACAATGCAACCTTGTTTAAGAGAAATAAAATTTAGAGAACATTTGTGTGGGAGAAAACCTGAGATCGTACATCTGTAGTTTGCATGATATTACCCAACAAATGGAAAAAGTCCAAGTCTTGTTGAGAAAATGTTTTAAATGTCTGTCAAGATGGAAAAACTGGGTATTTACCGAGGTGGTAGACGTTATAAAAAGTTGGATAACCATAGCTTTGAGGGGTATTTAAGAGGTTTCCCTGCAACCATTCATAACACTTAAAGAACGATCGCGTTAGGTTTAAGCAAACTAACTACCAAACATTTGAGGGGAATGGATTTCAGTCGCAACAGAAAGTTTCGTTGTTTTGATTGTTTTTGGCTCTGGATATATATTTAATGCAGATTTGACAGCGTTATCAAAGATGGCAACACGTCCCACCAAACGCCACCACCAGTGCAGTGTAGTGTAGTCCTGGAAGCAGGTAGCAGGTAAAGCACTGGGTTCATTATGAGCAACAACGGCAACAAATGCAGCATCTGCAGCACATTCAATAATGCCATCCAGTGTCTCTGAAAACATGACGGGTTGGGAAAAAGCTTGTGCTTATACAAATAAACGAAAAACAATCAACAGACACAACGCAACTACAAATCAACCCAACAGTTACCCTCTGTACACGGTGATCCCTGCGTCTTGATCAAGTTCGACATTTATCTGGCGCAGCTTTTGTCTCCGACTGTATAGGGAATGCCGTCAAACAGCTGGAGGCAAAGTGAGTCATCCAGTGTCGTTCCATACACGAAAATAAAACAAAAGCACGACGTTGTACCACTGCTCGTTTCTTTTGTTTGCGACTGATTAAAAATAAAATGCACTGCAGTGACCCATCTTGAAAGAATGAGTCTTCATTACCTTAATAAGTCCACAGAATCTTAGACTGTACCTTAAATATGTCCCAAATCCTGCATCCAGTTCTGCTATTTGATGACATACCCTTCCTATCCGCTTAACCCTACAGTAGTCGTTCAAATTTAAGAACAGAGGACAACTTGGAAACAAAAAAGACCTGAAAAAAACAAATTACTGTTGCAGGAAGTGGAAAGAAGAAATCCCTGCTCCTCCCCCCCCCAACCCCCCACATCCCTGCTCTCTGTACCCCACTGTGGCGTTTCCATGACGTCTAAAACCAGACTTCGCTCTCATCACGGTCAGATCAGAGGATTGGTGAAACTCCGACACAGGTGCGGAGGGTCTGCCTTTTGGGGGTGGGGGGGTGCTGCTCTCCTATGAGGGGAACATTGATTTTCGAGTCTTCGGAGGAGGTGGGGGGGGCTTGTTCTCAATTTTCGCAGGTAATGGGGGGCCGAACTGCAGGGAAACACAGAAGATGGTTCGCGTTAAGACTTTAAATAAAAAATACAAAAACAGAATATTTTCACATTTATTCGCCATTAAATATGCATTAGGGAGGGGCCGTTGTTTCCTCTGAGCAGATGTACCTCTGAAGAGATGGCATGGTTGTCAATCTCGTGCGGATGTTTCTTCGGAGGCATGGGTGGGGGAGTCCCTGGGGTGTCGATAGTATTGACATCATTGTCGCTGAGGAGTGATGAATAACCTAGTGCGGGAGGGAAGAAATAAAAGCTCCTTAGACCACATCCATCTGTGCATATGTGTGACCTGATTAGCTCTGCAGACCAGAATGTGCTTACACACAGAAAAGTCTGCCACATTCCCTCTTTATTGTGTGAAAAGCACAACTTTAAGAGGAAAAATAAAGATGCTGGCGTGCAGCGCCATGCTTCTCAGAAGAGGAGCTCTTTGCTACGTACTGGAGCTGCGCAGAGTGTTTGGAGTGTGCGGGGAGGCGGGAAGCGGGCTGAGTTGGTTAGACAGGCTGAGCTGGGATGAAACGCCCTGGAAAAGGGAGAGGGTGAGCCGTCTGTCACCTAGTTGTAAACTTTTGGGTCTCTGCTGCTTGTCAGGGGAAACCTAAGAAAAAAACGATATACAAGAAAAGCACAGAAAACCATAAGAAATGCTCTGTATTCACTATTATACTTAAAATAACTTTATTTCAGTTCAATAAAAATACAGTCACTTGCAAAAAGTATTCATACGTATTGATCTTTATCACATTTACAACAGCAAACTTCAGGGTATTTTATTGGGATTTTATGCGACAGATGGAGACAAAGTATGATGTGGAAGGCAAATAGTACATAGTTATTATATACCAGACAAGTGTGTCATTCATTTGTGTTTAGCTTGCTTTACGTGCTGCTGTACCTCTAAATAGAACCCACTACTACCATCTACCTTCAGCTGTCAGCAGGACAATGACCCTAAACATACAACCAGAGCTACAATGGAAGGGTTTACCTTAGAGCTGCGTGATGTGGCTAAAAACAGTCTCCCTGTAATAAACAACTCTAATAATAATCAAGGTATGGTTTCAAATTAGAAGTGTAGCATCTTTCTAAATACAAAGTAAAAGAGCTATTTAAAACAAAGATTATTAATAACTAATTAAGAAAATTGACATAAACTCAACACGCAATTGCATTTAGCACTATGGGACATTATGCATTACAAGTAAACGAGTAAAAAATTACACTTTTTTACAACTATCAATATATGGATGTATAAATCTTCTTTCTAGCAGGGTTTAACGACGCAGATATGTTTCAGTACAAGCATAAAACAAAGACAAACAAGCCCAAAGGTGGTAATCTCCTCTCAGTCTTAACTGTCGGTCTGTCTTACTGTAATGTAACGCCTACCTTTATAATTATTGTCATGTTCTGTTCCTCAGTATAATATTCTAATAGTTTATTTCCTGGCAAATCAAAGGATCTTGTGTTTAAATGCCCGGTCAAAGTGCAGGTCTAAATCCAACTCAAAATCTGTGGCAGGACTTGAAAGTTACCCTTCAGAGGCCCTCTCTGTTTAATCTGACTGAGACTGAGCAGTTTTGCTGAAAGAAAAGGCAAAATATATCTCACTAGATATGCAAACCAGAACAGACATGCCCCAAAAAATGTGCAGCTATAATTAAAAGGAGTGGTTCTACAAATTTTTTGAAAACTAAGAAAAGCCTCTCTTTCCACTTCCCAGTTATGGACTAGTTTATGATGGCCCTTCACATAAAATATACAAATATAAGGAGTTATAAAGTCACAAAGGTGAAAAATGCCTGGGAGTATGAAAACTTCAGTATGGCGCTGTAATGTAGCACAAAGTGTATAGGCACAGTTGAGCAGACACAAGGCCTCACCTCATCGTTGTCTGACTGCTTCTCCAGCAGGACCTGGGATTTGCTCACGCTCCACTCCTTCCTGTTCTTCCGAGCGATCCTGTTGTCTTCCTCGGAGCGGGACAGAACAGAAACCCTGCGGTCACCACGACAAAGCGACGGGGAACCGTTAGGGAATGACCCGAGGCAGAGAAACAGAAGCAGCAAAATGCGTACCCAAAGCGACAAATGACATGGTTTTATGCAAGAAAGAAAAAAAAAATCCATGTCTGAATATTAGTCAGGGTATTGTGTTGATGCAGTGGCACTAACTCATGGGAGGGGTGCCCATCCGAGGACGCAGACCAGCTGGAGAGACCCGAGGAGGTGCTTGACAAGGTGGACGCGGTGGACATGCGGCGCAGGGTGGAAGACATGATGTAGGGCATGACGACTGAGCCCACGCGACTCTTCTTCTTCTCGGTCAGGGAGCAGGGCTGGGACACACAAATGGGATTAAGCGTCACTAGGGTGCAGGGGGAATCTTGGCAGGAAGATGCAGAGTGACAGGCGAAGCGCTGGTTGCAATGGCTAAAGGAAGATTTATGGTCCTGTGCTAATATAATGTACACTATCCTTTGAATGAGAAGCATTTGATAAGGCCAATAGCTAAAGTTGGCACCCCGGTGCATGAAATTGAGTTTGCAATTGGCAACGCACCAAGGTTATGACGCCATAAAGCTTCTCCACTTTCTCCCGAAGATCTTGGAAGCAAATAACTATACGGTTGTGTAAGGGCTTCAGCTGCTCCGACGTCTTCTCCCCGTGGATGCGTATCCCATCCTCCAGGAGAGGGATCTGGGGGTGGAGGTGAGGTAGGACAGAAGTAGAGCACATGCACGTGTCTGGCAGAGGAAGAAGGGAAAAAAAATGGGATCTTGCCAAAGATGGTGGAAAGATGTACCTGCAGGGCGATGAGCTGTTTAAGGACCTCGATGCGTTCGTGGTCACCCGGGTGCTGTTGGATGTAGGTGTCGGTAAAGAAGGCCTGCAGAGGAAGACAACTAGGTGACAACTTGGCAACGCGTTAAGCACGCTCATTTAAAAATACGGCTGCAAGCAACAGTGAGCAGGCTGCCACCATATTATGAAGAGGCTCCCGTGTGAATAGGACGCTATAAACCCTAACAGAAAACAAGCCAGACACAAATAATGTCAGAGAAAAGTCTAGAGTTACATGACCTTAGTGTAGCCTGGCAACGTTCATTTATGTGCTCAACAATATCCTACATTTAAACAGAGAACGAGTGCGAAGTCACTTCCATTTTAATAAGATTTAAAACCCTCTTTCTAAAGTTTTAAAAACGATTAAAGCTAGATATCTAGATACACTGTGTAAAAAGACACTGTCCTTTTTTCTCCAACATTTAATCAAACAAACCCTTTCCTTTTTGAGATCAGTTAGAATGACCAAAATTATTAAAGTTTGCTTAATGCCCAGGTAGTAACACAAATAGCTTTTTTAAGATTTTTTTTTTTTTAATATTCTCAATTTCTGATGTTTAGAAACATCTGCCTGGTATTTGGTTGACATGTCTTTTAAACACTATGACCTGGGTTAATACATTTAGCTACCCCTCCAGAAGGTTCTCACTATAGTTTGCTGAAGTTTTGGGCCATTCCTCCTAAAAGAACTGGAGGAAGTGAATCAGGTCTGTAAGCTTGCCTTGCACCTTTTCAGGTTTCACCACAATTCCCTCTGTAGGATTCAGATCAGGACTTGCTCTTGCCACTTAAATCACTTGAGTGTATGCATACGGTCATTGTACATTTAGAAGATGCCCCCCTCCTAACAATAGGGGAGGTCACGTTACATGGGAGAATGGCATTTACCTACAGCTTAAAAGAAGTTCTCCCTCTCTGGCTTTGAATTAAGAGAGCTCTCCAGATCAAGAGTTGCTGGAGTTAGTTCCACATTTCCTGATGTCACAAAAGGCGTACCTCAAGGCTCAGTCTTGGAACCTACTGTTCCCAATCTACATAATAAATCTGTGCACAAACCTTTTAAATCTCTCCTACCATGTTTATGCGGATGATACTGTTGTATAATTCTGTTCAAACTCAGACATTTGAATTTCTGCAGTCTGCCTTTGATGCATTGCAAATCTATCTGGAACAATAGAAATAGCT
The DNA here is from genome assembly GCA_037039145.1 of Fundulus diaphanus. Lineage (NCBI taxonomy): Eukaryota > Metazoa > Chordata > Actinopteri > Cyprinodontiformes > Fundulidae > Fundulus > Fundulus diaphanus. Next base: position 40,417,615 of record CM073127.1, on the reverse strand, counting down.
TATGCTGAAAAATATAAAATAATGCTTTTTTTTAATCCATCCATTTCTTCTGAAACAAATCCTTAATTAAAACCGCCCAAGGTAAAACTCTTAAGCTAGTCATCAGTTAAAAGCACCTGGGATCAATTATTGATGCAGCGCTTTCTTAAACATTTGATCTCCAAATTAAGGATGAAGCTCGGTTTCTATTATCTATTATTAATCATTTGAATGTTATAATGAGAAAAAAAACCACTGTAACCCTTGTTTATTGCCTGTTTATTTTTTATGTCTACTCTTAGCCAGGGTGGCCAAAAATACATTTCACCACAGTAACACGCACTGACAAAGAATCTTTGAATCTTTATTACAGAGAGAGCCCTCAGAGCGCTGAAGCCTCTGATAACAGCAACATTTCTGCCTTTAGTTGATTATGGTGATGTATGGTGTATGAGTGGTTCAACCATTTACCTACAGTCCTTGACTCCGGTGTACCACTGTGCTCGCAGATTAATCACCGGTTGCAGTCGCCTCACCCACCACTGTGAACTGTATGCCGATGATGTCTTCCTTGGGTGTAAGGCACTATACACACTGGAGGGCACTAGTTTATAAGGCATTTATTAGCTTGGTTCCTACTTATTTATGTATTTTTCTTCAGATGAAAGTGCTATGACTTATGGTCAAATGACATTTCTCCGCTCCTTGTGCTTGAACTGAAACGGGGAAGAAAGCTTTCCATTGTGTGGAGTGCCCTCCAGTCTGAACTGAAACTGTCAGACCTGGTTTCACTGAAAGCCTTTCCCTCTGTCTTAAGAAACTGACAACGGAAATCCTTCAAACAGTGCCTATATTTTAAATCATCATGCCTGCTGTTAATTTTATATCGTCACTGTAATAATAACGGCTGCATTTTATTTGTCAAATTGCTCCCAGTGTATATATTTTATTTTAATAGTTTTGTTATTGCCCTCTGTCTTGTCCACTATGATGTGTGCTGCGGCCATTCTTGGTCAGGTCACCCCTGTGAAAGAGGTCTCAATCTCAACGGGTCTTTTATCTGGATAAATAAAGGTTTAATTTTAAAAAGATGACCATATGGTCCATACTTGTAGCTGACTGTTTAAACAGATGTGCCATCTTTAGGCATCTAGAAATTGTACCCAAGGATAAACTAGATTTATATAGGTCCACAATGCACTTCCTGTTATCTTGGCTTATTTCTTTAGATTTTTTCATGGCATCACATAAATAAGACATGTTTAAAGTGTTGCTTTAAAATAATCCCACTGCTTCCACTTAAATCAAATGTGAAATTATTCATCAGAACCTTAGAAAACCACAACATCACTATTTGGGCATTTCACAGACAGTTTCTAGGCAAAGCAATGACACTGTATGTAAACTTCTGACTTTGAAGAAAGCAGTGGAAAAAAAAAAAATTAAAATGTATGTGGTCATTAGTCCGGCATTTAGCTAATAAACATAATCCGTAACCCTGCCTGACCTCAAAAAGAAAAGGTTCTGTCTGATTTATTATCAGATGGTGAGCACAAAGTTAAACCTTTTTATATGTATGTAAACATCTGGTTTCAACTGCATGTTTGGTCAAAAACAAAATAATTATAGGTTTCAGTATGTCTTTTCTTCTAACAAAAGTATTCTGCTTCGCCTATTTTGTAACAGAGTGAAAGCAGCGTTATGCATACATTTTGGGCACCCCAGCAGAGTCAGAGGAAGAAAGTGTATACTTGGTGAAAGGTTTTGGCAATGAGTGGTAGTTGGATATTGTTGTGGCCATAAACACCCTGTTGAGCCTGCCACAGTTCAAGGCCAGGCTAAAGACCTATTTGTTCAGTACGGCCTTTGATATATGAGAGTTATGGCCCCCTTTAAAATGTGAACTTAATTACAGTTATATTTACAGTTGATGTATCATCATCATCATCATCATTATTATTATTAATTCTGTACAGCACGTTGATCAATCTGTGGTTGTTGTAGAGCGCTTTAGAAATAAAATGACTGATGATCGATTATAAGGGAAAGAGGAGGATATGAAGCTGGAGGAGCTGAAGAAGACATTGTCTGTTACTGTAGCAACAGAGGGATGAAACATCGAATTAAATTTTGGGAAATGGGTTTCTCTCAGTAGTTGCATTTTTAACCGGAGACAAAACAGACTAGAAAATGTCATTTATTTTGAAGCAAATCTTTACAAAAATCAAAAAGGCTCTTCAGCCATTCTGTACTGAGGATCCTAGTTTACTCACGGCAGATAAACAGAAGAAAGCGAACGACAACCCTCTTTGGTGTCAAGGTTGTTACTGAAGGAAGCCTTGAAGTTACCCATTCAGTGAATTGAAGTCAGATGAATTTAAAAAAGGTGGAAAAGGCTCCTAAAATGTAACAGTAATCTTTGTGGCGAACCTATCTGCTGTTCATCTCGGCAATGACAATGGAGAGTGAGCTTGAACACGATACAGCAAAGCTGCTCTGCTGAGTATTTTATTACTTTCTTCATATTCAGAAGTTTACATACACTAAGATCACAATGCCTTTAAACAAGTTGAGAACAGCCAGAGGATGTTGTCATGTATTTGGAAGCTTCTGACTTATTTTTTTATTTCATTTTATATGTTGTTTATAACAGGGGTTTTCAAATTCGTTGAAGGTGAGCCTCCCCTAGGAATAGGTAAAGATAACCACGCCCCCCCCCCCCCCCAACCACAAACCTACCCCACACAGGTCCCTGCAGTAAATGCATCTTTCTTTTGTGTTCCTGGAATGCTGATAGCCCAATACATGTTTTTTTATTGTATTTCTTTTAACAAAGCACATTCATAAAAAAAGGCCTATTCATAAAATATCCATCCAAATATTTCCATCTTACAGGCTACTTTTACTGAAACGGACACGGACAGAGGGCCTACTTTTAAAATTGAACTGTCATTAGACCAAATTCATAAACGATTGTTTTCAACAGCAGACAAACTGAACTAAACAGACGCCAATGATAAACTGAACTCACGTCAACAGGAGACGTCAACTGAAATAATAATAAAAAAGATAACATGAATTTAACAGATGTCAACATATTACATATTCCGATTTACATTTTTAGGCTAATTATACACAATTTAAACCTATTGCTATTTTAACAACCAAGCATTTTATTAGATATTATTCCTTATCTGATGTATTTCTGATGTTTGGCACTTTGTTTTACCTTTTGTTAAAGTGCTCTTTAAATAATGATGACAATGATAATGATTATGATCAGAATAAACTTTTGCATCACCTCCCAGAAGCTGGAAAGAAAAGAGACAGCTGGTGTTAAGCGTTCAATGAGCAGGTCCAGCACGCGAGGTGCGCAGGTCAAGCGCGTGCAGAGATGGAGCTGAGCGCGAGGACAGAGCGTGGGTTGAGAAGAGTTTTTCAGAGTTGAATGCGCGCCAGACCGGTTTTGAGCGGGCGCGTGTTGTCTCAATGCGCGCTTGGATTGGTTTCTGCGCGCTCAAACAAAAGGCACAAATATCTTCTTCTCCAGCACATTCTTCGCGCCTCCCCTGTGACTCTTTGGCGCCCCCCAGGGGAGGCGCGCCTCACCTATTGAAAACCCCTGGTTTATAACATTTGTGTTGATTGATTTGAGAGACACCTGTGGATTTTTTAAAAGTCACACCTAAAACCCTTAGCCTCTTTGTGTAACATAATGGAAAAGTCAAAAGAAATTAGCCAAGATAAACCCAAAGAGAATCGTGGACTTGCACAAGTCTGGTTCATCCTTTGGTGCAATTTCTAAATGCCGGAAGGAGCCGCGTTCATCTGTTCAAACAATTATAGGCATGTATAAACATCATGGGACTGTCCAGCCATCATATCGCTCAGGAAGGAGACAGGTTTGTGTCCCAGAGACGAACATGCTTTGGTCCGAAATGTGTATACCAACCCAAGCACAAAAGCAATAGACCTTGTAAAGCTGCTGGCTGAAGCTGGTAAGAATGTCATTATCCACAGTGAAACAAGTACTGTACCGACATGGGCTGAAAGGCTACCGTGCCACGAAGAAGCCATTACTCCAAAAGAAACATAAAAAAGATTACAGTATACCAATGCACACAGGAACAAGGAAATTGAGAACTGGAGACATGTCTTGTGGTCTGATAAAACCAAATTTTAACTGTTTGGCCATAATGACCATTGTTAAATTTGGAGGAAAAAGGGGGAAACTTTCAAGCCTGAGAACACCATCCCACCTGTGAAATACGGCGGTGGCAGCATCGTGTTGTTTTTTTTTAGCTGCAGGAGGGACTGGTGCGCTTCCCAAAATAGATATCATTAATATAAAAGAAGATTATGTTCTGAAGCAACTTGTCAAGACATCAGCAAGAACGTTGGAGCTTGGGCACAAATGGGTCTTCCAAATGGACAATGACCCGAAACACACAGCCAAACTGGTTACAAAGTGTTTTTTAAGGATAGCAAAGCCATTGTCTTGGAGTGGCCAACACAAAACCCTGATCTCAATCAGGCAATGAGAAATGTTATCTTAACAAGTGCCCATAAAACTCTTTTGGAAAATTCATTAAAAAAAAACAAGAACAAGCAATTAAAAAGCAGAAATACCATTGTGCATGATGCAACTTGCAGACACAAAAACATGCAGAGATAAAAAACTTAACATTTACCAGTTTTGTAAATGAGTGTGAGTCTTTGTGTTACCATTAAATTTGGTGTTGTAATTTTTGGACAGTTGAAGATGTTTGTTCAATGCACAGATGTAACACAAATACTGTAATGCAGAGCTGTGAGTTGATCTGGACCCTCTATTGACAGGCATTGAAGGAGTGGGAAGTGTTGCTCCAAGATATGCAAAGTAATTCAAATCAACAGCTTTTGTTAACACCCCCCTGGCTGAGGGTGATTCTAAAGAAAGTTTGAGGCCCGTTTTCTTCCTAATCTTCTTTGCAGAGTGCCAACATTCAAATGGTCATATCTTTTTCAATTTTTATTTGATTTCCACAAGTTTGACTTTGTTCAAAAGCTTAGAGTCCACTTTTTCTGAACCTGCATATATCTCAAAACAGTTCTGTCAGTAAGAATGGACCAAAAGTTCCTGGCAACTTTTGTGAGAAGCTTGTGGAAGGATATCCAAAATGTTTGACCCAAGTCTTCTGATCTTTAAGACAGTAATAAAACAATGTCTAGAAAACGATCGCCTTATTATTCTGGCATTTAAAAAATAGAAATTATTTTGGTAATCCTAACGGACCTAAGAAAGGAAAGGTTTATTCAGGTGTCATGTCTGACAGTGAGAAAAAAAGCTTATGTGTCTTTTATAGAGTGTTTGTAAACTTCTTTTCACTTTAGGTTTATAGGTAATAAGGCTAGCTGCGATAATCATGCTAAGTGTGTGGTATGCCATTCTGCAGATCTAAATTCACATACATAGTGTAGTTTTTCAACTACTAGAACTGAAGTCTGGTTGTTCTTGTTTTTTAATCTTTTTTTGGATTTGCCATGTCTTGAATGACTGAGATCTCCACCAGCATACCACAAAAGGTACTTATTTTAGATAGATTGGAAATTATCTAACTGTTGCATTAAAACCAAAATATTTCTCAGCTGAGTTAAGCCTGTACTGGCCTAAGATACAATATTAACCTTTAAGTCTTAACTTATTTTAAACCAATAGGTAAAATACCTTTTGAAAGCGTAATAATTACTTAAAAGGGATATAACAAAGCCAGAATAAGCAGAAAAAAAGAAGGTTATAAGGATTTTCTTTCTTTTGAAGTCTTAAACAAGACCCCATAGAGTGCTTGATAAATTTGTTGTCTTTACAAAACTTCATCCATGACATCATCATAGTGTTTTGAGCATCATAACCTTCATCTTCCTACTATTCATTAACGATGCAGAAAGGACATTAATAGATAAAACATGCAGTGGGAGAGGATTTTATAACTCAAATGCTTATTGCCAGTCAGCCAATTGGCGAAACACTTGGTTCTATCGTTCATTTCAATGCAAGCCACATATTTTTGGTAAAAAGAAAAGAAAAAAAAAAACCTGAAACCTTGTTTTGAGTTTAAATGGGGTTACACGATGACTCAGTTAAATTATGCATTTGATTTGATGCTGTTCAAATTAAAATTACCACCTTGCGGCTGTATGCCTCTCCAGTTCACACCCAGTGCCACTCAGTCTGACCTTTTGATTGCTAAATGTCACCACATTATGATTCTACCCAAGCAGACATTTGCGAGAGATCGTGTCCTTACTACCTTATGACTACTTAAGTCTTAACCAAAAACATGCTTGGAAAGGGCAAAGTGGCAGGGACCTTTGGCCACCCGAGCCAAGTGTGGAGAGGCTGAAAAAAGTCACTAATGTTTGTTCTTTAGATACTGAATATAAAAAAAGGATATGCACATAGACGACATTAAATATTTAAGAGTCCAGTCACTGGAGGCAGAAAAAGTGCCCTCTGCAGCAAAACTGTCATATTAAATTACAAAGCCAGACCTTCTCGTAGTTGGAGAAGCCGCCCATCACGGCCGGGTCAACAATGCCGCTCAGCATCATGGACAGCGGGTTGACGGACAGCGACCGGTCGCAGGCCTGCTGCTGCACCAGGTTGCTCAGCTTCTCATTGGCCATCTCCATTGTTTCTATGGCATTCATCAATGGACTGATCTCCTCCTGACACACAGATAAGAATTCTTCATTAATTAAGATTTAACAATACAGCAAGCAGCATGATTTAGAAATAAGGGCTGCTTCTCACCACTGAGACAGATTTAACTTCAAACCACTTGAGAATCCCAGGGAAGCGGTAGGCAGAGATGTAAGTGGTTCTCTCAATCCACATGGTCTGCAGGGCAGAATATTAATGTCATACTGAGGTGGGGACATTTTCATGTCTTTATTAATCTTCAGAGAATACCATGTGCTTACACAAAACATTTTTTCCTGCTACAAGGTTGTGCTTTCACATCATTTGACATCTTCAAAACAAATGTAAAAGGTGCTCACAGCAAACTCATTGTCCGGATCCTTTTCACCTTTCCTAAAGGGCCTGGAGTACTGGAACTGGTCCACTTCATTGTATCTATAATAGCTGCAGGGAAACAAGAAAGGACAGCGATAACTTAACACACTGCCTAGAGAACTGTGCACCATCCCCCATTCAATAGAAAATACATCAGTCTTTAAATGTGTTGTCACACACTTTAATATCTGCTCTGGAACCCCCTTGTCTTTAAACCGCTGTGGCACTGTGAGAACTGGCTTCACAGTGAAGGACTGGATGTCTGTCCAGTTCAACTAAGGATAAAAACCAGAAACTGGAAAGAAGAGACAAGACAAATTGGTCTGAATCATTCCTTTTTTTTCTTTTTCATTTGAAGCTGTGAGGCTGCAATTAGATAGAGTGGTACTTGAAGTTGAATGGCTACTAAAGTAAAACCTAACATCACATACTGTACAAAGCTGATAGTTTACTCTGTGCACAATGCCAAGCAAATACCCTGTCAATCCCCTGTTGAATATTTTCAAATTTTGTCATGTTCACTTCAATATATTTTATTTAGCTTTCCTTCTCCTAGAGACTAGACTTTTCTGCCGATTCATTTTTAAAACAACAGCCCAAACTCAGTCAGATCAGATCAAAAGCCTTTGTGAAGAGAAATCTTATAGATTGGCCACAAATTATCATTTGGATTTGGTTCTGGACTTTGACTAGGCCATTCTATCACCTGAATATGCTTTGACCTAAACCCTTCCACTGCAGCTCTAACTGGCTGTTGTCCCTCTGGAAGGTAAGCATCTCCCCTATAGTTAGGTCTCCAGCAGCTTCAAACAGGGTTTCTTCATGGATCACCCTGTATTTAGCTCCTTCCAGCTTCCCTGTCCTTGCTGAAGAAAAGCATCCTCTCAGCACGATGCTGCCATCACCATGTTGGCCAAAAAGAAATAAATCTGGGTTGGTCTCATCTACCCGGTGCATCTCCTAACCAACTTTCTGTGACCCTTCATGGCTTGTGCCATCTTTTGGCTTTCTTTCAGTAATGGCTTGATGCCCCTCTTCCACAAAGGCCAGATCTACTTGTCCTGTCAACAGATTCTCCCATCTGAGCTGCAGACCTCTGCAGCTCCAACAGAGTTACCAGGAGACCCTTTGCTGCTTGTTTTGACCTGACTGTCAGGTTAGGTGGACGGCCATACCTTTCTAGGGTTGCCGTTGTGCCATACTTTGCCATAACCTTTCCAGATGATGTGCTGAACAGTTCCACGAGATGTCCAAAGCTTTGTATATTGTTTTTAACCAGAGCTTTGTCTCTGATCTGTCTGAGGTGCTTAAAGGTGCATAGCCACGTTATTTGACTCTTTTTTTATTTATACGTCAGTAGCTCACTCTAGTTGCATACAAAGTTCTTATGAAAGATTATCACGTTCTGCTGTCATATTAGTGGTTATTTTGGTGTTTTATGCTTTGTTTTTGCTCAATTTTTAGTAAATAAAGCCTTTCGTATTTTTTTTACGCTTTTAACGGAAGTACGTACTGTGCATGCACAGCAGGAGTTAAAAATAAGGAAGTGGCTAACGGCTATTAGCATCTACCAGCGAAACAACGAAGAAAGGCCCAAGATCCAGTGGGGGGAAAAAAAATGAAAAATATGAAACTGTGAATACAGTATGACTGTTGGTGTTCACTGAAGCAGATGCTAAACCTACCGAGGCTCAGATGTGACCGCAGAGTTGATTGACATGAGTAAATGTTCTGAAATTAGGCTCTTAAAGTTGCTGTCGGTGTATTTAATTAATAATGGTTGGACTTCGATCACGTTGAGCAGCCGCTATATTGTGAGGCATTGCAGAGGGTCAGGCTCGGTCCGGCATTATTTACGAGTTATAAATTAAGCAAACAGGCATTATGATAGTTCTGTGATACTGTCAGTAGATGTCGCCATGTCTGTTTATATTTGTTAATCAAGCCCGAGAGCGGATTATATTTTGGTTCAAAAAGGACAATCAAAACACTATCAAGATGGAGGCTTGGTGTATATAACCGTATTTTATCACAATCAAACAGTTTTTGGTCTTTTTTCATAACCACATTATGTGGCTATATACCTTTAATGGTCTTTGTAATGCCAGGTCCTCAATGTTTTAAAACAAAGCTTTACGTTCTTCAGAAGAGGAGGATTTATACTGGAATTAAATCCCAAACAGGTGGACAGGTGACTTATCAAGGTTATTGGTTATACCGGATCTTATTAACGGGTATCAGAGCGAAGGAGGCTGAATGTAAAAGTGTGCCCAAACCTTTTGTATTTTATTAATTAAAAAAACATGTATAATTTATAATTTCATTGCATAAATTATATTTCTTCCTCTTCACAATAATGCACTATATAATCACAATGAAATACACTAAAAAATACAGCGATTATTAAGGTGAAAGGGGGCGGAAAAGCTAATAAAAGCTTCTAATCGGCAACGGCATTTCTGTGGTCTCTCAAGGATACGCTGCCCAGGTGAGTTACAGATGTCGTCTCCAGGGGGCGCTGTGCTCGTCATCCGGGCTGCATTTGGGAACTGAGAGAGCAGCTTTAAACTGAAATCTTCCAGCCACTCATACTCTTTGCCTCGGTAGATGAACATTTTGTTCTGCAAGATAAAAAAAATTATAAATCATTGTGCAACCCATCAAATCAAAGCCTATAAATAGAGAGATCTGTCATCAAGGTTAATTTACATACTTGATGGGGTAGGGTGGGAGAATGATTAAAGCTTCAACATGACTGCATTCATTCTGATATTCTCTTGTGGCATCAAAAAGCCAATAACCTTTATTGGAATTATTGCACATTGCCCCAATAAATATTTCAAAATGCCAGCTCATTGCATAAGCACAGCAATATGAGGTTGTCTCTGAGTCTCCATTTATTGAAACAGGTAATCATTTTCTTACCCTGAGGAAAGAAGGGAATCCATGGCCGTAATAACCAACAGCAAAGTACTCCGGCTGTGGCCGCATTGCGTGCATTATTTTCTCATAGAACTTGGCTTGCTCATTCTGTGACAACGAAAAGCAGTGAGAAAGCATGATGTAATAAACTATGTTGCAAATATGGCAGTGCTTACAAATGGGGGGGGGGCATCCACAATGCAGCTTAAAGAAGAAAGATTTTTGTCTTTATAGGTGGTTGAAAGATGTAATTTTATAGCACTGAATCTTTCAAATCACAACTTTTATTTCTTATAGTCCATTCCAACACCAACTCTCCCAGCAGACTTGTTCGCACGCTTTAAGAGCGATGATGTTTGAATGACCCCTTGCTCTTACCAGCAGCCCGCTCAGCTCCATGAAGTCGAACATTTGGCTCTCGTGCATCTTGGCCAGCTGCTTGCCCAGCTCAATGGCCTTCTCCCACATCTGACAAGAGAGGGGATGAGCGCATTTAAGTGTTGCGGGATCATAAAACATCAACTGAGAAACAGGAGCAAAACCCAGACTGCCATCTGGCTCCCACTGCTCTGTTTAACAAATGGCTGGCCATTACAACACGACGACCTGTGGCTGATATCTGGGCTGTAGCAACATCCTAATGGGTTTCTACACGCAACTACAAAGTAGAAAAAAAACTAAGCAGTTACCTTGCCCTTGTCCAAGTAGCATATCATCTCCTGAAAGAGCCTCTCTTTTAGCTCCTGTTGGGTCCACACGGGCTCCCCGTTTCGAGGTATCAGATGAGGTGCGCAAGGTTTCTCTGACCACTGCAGAAGCCGAACAAAAAGCACAGAGAAATTGGCAAAGGCTGAACTAGAAATGAATGAGAAGAAAATCGAAACCAGAATTTCTCGGAGTCCTTGGAGCAAGGCTTGCATGGGGAATAGACCTCTAATAATTCAGCATGTAGCAGCAGAGTGTATGCAGCCTCCGTGTAGTTCTCGCAGTCCAGATGCAAATCTCGCAGCTTGTACAGATAGCTGGTTACAAGAACAGAGAAGTTAGATACAGTTAAAAGCCAAACATTAATATCCTCACGGATTCCTCCTGACTCACCGGATATAAATGTCCTCTCTCTTCTTTTCTTTGTAGAAATTCTACAGGAAAAAGAACAATTACATATTACATCCTTAGAAATAATTAAAGGTTTTTAAAGGAGTCATGACAACAAATCTCATTTTTCTGAGGTTTAGGGGGTGTAATATGATCTGCTGTTCAGTGATGAGGCCGTGTGAATGTCATAAGTGAATAACAAAGGACCTGCTTAGGGCAGTCAGCTTTGATGCTTTGCTCAAAAATGTTCAGATCAGAAAACGGGTCGTCTTTCTACATAATTCGTATTCTCCAATCAGAGCACACAATCAAGCAAAACATTTTTCGTTGCCTAGGAGAGGAGCTCTCTGCCACAGTCACTGCAGTGCTGAAAAACTAGTCCATGCATTTGTTGCTTCAAGGCTGGACTATAGTAATTCTTTACTATCAGGAAGTCCACAAAATGCAGGTCGAAGTCTTCAGCTGATCCAAAATGCTGCGGCAAGAGTTCTGATGAAAATCAACAAGAGGGATCATATTTCTCCAATTTTAGCTTCCCTTCATTGGCTTCCTGTTAAATCAAGAATAGAATTTAAAATTCTGCTTCTAACGTTAAAGCCCTTAATAACCAAGCTCCATCATATATCAGAGCTCTGATTACCCCGTATGTTCCTAACAGAGCACTTCGCTCTCAGACTGCAGGTCTGCTGGTGGTTCCTAGAGTCTCTAAAAGTAGAATGGGAGGCAGATCCTTTAGCTATCAGGCTCCTCTCCTGTGGAACCAACTCCCAGTTTTGGTCCGTGAGGCAGACACCCTATCTACTTTTAAGACTAATCTTAAAACTTTCCTTTTTGACAAAGCTTATAGTTAGAGTGGCTCATGTTACCCTGAGCTACCTCTATAGTTATGCTGCTATAGGCTTAGGCTACTGGAGGACATCAGGGCCTATTTTCTCACTCTACTGATTTCTACTGTTCTCCAGTTTTGCATTGTATTACATTGAAATGACTGTCGTCATTTCAGCTTTTAACTTTTTGTTCTCTCTTTTTCTTCATAGTAGGCACACCTGGTCTGACGTTCTGTTAACTGTGACATCATCCAAGGAAGACCGATCACCCGCTATTACCATCTAATGTAGGACAGATAACTAGATCAATGTGTGCTTCTGTGTTTTTTGTCTGTCTTGTTGTGTCTCTGCTCTGTCTTCTGTAACCCCCAGTCGGTCGAGGCAGATGACCTTCATACTGAGCCCGGTTCTGCTGGAGGTTTTTCCTTCCCGCTAATGGGTGGTTTTTCTTTCCAATGTCGCTTTATGCTTGCTCAGTATGAAGGATTGCTGCAAAGCCATGGCCAATGCAGACGACTCTCCCTGTAGCTCTACGCTTCTTCAGGAGTGAATGCTGCTTGTCGGGACTTTGAGGCAATCAACTGGTTCCCTTATATAGGAAATTTTTGACCAATCTGTATAATCTGACTGATTTTGACTTTGTAAAGTGCCTCGAGATGACATGTTTCATGAATTGGCGCTATATAAATAAAATTGAATTTAATTGAATTGAAAGAGCTGGCTCCCCTCTGCATATTCCTGTGTTGCAGCAGTGCTACCACAGCGAGCTCCCTGCCACGCCGCGGCCTATATTTCAGTCCCACTGTGTTGAATCACAGCGCCAGGTTAAAAGCCTTTGGTCAGCTTGGCCACGCCTGTCTGACATCTTGCAACACAAAGACTTCCACTAACCATAAAACCATAACAATGGAGTGTTGTGCCAAGAAAGCAGGTGTGGATGGTGTGGGGGGACCGCTTTTGAACGGTTTTCCAAATATGGTTGCAGCCAATCAGAGTGCAGTCAACTAGAGAGAGCCGTATATCATTACCACAGCCAAACCTTTAACTGAGGAGGGACATTTGGCCTGACAAAACAACATGCTGACGTTATTTTCTTTAATGAAATTCTTTGGAGAATTTACATATGCAGCATTATCAACTACATGAAATGGTTTATACAGTGATGACATGGCACCTTTAAAAGGGTAGTTCAAGGTTTGTGGTAGAGTTCAGTGAAAAGGTCATAAGCAGTCAACATCTTAGCTGCAGTAGATAACTGTCTTGGCATCTTCATTTAGGGTAAATCCACATTAGTAGGTGGCTGAGGCTGAAGTTAGGAGCTAGTTCAAGTGAGGCCAAGACCAAAAGTGGGCTTCTACAGTTTTAAAACAGCTTTATTCTTGTTAGTTACACACAAGCAGTTTATTAATTACTTGGTAAGTTGAGGTAAAATCAATCCCTTTCAGGACATAAAGAGACAGATTTTCTATTATAATAAGTATATACACACACATACATACATACATACATACATACATACATATATATATATATATATATATATATATATATATATATATATATATATATATATATATACATATATATATATATACATATATATATACATATACATATATATATACACATATATATACACATATATATATATATATATATATATATATATATATACATATATATATACATATACATATATATATATACATATATATATACATATACATATACATATATATATACATATACATATATATATACATATATATATATATACATATATATATACATATACATATATATATATATATATACATATATATATACATATACATATACATATATACATATATATATACACATACATATACATATATATATATATACACATATATATACATATATATATACACATATATATATATATATATATATATATATATATATATATATACACACACACATATATATATACACACACACATATATATATATACATACATACACAATTTTTGACGGCTCTCCTCTTCCTTCCTCCATTTTACATGCAAATGTTTAATAATCTTTTAAATTACCACCTAATTCTAACCTGTCAGTTTTAAATATTGATAAAATTGTGTTCACTTATTAAGACAAGAGTTGTTTTAAAACAGTGGAAGTCCGCTCTGGCTCCTCTCTGACCAGCCGTTAGCATGAGCCTCTGAGACAGACTAATCTGGATTTTTAATTAAAGAAGCTGCCTAGAGAGTTAACTACCTGGGCTAAGACAGCTGCTTAAAACCTTCAAACAGAACCTGACTGTAACCATCCCTTTTACTGTCTTCCATTGAGTGCAGACTACAGGCTTAAAGCTTACCAACACATTGACGGTGCAACTCATGCGGTGCTCGGGACTTTCGTCATGTGTGATGGTGCGGTACGCCAGGAGATTCTCCAGCAGGCTGCTCAGAAGCAGAGCCAGCTCCTCTCCGGACTGGGACAGGTATCTGTGGCGTCTGCAGTGCTCCAACAAGCTGCACAAGCAAACACGTGTCCATCATGAAATTCAACCCAGAGAGGTTATGTGTTGAGGAGCTGTTTGGCAACTGATTAAAATCATAAATCATGTTTTTTTATTGTTGGAATCTTCTTAATATGCCTTTGCAGTGTAGTGTGCTTTTAAACTAATTAAAGTATTTTAGCTTTGCATGATGTGCTATGCTTCAAAAACAACCAGCTAAATTAGGGCAAATAATTTCTGTTTGATCTGCTACTTTGCCTTACATTTTCTCCAAAAGGACTTTGTACTGTTCATCTCCACGGCCTCCTTCTACTTCTTGATCCAGTTTTGTTATGAGTTCATTCTCAAACTGCGAAGATAAGAGGGAAATCAGAGGGGAACAGAAATACAAATTAAATGGTGGGTTGTATTTGTCCTAAAAAGTGAAATTCATGCAAGGAGAACCCACAGGGCTGAACTCCTGAGGCAGCATTTTACCTTTTCGAAAGAACGCGCTGAGCTGAAGTTGTGCTCACACTGCATCATATCGAAGAAGATAGGAATGGTATCCTTCCTGAGCTCTGGCTCTGGCACCAGCGTGACCTCCAGAATGGGGCCGACCATGGAGGGGATAAACTTCATTTTGTGGGGGCCTGAGGGACGGCAAATATTATCACGCAGAAATATTACAGCATGACTTGAGAAGGCAATATGCTGCCTCTTCACGTCTCAACAAACAGAGGAGGAATCTAATAATGTGCCTCAGAAACCACCAACAACAGCACACTTTGAAACTGGACAATAAAAAAATATTGTCTAGTTATTCCCCCTCGCATCGCAGGCAGCCGCCGAATAAACAGTTGCAGTAAGTCTACGACGACTGCAACGCTATCAGGACACAATGCTCACCGAGGTTGTACCACATGTCTCTGATTCTGAATCCCATGGTCTTCCTCATGTCTCCATATCTGAAACACAGTCAAATCAAGCAGTTTGAGAAACTTCTTCCTCTCCAAGTTCAATTCAAGACTGATTATTGATAACCCTGGTAAAGATGTGTGCATATTCTTAAAATAATATCCTTTGACAGCAGGAAAATGTCTTTGGTGAACCACTTTTGTGTAGATTTAGCCATCAGTTTTGGAGCTCTCTGGACCTCTCCTGGACTGAAAACACCTATCTGGTAAAGAAGGCCTTACAATGGCTCTTCTTTCTCAGGAAACTGAAACAGACTGGACTCTCTACCCAGTTGCTAATAAACATTTACAGAGCTACAATTGAAAGCATCCAGTGTCCCCGCATTACAGTGTGCTATGGGGGCTGCACGGCACATGAGAGGAAGGATTTAGCACGGGTGGTGAGAACAGCACAGGGGATTGTGGGATGCCGTAAGCAGGATCTGGACACGGTTTCTGCAGCACGAGTCCAGAAAAGGACCAGATGTATAGCCACAGATCCCACCCAATCTGACAACGCACCGTTTGTCCCATTTCATCAGGTTAACAATTCAGGAACATTAAATGAAAAACTAATAGACTTAAAAACAGCTTCTTTCCCAAAGGTCACCTATATATCTCCCATTCAGCCATACTGCATGGCGCCGCAGCGTCAACTTCTCAACCAAAACTTACTGATGTGCTCAGAAGGCAAGGATGTGATGACAGAAAAGCGGAGGGCATTACGCAAAAAAATTGTAACATGATAGAAAAAGGCATGATGCCTGTAGCCCAGTTGATGGTGAGGGCTTTCATGAAAATTATAAGCATTTCACTTAGGCTATTCATCTTATTTGTTTCTACTCAGTAACTTAAAGTTACATTTTATAAATAAGTCTAAATTCAATAATGTGTGAGAAAACAATAATTATTTCTTTAATCTGTCAGGTGCCTCATTAAATTAATATTTAATGATGTGCATCTTTTTAAACTCAGCATATTGTTAAGGCCCTTCATTTTATAAAAAGGACCCTCATGATACAAAAGAAAACTCAAATTTTAAAGAAAATGGCCGCTTATGAATGAAATGGCCGCGTATGAAGTCCATCGATAAGATTAATCAATTTTAGATTATCTCAATAATCGATGACTTGCATCCCTAATTTGCACACATTTAGCTTCTCAAAGATTGTTTGTTTGGATATCCATGGAAATTACACAGTTCCTTAACTTGGAGATTTCAATTTTTGCTAATGACCATCAGCACACTTTTTAACTTCTCAGGAAGAGTTTTTCTGGCACATCCAGGCAATGGCACAGTGTTTAACATTGTCCTGTAAACTGACTGCCACCGGTTCTTTTCACTTGAACATCAATTAACTTGAACATTTCATTTCTACTATGGGTTTTAGCTACTCAGGAGTCAGTTGTCAGTGCAACTTTAACATTATGTCTTTATTTGCGTCTGTGTGTTATGAATTCTAAACCGGTGTCTGAACAAACACTCATCATGGTTACATAATCACAATAAAGACTTGATTCTTGCTATACCATGGTTCAAGTACAGGGGCTTGTTTATGGGTAGAAGGAGAAGTAGGAAAGATGAAAGGCAATACTCAAGGTATAAAATGAGGGATTCAAATTGGTGAAGAAGTGAATTGATCCAGAGCTGTGTAATCTTATTGTTACAATGGAGACTTTTTGCTGCAGTTCACAAAAAGTGAGCTTTTGAGACTTTTTTTACCCACCCTTATAATCGTGCATATGCGGAGGCATGTGGAGGCAAGATAAATGTGTCTTTCGTCTAGCTGTTTGTCACAGCTTTAGGTTTTTATAACGTTGCTTTTATGGTTCTGAATTTAGATATCTAAGCAAGTTTAAGCTTGAGTCTGTTATGTTGTCTCTATTTAACAAAATATGGAGATCAGCTCAGATCTGTGGATAGGAGATTAATTCCAAATAAATGTTATATTATTAAGAACTCATTAATAAGTATTCCATCAAATAAATTATAGACAAATAAATATGTATTAAATGAACACTGAATTAAATAAAAATAAATAAATCTTGAAATAAAAAATAAGTTGGGTAGCGCTGTTGCCTTGCAGCAAGAAGGTCCTGGGTTCGAGTACACCCCTGGGTCTTTCTGCATGGAGTTTGCATGTTCTCCCTGTGCATGCGTGGGTTCTCTCCGGGTACTCCGGCTTCCTCCCACAGTCCAAAAACATGACTATTAGGTTAATCGGCTTCTCCAAATTGTCCTTAGGTGTGAATGGTTGTTTGTCCTGTTTGTCTCTCTGTGTTGCCCTGCGACAGACTGGCGACCTGTCCAGGGTGTACCCCGCCTCTCGCCCAGTGAACGCTGGAGATAGGCACCAGCAACCCCCGCGACCCCATGAGGAATTAAGCGGTTTGGAAAATGGATGGATAAAAAAAATAAGTGAATTAATAAATCTTGAATTAAATAAATGACAAAATTAGCTAAAAAATGCAATAGATATTTTATATTATTTCATGGGGGCATTTATTTATTTGATGGAATATTTAGTAATAATATTATTTATTAATTCATTAATTTTTAAATGAAACAGCTCTCCATACATATCTGCTTTGATTTAATGGCATGTTCTCTTGTAGTTCCCATTTTGATGAATGGCAAAGAGAAAAGAGCCTCTGGTTCCGATTACTGATTAAAACTTTCTGCATGCTATAAATACGTAAATGTAAAAATACTTCAGTCACATTTATTTTATAGGGGTGCAAGTCAGCAGAAAACAGCTATTATTTAACAGATTTAGTTATCCCCTACTAAATCAATGCACTCAAATTAAAGGTATGATTTGTCTAAAACTTTATGCTAATGCAATTAAAAAAATCTATTTTAAGGTTGTTTCCACATCTCTACCAAGGGTGGCAAGAATAAACTGTTATAGATTATATATAAAAGATCTCACTTGTTCAGGATCTTATTTCGTTTTTCCTGGGAGAAGGATTCCAGCTGCAGTGTCTTGTGAGTGAGGAACGCCACGGTCAAATGAAAGTAATTATTCCACAGCTGCAATGAAAACAGGCTTTTAAAACATTAATACTACAAGCATCCAAGCCTGATCTGGGTTTAATAAATGGTCGTTGCTGCTCGGGAGGGGGGGGGGGGGGGGGGGAGAAAACCACACAGACCTGCAGTTCAAAGTGTGTCTGGTCCAGGAAAAGCTTGTTGAGTACGTCCGAGTACTGGTTGATGGCCCTCAGGAAGACCTGCATCTGCACCAGGTTCATCACCATCCAGTCAGCAGGGAAGACATTTCCCATGAGGTCCTTAAACATAATGAATGTCTCCATCAGGAAGTCCTAAAGACAGAGGAGAGAAATAAAATCTTTAATGCAAATGCATCAGTTCTGTCTCATAAAGGAAATGCACTGAGTAACAGCGGAGAGATCAAAAACCCCACACACACACACACACACAACAGGTAAATCAGCTGCACTGCTCCAGCATGTCAATCACACACAGTGCCCCCCCCCCAACCCCCTTAGTTTAATAGAGGTCCAGGAACATCCTGATCCTGTCAGTTTAATCAAGAGCATGAAATGCCTGTGATCAATATTCCCTTAAGGAGCAGTAAGTGGCCAGGGTGGTTTATTGCCTGTTATTGATGAGATGCTTCGGGACACGATGTAGCCAACAGTGGAGGAACTGAGACACTTACAATGATATCCTGTCTCGTTTTGAAGGTGCTGATGTAGTGGGTGTAATGCATGTCATCCATTTGCTTCAGGATGGCCGTCATGCAGGCAAGATAGTGGCCCTGCCAAAGAAGTGACAGCTATTACTCAACAGATTTTACAGAAAATCCCTTCCTCGAAAGACCGCATTTGCATAATAAAGGGCACGTCGCACTAATTCGGCTGTTGTTAGCGCTATTTGTTGGGAAGCGTCGGAGACGGAGAACTGCAGTGGGCCTTACAATGAGGGGGGAGGACCTGTCCATGCAGATGACGGTCCGGTTAACCCTGCGAAGGAGTCGCTCCATTATCAGCTGGATGTGGGCTCTGGTCGGACCCTGCATGGAGAAGACAGTTATCAGCTGAACACACACACCGCAGAGTGCCACCAGTGTAAAAGGACCAATGCTTTTATTATTTTCAATGTGCCTCCTACATCCACAGCTGTGATGGTTGGACTTTTGGAGGTAAACATACTTATTAAAAAAGTTTGTCTTTTGACACAAACATATAAATCTTCTCAAATAAGTTGGTAATGATTAAGGGATTTTTTTTGTTTTTGTTTTTTGATTATTTAAATGATATAAAAAGTACTAATTAAACTGTATCTGTAAATCTTCCACACTTTCTCACACTATGAACACAAGCATCAATGTATTTTATTGTGATCATTACGTGATAAACTGATATAAAGTAGTTTAGAGTTGTGAAGTAGACGGAAAGGAATTTAAAATGTAAAAGAATTTAAAAAGTGTGGTGGGCATTTAAATACAGCCTCCCCGTGTCAACACACAGAAGACAGAGGCACACAGAAGGCACACTTCCACACTAGTTTCAAGTCTAAACACGTTGCTCTGCGTTTAGTTCCACTCATCTTCCCATCAACTCGGACCAGCTTTCCTGTCCCTGCTGAAGAAAAGCATACCCACAGAATGATGCTGCCATCACCATGTTGCGGCATAGAGTGGATGGCCCTGCCATGGTAATTCACAGTTGCGCCATACTTATTCTAATTTTGGATCATGGATCCTCCTGGGAGCTCAAGAGGTTGTTTTATAACCCGACCCTACTTTAGACGTCTCCTCAACGTCCTGCCTGACCTGTCTGCTGTGTTCCTTGGACCTCATGATGCTTCCTGTACACTAATGTTCTCTGACAAACCTCCGAGGCCTTCACGTAACAGATCTATTCATACTGAGAATAAATTACCCAGATAGACTCCATTTGCCAGTTGGGTGACTTCTGAAGGCGACTGCTGCACCTGATTCTATTCAGGAGAATCAGAGTAAAGTGGGCAGAAAATAAATGCATGCCACGTTTTTCAGATTTTAATTTGTGAATCAGTTCGCTCACCATGTGTTGTTTCACTTCCACTTTCCAATCAACACAACTTTGTGTGCAAAAAAATAAAGTAATTTAATCTCTTGACTGAGATTTTATCTTTCAGGATGAGTGACAAAACAATCACATGCCTTTTATGAAAACCTCATAGGGGCACCAATTAAACAAAGTCATTAGTTTTATAATAAAACCTAGAAGGTAATCTCCCATGTCAGCATCTTGCAGTACCACGTTCAGCAGGTATAACTGGATCTAGATCTTAAAGTTCTCTGAATGTATCAGTTTTCTCCATTCTTGTGAAGAAATTTGCCCCCAACCTTTTTTTAAATTATATATATATATATATATATATATATATATATATATATATATATATATATATATACAACATTACTTCACGTGTTTGAAACGAAGCGTGCCGGCATTTCTCATGCGTATTCAGTTTATACAGCAGTTCAATCATGTCCTAGTCTGGACTTTGACTGAGCTTACAGCAGCAGTGGGATTCTTTCATAGCCATTATTTTATAGATTTACTGCGGCACTTGGGATCAGCTGACCCAGTTTCAGAAAAGCTTCCGCTGTTGCACAGATGGCCTCACATTTCGCTCCAGAAAACTTTGCTCCACAGGACTGTCTCTTTGTCTGTAAGGTGTCCAGGTCATGTGGCAGTAAAATAACTCCAAATCATTAGCTCTCTGTAACTTTGTTTCAGAGTGGAGCAGTTTAATGCTGCTATGCTGTAGATGGGTATTGCGCTCATTATGTACTTATTTATGCAAAAAACGTTTTTGTTTTTTTTCAGCAAGTGTTGTGATTGAAACAGGTTTGACTTCACAAACATGCACTTTCAATTTTCTTTACTGAGAAAAGAGGGTTTCTTTTAGCAGCTCTTCCAGTCGACCTATACTTGTTCTGTCTTCTTCCATGTTTAACATGCTGAGTCTTGCAGGGATTAATTTGCAGCTTTCTGGCTTTTTCCTGGGAATTTTAAACAATCTGATCTCGGGGTAAAATTGCTGAGCTCCTGACTGAAGAAAATATTGAAAGCTGTCCAAAATGCTTTCACTTTCACATTTTTTGGATGGACCGTCATATTGATTGACAGTCCTTTTATTTCCCAGACAGGCGGGTGGCCACAATTGCCTCTCATAAGTCTTTCTCCTTAAGTCTTGGGTCACCGTACACCTAAATGTTGTGTACCAGGAAAGTAGCCATCTCTTTAAAAAGTCCATTTCGTCAGCATCCTCTGCTCTGAATGCAAAAACCTACTTAACAAGGCAAATCATCCTTGGCATTTTAAGTAGTATTGTATATTTTTGTCTAATTTAACAGATATTTCCACAGAATTTGTCACTTTTTGATCTCATTTTATGGCTGAACTTAGTCCGGTTGCGTGTAATGACCTGTATGTTGTCTTGTGTCCTTGTGCATTGTTTTCATGTTCTTCCAACCCCTGCAGTAAACCAAACTTAGTTCTCAACTACACTGGCAGCTGCCGAATCCTTTTAATTTCTTTAAGTTAGAAGGTTGGACTTAGTTTTTCCAAAACACATTTGTTAAAAATAATTTTAATTTAAATAAATGACAGTATAATATGTTGTGTTTTTATAAAACAGATGACCATATCTTATTGAAATTCTAAGAGCGTTTTCTACTGTCATTACACCCCACTTTAAATATATCCCAAATCCCCTATATATATAAAAAATATCTCTTATGTGTAATGTTCAAAATGTTTCGCACTGAATACTGCTGCCTAAATGAATAATGGCTCTGCATCATCAGCTTTTCCTTTCAATAAAGCATGCTTCAGCTAGTGCTATATACAGAATCGAATGAATGTTCCTTCGCATTTAAAGGATTCGAGAGCCTCTTACTGTGTTTGTCTCTTTGATACTTCTGGTTCATTTAACTCTGCAGCAAAAATTACTATTCAGCTGCAACTCTGGATCCTTGCCGGCCAGCTGGGATATGTAATCCCTTCCAGCATGCTCGGGGTTTGCCTACAGGCCTCCTTCCCAGTGGAACCTTTCCTGGATAACCTCTGAAGAGCAGATGAATCACCTCCACGGGATCCACAAAAGAACTTTTTTTTTCTCAGGTCCTAATGGATGTCTGAGTGCTTTGGCCAGGCTCACACAGCACGCTCAGTCACGATGAGGATTAAACCCATTTTGGCCACTAATATCCAACACAACAACCTGACTACCTGCAGTGCCAGCCAGATTTATTTGCACCCAGATGTGTAAGAAGCCTTAAAATACATTCTAATTTTGTTGCAGTAGCATAAAGTCACAATGAAAACAAAAATCAAACCTTTAATGGAAGTGCATTTATTTTGTGGCGGAAAAGCCATGTTAAGAAGTATTTTTAACAAAATCAAAGGGGGCACAATTATTAGCACTACTGATGTCAAAACCAGAACCCTGTTTTCCAAATAGGACGACATTTAAGTTTTTACCTATAATATTTGAGCACAGTGACCTTTGACCGTTCTGCTGGACAAGCAGCCTGGGCCTTCTCTTTTGCTCTCTTCAGCTCACCCAATAGGGTCTGTACATGATTTAGGTGTGCGGACTGAGATGGTTCATGGAAGAAAGTATATTTTGAACCATGAAATGATCTGGCCATGTGCTATTTATTAATATACTACAGACTGCCCCAGTGACTACCCTTTTAAGATACCTGACAGAGTCCATTTGAGCCCACAGCATCACAGACTCTCCACCATACCCACCAGTGGGCATGAGATCCTTATCCACATAGGGGGCTTTTTAGCTCCTTACCACATCTTTGCGGTCCAGGGTGTCCAACACGGTGCTGAGCAGTTGGACACAGGCCTCATAGTCCGGTTTACTCGAGTGGTCGTCCAGCTGCCCGCTTAACTGGTCATTGACAAGAGGCAGGAGCACATCTCGACATTCTGGAGCCAGGCAGAAAAGGTAACTGCATTTTTTAATGTTACCTCAACAAAAACTATTTAAGAAGTTATTCTTTTCTCTTCTATTCTATTTGAAATGTCCATATGTGATCTTGGGGCTCCTAAAAACCCATACCTGGTTGCGTGAAAAGGTCACTCTCGATAATTTTACACATGCAGCCCAGTTTCTGACGCACGAACTGAAGGTCAGGGATGCTCTCAATGAACTTTGCAAGGAGAACACTGCAATGAAAATGTGAGAAATAAAGCTGCTGTGACAATCATAATGCAATTTCCTTTCACAACTCGTGATTATTGTCACCGAGAGCTAATGAGTAGCGCACAGGAGAGGCTGATTTTACGGCGCCGAGGATTCGAATAACACCTTTACTCTGAAGTAAGTATAATCACTTGCACTGAGACAGGCAATTACCATTTTCCTGTCTTGCAAACCCTCTGGAGAGTTACCTGAGCTCCACGGGATCAAACACAGTCTGGATGTCATTAATGATGCTGGGGAGGTATTTCAATATTGCCCCCTGAAAAAAAAAGCAAAGGATCGGTTCTCATCAGACTGCTTGGGGATGTTTTTTTTTTTTTATCCTCCAGTAAAACAAACAGAGCTCTCCCTCGATTTACTGAAAGTGCCTACAGGGAGCTGTCTTTGCTTTGCTGTCAATTGCACAACTTTTCAAGAACAACCATGATAGTGTAAGATGTTTTCAGCTGGATTGCTGAATCTTTGAGCAGAAGTCAAAAACAGAGAAAGAAAATGTTCCTTTCCTTGAGCTCAAGAAACCAAAAAACCATGAACTGCATCCTATACCTTTATCTTCACTCCTTCATCCAGAGGTCTGTCCATAAGTGTGTTGAAAGACAGAAAAAGCGCACGTATGGAGTTGAAGAAAGCATCTGGATCTTCACCGTTCCCAGGAAATCTTGGGGGGAAAAAAGAAGTCAGGGACTACATTCCAGAAAGTCCTCCTTAAACAAATATTTCAGTGTAAATCTGCTCCACACACCTGAAAGAGAGGACTCTGGACTGTACAATAAACCTAAAGAGGTACTTGAGAGCTTTGAGTGCTGCGTAGAGCCGTTCTGTCAGGGTGGGCTCCGGATGGCCCACATAGTTGTTGAGTACTTTGGTTAGCTTCCTGCAAAAAGGAATGAGTGTTTTTAGGAGCTCCTGGTAATTTGAAGGTGGGAAAAGGAGGAGAGCAACAACAAAAAGAAAAAGACACACTGTAAAAGCTTGAGGAGATCCTCAAGCTTTTACAGTGTACTCAGATGTAGAGTGTACTCACATGTAAGCCAAAGTGGCACTGAAATGCTTGCTGATGTAAGTTTCCAGGACGGGATTAAAATGCTGGAATTTGATGTCGCCAATTAGTGTGATTATGAATACCTGGTCATAAACAGAGGGAGGAAAAACATCAGTATTTTATATACACCAACTCCACATTTATGTCCACCTCATGTAAAAATGTCCAATGAGCCTTAAATCAAATTAATCTTTTGTTGCTATAGCTCAGTTTTACACTGGAAATATACTGCAGTTCCTTAAAAGGGGGTTAAGCACCAACAGAAAAGATTTAAAAGATTACCCGTTTTAAGTTTTCTGCCAAGGTTCACAACATTTTTTATTAAAACGGCATAAATAACACAGAGCTTGGTGTGCTTGTGCAAACATCCACCCTTTTTTCCAACGCTAAACCCACATGGAGCACAGAGTTGCAATTAAAGTCCAAGTGGCATTAAGCAAACTGCATGTTTACATTTTTGTTGGTAGGACATAAAAGGCTTTTCTAATGGCGCCGCTGCCCAACAACCTGTTGCATGTAGACCGGTCTGGAGGCTGTCATGGAGACTTGGTGACCCCAAGATATGCTGAGAGAGAAATCTTTGCTGCAGTTCTCTCTCAGCGCACTTTGGAGATTTATTTTGTTCAAAACTTCCTTTACCATCCCACTCACTGTGAGTGGGTCTAACAATGGGTCTAGGGATTTTATCCCAGTATGTAATGGCAGTCAGGGGGCTGTTGTTGATACTGTACTGTTCAGTGCATCCCCTCCATGGATATGCCTCCCCAAACCAGCACTGATCCACCATACCGATCATGCTGAACAATGTTGCAGGCAGCATAATGTTCATCTCAGTTTCTCCAGACCCTTTCACAGCTGTCACGTGAGCTCAGAGTGAACTGGCTGTCATATTTTAAAAGAATCTCTCAATTGTGGTGTTCTCTGGCAAATGAGAGTTCAGCTCCACGGTGCCAGGCAGTGAGCTCAGGGCCTACTAGAGGACGTTGGGTCCTCGGGCCTCCCTCATGAAGTCTGTTTCTGATGGTCTGGTCAGAGAGTTTTGGCTTGTGGTTTTCATTGTGGCCATTACAAATGATCAAACAGTTTGTGTTTAAAAAAGCGCCCTTGCCCATGTAGGCTACCTTGGGAGTCAGTGAGGTTGTGCCAGAAACATTTTAACCTATCTGGGGTCCAGCCATTGCCTAATGCCACCAGTAGTGACAATGACCCTGGTCAAATACAAAAAAAATGAAGTGACTGTAGGATCCACCTGCAAAACCATTCTTATTTTTGGGGTCATCTCACTGTTGCTCCTTTAGTTCCCCTATTGCTAATTTCATTAACACCAGAACCGCAGTCATTGTATAACAACCCCATCTACCACTGAACGGACCAGACCAATAGTCCAGAAGTTTAAGTGCCTTGATATCATATAGTGTTCCTTCAATTTTATTTTTTGAGCAGTGTATTTTACCATTGTTGAGCCTCAATTAATGGAGCATTTATATTTAAAAACGTCACTAAATGCAAATGTGTTGGATTGTTTAGCACAACAGTAGCAATATTTTTACTGTAACGGTGTAGCAAAGTAGTAGAAGGTGAGTGGTTTAAGATTGAAAACCTGTATCTATGTTTGAGACTTTAATTTTGAAGTAAGAAAGGAAGTGGGTGTTGTGTTGCCCTGTTGTTTAGATAGTCTGAACTAATGAACAATGCTAGTCGGGCTAGCTAAAAACACTTTGTTATAGAAGCAATGAAGAGGCCTCCACAATTTCTAAACTGTTTGTGTGGCACTATTTTGAGAAAAACAATGAAAGTATGATGGACAAGATACAAATGATTTGTAAGCACAGCGAGAAAAGTCCAACTGGCTAACCATTAGCCTCTAATTATGCTAAAGTTAGCTTTGGATATTCCCAATAGCGATAAACTAAAGGGCTTTTTCACAATATTTTTATTCAAAACTTACCGCACTTGATTATTCCCAAGAATATAAAATACACAAACTGATCAAACTTGATGCAACGAAGAAGACACCATTACTTGTTCTGATCACAGCTTTTGCTATTGGAAATATTGCATAGATTTTGGGCACACACACATAACACTCTACTAAATTGCACTTTAAAAGACAATGCACATGGGTAATGGCACTTTGCATTTTATTAGTGATTTTTGCACAAAGCAGTCATTTTCATATATCAGTAGTAGGATTTATCAATTTATTTATTACTAATTGTTGGGTGGTTGACAGCGGTTGTTACTTGTGGGTGAAACTAAAACGTACGGCACCACCTGAAAAGAGAGCAGAGAGTCAGTCTCCAACAGCAATGGCAGTAAACGCAGAGGAGTAATTGATAAGAAAGAAACGTACAGTATCAAACATCTACGTGCTATTGTACATAGACGACCTGGTGCATTCTAGCACTAGACTTACAGTAAACTCACCTGTCCAATTCTGTGTCTGGTTCCAGGTGTGCAGTCAAAAGATTCCCCAGGGAAACAAACACGGTTATAAGCGTTCCGGGAGGGGCCGAGCGGTTGGATATGAGAAGGGGTTTTGTCAATAGTGAAGTATAATTGTGGATAATTTAAATGCTTTTGTGAGTTTACTGAGATGGTGACTGGTAACTTTTTCAGTGTGAGATTATGTTACGGCAATAACAGACGAAACTTATTATAATACTTTTTACATATCCTAACTAGGAGTACCAATGGGTGGGGAGGTCTACTGTAGGTTTACTGTTCCCTCTATTGATACTGTATCTGAAGGGTACCACTAATGAAAGCAGTATCTTGCAGCTGCTTTACATTGTGGGTGGGGTTTTGCAAAAGAAGTCCCAGTGAATGTGATGAAGCCAACACGCTCTCTGATTTTCGTGGAATTGCCAGATTTGCAGCTGCAGCCAAAAGGCAGTGTGCAAGGTGAGAGGACATGATATCATTTAAATCTGGAACTCACAACAACCAATTTTCAGTGTTTTCTTTTTAAATGTTTCAAGTGTTCACATTAAACATGCAAGAAAACTGCTATGAAAGATTTAGGGGGAAAAGGCCGAAAGAGAGGTTTAAACCCACATCACCTTGTATAAACAAGACAGCTGCTTTCAGAGGTCATGGAAATAATCTTACACTGTGGCCTTAAATCTATGTAGGAGTGGAAGGAAAACAACTAAGAGCAAATCTCTATAGCTTATTTGACTGCTACCAGTTTTCTTCCACTAATCCTGCATTTTCAATAAGGACTAACCAGGGCATCAAACACCAATGTGTCATAAGTATCCTTTTCTGAAGTCTCCATCATGATGTTGAACAGAGCATCAAGAGTGTCCTGGAGAAACTGTGGAGACAACAAAATCATGTCACTCAAATGCCATTCAACAGAACATCATGCAACATGTAACTACTTTTTTTTAATCTTAGCACGTGTAATAAATTACTTTGACAATCTCTCCTCCTTCCACTTCCATGAGCCTTTGCAGAATTTGGTCAAGATCTTTGGGATTAGACCTCCAGTTTAACAGGCCGAGCAGATCCACTAAAACAAAAACAAAGCACAATGACTGCTGAGCAGAGGTATCATTAGGATCTTGAAACATTATAAACAGCTGAGTTTTTATACAACAGTGGCATAATTTTTAATTAATTTTATATTTTAAACAAAGGGAGATGTGGTTCCAACTGTCTTCATACAAATAAGGGTTAGGACAAATGTTAAATAAATATATATTTTATTTATTTATTTCTAATCAGTATTGGTTTTAGTATGTATAAATAATAAAGAAAACCTTGGGAGTTTGGATGATGAAAAAAGTCACTTTGCCAAATTTGCAAATAATCTGATTGTTCTACCTGATAAAGGACATTTATAAACAGGGAGAAACCACAGATTGAGTGCATCTAATAATTTTTTTTAATATATACCATAAATCCATAAAACAAAAAGCATCTGTAACAGAAATGGTAGACTGTGATCCCCCTCCTCATTTTCATAAATGAGCTTTTGAGTTATACTCAGTTTCAATGTTTCTCCTTTCTTCAATTAAAACAGGGTTAGTAGTAGTTTGATTTTTTTGAGTTGGTCAAATTTATAAAATATAGAAAAACTGTGTTTTTCATTTTGTTTTATCTGTGCTGAGATTTCAGAACAAATTCTGAACAAAATGAACTTCTCAAAATGTTTTATTGCTGATAATTGCTAGTTGGCTCAACTTCTGCTACTACACCTTGTGTAGCTCAAAATATATGCTGCTATGCAGAGGCTTTGTCAAACCACCCTGACTGTCATTGTAATTACTGTTTTAAAAATCATGCTTTATTGCGATCATAAAGTAAAAGTTTTGTTCTATATTTTATCCATTCCATCATTTCTATTCACATTATTTGCTTATTCAGCCGTTTAATTCTATCCATGCAAAAAGTATAGACCGACTGAAGCATGATTCTTTCCTCAGGATTTTCTTTCCCTTATTAAAGTTTTGGCTTTTAAACTTGTTGCTTCTTCTTTTGTGCTCCAATTGTATGTTTTGCTCATTTTTAAAGCACTTATTGCACAATATGCCCTCATATTCAGGTATACGAGAATAAGACAAAATATGGGTGATAAGGCCACCAAAGTCTCAAGGAAAACTTTGCCAAAAAATAGTTTAATGTTAAGAATTGCGAGAAAGAGCTCAGTAGTGGCATTAGGGTAGAGCACATGTTCGGAGGCCTCAGTCTTCAACGCAGCGGTCCGGGGTTCAGATCCAGGGTACGAGTCCCGACCGTCTTCCCCCTCTCTCTCAACCCCATTTCCTGTCATCTTACTGTCAAAGGCCACTGGTGCCAAAATCACAAGACAGT
Organism: Fundulus diaphanus; assembly: GCA_037039145.1. NCBI lineage: Eukaryota > Metazoa > Chordata > Actinopteri > Cyprinodontiformes > Fundulidae > Fundulus > Fundulus diaphanus. The sequence goes on along the minus strand of CM073127.1, from coordinate 40,388,192 downwards.
CTAATCAAGGATTTTTTATTATTATAACTTCTTTATATTTTTCATTCCATTTTCTGTTGGGCCTTTTAGTTTTCCAAATTGTTACTCATCTGCTCTGATAGTTAAGTTCGTTTTATGATCTGAAATATATAAGTGTAACAAAAAAGTAAAACCAGAGGAAATCTGTTAGGGGGCAAATACTTTTTGACAGCACTGTATATTTTTTTTATTTCTCCCCGTTCCGGCTCAAAAAGTATTTGGAGCTTCAACCATGGATCTAACGGCTCCTATCCTCATGAAAACACGTGCAACAGAAGGTCACCCGTTACATACGCAGTTAATTCTCTTAAAAATCTGAAATTTAAATACAAACTTAATTAAAGGTGCAGCAGGCAACATCCTCACGTCAGCATATTATTTGCAACACATTGTTTTAATTGCATTTAATGGGATCTGTATGGCAGTCACATACGGATGTCACAGTGATGTTGCTGTTTTGCTGTCCTTCACAGACTGTCTAAAGTCACTCGTGACTCAGTATGGGCTGTTTACCGGTGCCCTGAAGTATATGAGGTTTTAGTCCAAACCACTCAAACTTCCAGATATACTGTTCTTTTTGTTTCACTTTTAAGAAGATACTACAGAAAGTGCAGAGGGGACTTGAGTTTTCTCCAACGGTACAGAGCACGGAGCCATGAAGTGCTGCTGCTACCTTACATGTTGTTGCGCACTGCTGGTCAGCTGCCTGAAAAGAGGCGACTAAGTGTTTCCATGCTTGCAAGAAAAAATATGCTCTTTGGATGGACAGTGTTGATGTTAAAACTAAAGTCACACCATCCATGAGTATTAATGGTCCTCCATTTCAACAGAAAACGGCAAATAGAATGATCTACGATCGTCTTTGTTTGTTTTCTACTCCTCCGCCGACAGCATGTCTTCATATAGAAGATGGAGAAAACGAGTATGGCTGACAATGTTGTCCCCTTTCGGCTGCTCAAATCAGAAATAGTGACGCAACATGGCGCCTCCCAGTGGGTGCACCGACACCAATATATTTAGAAACTATGAATTCTAAGTTATGAGAACGCTTTCATTTTTGATGTGGTGTTATTAGACTTTGCCAGAATATGTATTTATAAAACACTTTGTTTTTGCTACTCAAAAGCTAAATCAGTTACACACTGTCCCCTTTAAGGTTTAAAATTGAAAGGATTAAATTTAGGTCTTTTTACAACTTTACTAAGTTATCGCACCATTAAAATCCTATGGCCCATGGCTACTTCTGAGAGGAAATCCTTACATTATCACTGAACTTCTTAAATGCTGGAAGACAGGTGAAATTAGAAAATGACCAGATTGTACCGTTCTGAGTGAGCTTAGTGGAGCAAGTGAGCGTTGCGAGCTGGAAACTGTCTTTAGTCACTGGAATAGCCCCTGAATGGTGAAACTGCTTCCCTGTTTGCTTCTCCGTTTGCTCCACCTCAGTCCAGGTAGCCGGCAGAGTGAGATAAACCTTTGCATCTTCTGCCTTTTTCACATCAACCTAAAAAATTCATAACAGACAGAATGAATAATAAACCACATTGATCGATGGAGATGTAATCTCGTATTTATTGATCTAAGAGAGGCCGTGCATAATCCACCTGCCAACAGTCAGCTATTCATGACACCCCTTTGCATAATTAGGATAATCATGGTTATCTTTACGCTCAGTGAATTTATGATACAAATACTCCAGCGTTATCCTGGAACACTACCTTATAGACGATAAGCTCATGCCTGCCATCTCTCAGCGTGGTCCCATCTCCTCTCATTAGCTTGACGTACGCCATGCCAAAGGGCTTCTCTGATTTGTCCCTGGCTGAAGGATATGCAGGAGCATAAGACAGGAAAGAGCAGATCCACCTTCAGCTGCACTTAACATGGTGGCTGGATCTGCCATAAAAAACAAGAGTAACTCACAGTCCTGGGAGGATCTGTGTCGGAACATCACCCTCAGGTGGCAGCGGCACACATCTTCAATGGGAATTGTCACCTTAAAACAACGTGAGGAAAGATAATAGGCAAAAAGGTGTCAGATTAGTAAGAGAGGTGCAACAAACACGTTTCCTCTCACGAATTATTTGTTCACACAGAGCTACACAAAAAATTAACAAAAGAAAGCCAATAAAAAGATTAGGGAACATGAAGTACAGTAACAGTCATATCTATTGGCACCTGTGCTAAAAATGTGGAAAAAGCTGTAAAAAATAAATTAATAATAATAAAAAAAAAATATATATATATATATATATATATATATATATATATATATATATATATATATATATATATATATATATATATATATATACATACACTACCGTTCAAAAGTTTGGGGTCACATTGAAATGTCCTTATTTTTGAAGGAAAATCACTGTACTTTTCAATGAAGATAACTTTAAACTAGTCTTAACTTTAAAGAAATACACTCTATACATTGCTAATGTGGTAAATGACTATTCTAGCTGCAAATGTCTGTTTTTTGGTGCAATATCTACATAGGTGTATAGAGGCCCATTTCCAGCAACTATCACTCCAGTGTTCTAATGGTACAATGTGGTTGCTCATTGGCTCAGAAGGCTAATTGATGATTAGAAAACCCTTGTGCAATCATGTTCACACATCTGAAAACAGTTTAGCTCGTTACAGAAGCTACAAAACTGACCTTCCTTTGAGCAGATTGAGTTTCTGGAGCATCACATTTGTGGGGTCAATTAAACGCTCAAAATGGCCAGAAAAAGAGAACTTTCATCTGAAACTCAACAGTCTATTCTTGTTCTTAGAAATGAAGGCTATTCCATGTGAGAAATTGCTAAGAAATTGAAGATTTCCTGCAACAGTGTGTACTACTCCCTTCAGAGGACAGCTCAAAAAGGCTCTAACCAGAGTAGAAAAAGAAGTGGGAGGCCGCGTTGCAAAACTGAGCAAGAAGATAAGTACATTAGAGTCTCTAGTTTGAGAAACAGACGCCTCACAGGTCCTCAACTGGCATCTTCATTAAACAGTACCCGCAAAACACCAGTGTCAACATCTACAGTGAAGAGGCGGCTGCGGGATTCTGGGCTTCACGGCAGAGTGGCAAAGAAAAAGCCATATCTGAGACTGGCCAATAAAAGAAAAAGATTAAGATGGGCAAAAGAACACAGACATTGGACAGAGGAAGACTGGAAAAAAGTGTTGTACATGGATGAATCCAAGTTTGAGGTGTTTGGATCACAAAGAAGAACGCTTGTGAGACGCAGAACAAATGAAAAGATGCTGGAAGAATGCCTGACGCCATCTGTTAAGCATGGTGGAGGTAATGTGATGGTCTGGGGTTGCTTTGGTGCTGGTAAGGTGGGAGATTTGTACAGGGTAAAAGGGATTCTGAATAAGGAAGGCTATCACTCCATTTTGCAACGCCATGCCATACCCAGTGGACAGCGCTTGATTGGAGCCAATTTCATCCTACAACAGGACAATGACCCTAAACACACCTCCAAATTGTGCAAGAACTATTTAGAGCAGAAGCAGGCAGCTGGTATTCTATCGGTAATGGAGTGGCCAGCGCAGTCACCAGATCTGAACCCCATTGAGCTGTTGTGGGAGCAGCTTGACCGTATGGTACGCAAGAAGTTCCCATCCAACCAATCCAACTTGTGGGAGCTGCTTCTGGAAGCGTGGGGTGCAATTTCTCCAGATTACCTCAACAAATTAACAGCTAGAATGCCAAAGGTCTGCAATGCTGTAATTGCTGCAAATGGAGGATTATTTGACGAAAGCAAAGTTTGATGTAAAAAAAATATTATTTCAAATACAAATCATTATTTCTAACCTTGTCAATGTCTTGACTCTAATTTCTATTCATTTCACAACATATGGTGGTGAATAAGTGTGACTTTTCATGGAAAACACAAAATTGTTTGGGTGACCCCAAACTTTTGAACGGTAGTTTATATGTATATAAAGGATGTGTCATGCTGTGGGCCCATTTCTTTTCTAAAGGCCCTGGGACTCTAGCTAGAGTGCAAAAAAATATATAAAAAAAATAATTTATAAATAAAAGAATCAGGAACTCTTTAAAATATCAGGAAATCTTGCAGTCAAAACTGCTATAAGTAGTGTGAAAATATGGCGTTTCAGCAAGATAATGATTCAAAACATATTTTGTAGGAAAGGAGAGCATAAGACAGGAGTCAGGAATCATTACAACCCAGAGAGCCCTTTTTACTGTCGGCACACCTAGATTCTTTAGCACCACAAAAGCTTCATAAAAGAAATCATCTTATTTTTGTCCAATATCTACTGCAGGAAATTTGTTTTAATTTTTAACTTAAAGAGCCACAATATGATTTTGTTGTATTACAATAAAAAACTCAAACTTTTACTTGACGGGAATTAATTTAGTTTCTTCATTCAAACATTCTACTTTTATAGAGACTGGTGTCAAAAAATTAATAGTTTGTAACAAAACGACAAAAGAATTACTTAATAAACAAATTCATTACACTAAGTTACATTCTTTTTCTGGTAACACTGCATATATTACATGAAAAGGCCTTGGAAAAACTGCTGAACGTAGCATTTCCTATTACCTTCTCATTTTGAAACATCGCTCAACTCTTTAGCATTTTTGGCTTAAGTTATTCAGAGCCACAGTGGGGGGGGGGGGGGGGGGGGCTAAAGAGCCACAGGCTGTAGACCCATGGCATAAGAGATGATCCAAGACTGGATGATTGTGTACACAGAAGGGTCAGATTTCCCTCTCTGTATGCTTCAATCTTGTAAGATGTCATAAGAGAGACTAAGTGCTCTCCTATTGGCCAAAGAATGTTTCACAATGTATTGACAGCAGCACTACCACTAGCTGTGCCATCTAATTCCCATGTTACTTCTTCAGATTTGATTAAATGTACTCAAATTGAGGGTTGCCATTTTTCCAAAATTTAATGTTTGGGATTATGCTTTTGCGATAAAAGGAGAATTTATTTCAAGGCTTTTTAAACGTCTTTAAAAACATCTTTTTATGATGAGTGCAGCGCTGTGCTTGAAAAATGAGCTTACCTTTACCGTTTCATTCCAACAAGGCTGTTTCACCTGATAGTAAATGACAGACTTGTACTCCGTTATGCCATCATAGCCGGCCCCGGGAAATATCGCTTTCTGCAGAAAATTGAAGGAATGAGATGGGTTTACATGACGGGAACACCATCAGCTTTCTCTGTGCTGTGTTTTATATCTGCTTTAACAAAAACAATATTTATGGCAGAAATATATGCATATGCTGCATCTAAAAAAACCTGAATCAAAGCCAGGAACATAAACCCGCTGGTGGAAAAAATAAATATTAGCACAGACAAAAAGCCATGCCAGCAGTTCATTCAAGCAGTACTAAAATATCAGGTGATTTATTTCACTTTTCACCTTCCAGTAAAACACAAACATACTGTCACTAAAGTGAGTGAGGATATCTGAGGTGGATGCCCGAGTCATTCATTTTGTAGCTATATGGTCATGAAAATAAAATGAATGAAGTTCCTCACATTATGATGCATCCATACAAAGCATAAATCACCAGACATACGAAACATAAACCAAATATTACAGGAACTCTTACACGGTCATGGTAAAGTGCTACGATTGTAAGGAAGCAACATTAAAGATATATTGGACTCAAATCTATTTTGCCATGTAAAACACTGAAACAGTGTCTTGCAAAAGTATTCTAAGCCTTTGAACATTTACTCATGTTAAAACCACAAAGTTCAGTGCATTTTATTGTGATTTATGTGATAGACAAAGTGGTGCATAAAGTGGAAGGAAAAGAGACGCGGTTCCTTTTCAGTCAATTCCCTCGTTACAGCACAAAGTATGGCATATAATGCACTCACATGGCCTGACCTCTCCTAACCCGCTTTTAGGCAAATGACATATGATGACAGGTGGATGTCCCCGCCTGCACTTAAATACACCTATCCTCAAAGTCATTATTTAGTTCTTATGCTCATCGCCTCGCTGGGAGCCACCTTTCCATAAATTGGACTAACGCTGCTGTTTTTTTTTAGGTTTTACAAAACTAGCTTAGCTGCTCTTGTTGGAGTTCCATCATTGCCAGCTGGTTGGCAGATTCTGTTTTTGCTTTTTTTTCTTTTTTTTGCTCCCCCCCCCCCCCCTTGTCCCGACTGCCTTGGAACTGTACCCACGAGTGTAACGTTGATGAAGCAGGACGCATGTGCATTTTGCCACCACCTTGGGGGCTTGAATGGCAGGTCAAGCTTGTGCATTCAGTGCTGGGAGAGGCTACCGTGTAACAGCAACCCCCTGCTCTCAGAGTCATGGAACCCGGTTTCCTCTGAGTCCGGCAAGGATGGCTATTACGTCAAAGTCCCAGCTTCCAGCTGGCCAGAACCACAAGGTGATGATAATGATGTGCTGGATGTCAACCTGGAAGGTCAAGTTCTATTGGATGATGACGACAGCACGCAGCTGAAAAGTTTGAAATCGAGTGAGCCAGTACTCCCCCAGCTCACACGGCATCACGGTTCACATGGGAATAACCTGCCTTCCCATGTTCCAGGACTTTGTCTAAGAGTTAACATTCTCCTGGAACAGACCGCCGTCTGCACACATTAGTGCCTTGGCTACAGAGAGTATGTGGATCTGGAGGGCACAGACCAAGCAGCACTGGTTAATCCTGTCCCTGGCAGCCTACCTGTCACCATCATACCACCAAGATGTGAGTGGATCCATGGCCCTTCCATCTAAACTTGAGCTCAGCTACCAGCTGCAGGTCCATCAATTTATGTGCCTGTCCGAGGCTGCAGCTCACATGCCACCTGAGACCACTCTGGTCCACTTCTTACTTGGTTTCAGGATCCCCTCGGGTTATATCCATGCATCTCCTGCTCTGCAGCGCCCACGCTGGGGAGAGGGGTGGCTTTGACGATGGTTGTGAGGAGACATCTATGGCTAACACCTTCTGACATCCTAGATAGAGATAGAGCCAGTTATTTGGACAAACCAATGTCCACGGAAAGGCTTCTTGAAAATCCTTGGATGCCATACAATCAAAGCTTGAATTCAGGAGTTTTCATTTCTGGGGCTGCAAATATGTTCCCTTTCAGCTTCAGTCAATCTTTCAGAGCCCTGGGTCGCAGTCGTACCGGTCAGACTATTAAAGATGCGTCAAGAAGTCTATTGTAACCACGTGTTAGCCCTTCGCCCATGGTCCACTGTGCTTCTGTATGCACTTCCCGCAGTCAATATGATTATGCCAGTGCTGGAAAGAGTAGGCAGATCGATTCTGTCCTTGATTCTGGTGGCCCCTCCCAGGCTAAGTCATGGTATGCAGAAATAATCAAATTGCTGATAACAGATCCATGGAAACTCCCTGTATGCTGGGATCTCCTCCAGGCAGGGGGAGAAATATTACATCCACACCCAGAACTGTGGATGCTGCATGCATAGCTGCTAAAAAGATCCAGCTTGTTAGCTAGAGGCCTCTCCTTGGCTGGGGTTGCAACCCAGAGCATCTTCCACTAGGGGACTATATGCCAATAAATGGCAGGCTTTTGAGCTGTGGTGTCTCGTCAAAAACAAACCGTTTTCTGTCCTCCATTGTGAATGTTTTAATGTTCTTACAGGAGTTGCTGATTAAAGTCTGTCTTTCTTCACAACTAAGCTTTACATGGCTGCCATCTCTGCTTGCTATGGCGACTGTGATGGAGCGACACCTTGTACTCATCCCCAGGCTGTGCGTTTTTAAAAGAGGTTCTCGGCAGCAACCAGGTGTTCTGCAGTTTGCCTTAGCAACTACAAGGTTTGTTGGGGACCTGCATACACTTTCAGTGCACCCCTCTTGTGTTTAGTTTTCAGCTGATGGTTTAAAGGTCACTATGTGGCCAAACATTGAATATCTCCCTAAAGTGATCCCATCAGGCTACAGATCTATGACTATTGAGCTTTCTAGCTTATATCCACCTCCTTTTGCTCCTGAAGGGCAAAGAAGGCTGCATTTTCTGCGACCGTTAGGGGAACTGTGAACCTGTATTGACGGCACTCGTGGCTTTGCGATTGTGTGATCAGCTGTTGTGTGTTTTGCCAGCTTGGCTTTTTCCAGACAAGGGCTCTTTCATTGGGTTGTGAAAGCTATCGCTCTTGCTTGCAACACCTGGGGTCTTCCTTCACCTCACGTTGCGAGAGTACATTCAACCAAGGGTATGGCGGCATCCTAGGATTCAGAGGAATCCCAGTGAGTGACATCTACACTACAGCCAGTCGGCCTTCACCGCACACGTTTGTGCAGTTTGATGGTCTGGATGTGACAGCCCCTTCTGTGGTTCGCTCTGTTCTTCCTGCTGGATCGAAGGAATCACAGTAATTCACTGCATTTGTCCCAGGCTTGATGGCTGCTCTGCCGAGCGTGTATACATTTCCCATACCTTGTGCTGTACCAAGTGAATCGTCTGAAAGTGAACATTGTGTTATGCATGTAAGTACTGTTCCCTAAACGAGAGAAACGAGGTACACCACCTTCTCCTGCCCTGCTGTTCAGCCTGGCTCGGTGAACATCAAACTGAATAATGACTGTGATGATACGTGTATTTAAGTGCAGGCCGGTGCCATCCACTTGCAATCCCACGTTATTTGCATAAATTAGAGGAGTCTTCAGTTTGGCCAAACGGGGACGTGAAATCCCATATTTTGTGTGTTGTACCTCATTCTTCTCCTTGAGCGAGCAGCAGATATATGCGTAACACAACATTTCTTTTTCACAAATAAAAATATCTGAGAAGTGTGGTATTTGTATCTAGACCTGAGTTATTACAAGGTACAATCATCTTTTGCTGAAATCATTGCAAATCAAAAAAACAGAAGCTTTCGCCCATTCTAATTTGCTAAATACTTCAGAAATCTGTCAGACTAAATGGAACCCCCTTTTTCAAGTCATAAATTTGTTTCTGGCTGTAAGATGGCTGTAAGCTGAAGAAATGTGACAAGGATAACTGGAATTTAAGTATTTTTGCAAGGCATCATAAAATGTCACTGTTGCTAAAGTTCATTCTGCTAGCTTAGAATCACAGAATGGACTAAATTTTTTCAACCACTTCTGTGTTTCTGCTTTGACTTTGTTAAATAATACATAAATCCATTCAAAGTGAGGGAGGATTTGTTACTTCTTAACCATGCTGCTGCGATGATACTTCCTCTTTGATTACAAAATGCTTCATTATAAATAAAAGTTGAAGAGTACTTGTGTTGACGCAGCTGTGTTACCTCCATCGGATTGCCTTCATCATCATGCACGCTCAGGATAACCTCTACGTTTTTCGGGGTCTTCTTTTTACCTCGGTCAAACTCTCCCTGAAGCAAGGTTACGTAAATATCATTCCTAACATTTCCTGGAAAAAGCACAAGAGATCATTAGGTGGACGGGCCGAGCATTCACAGCACACGGAGACCTCTGTGCGAGATTTAAATGAACACGATCAGAGTGAATGTAGAGCAAAGCCAAGCAACAAAGGCTTTAATCCACCTGGGAGGATAATTTCTGGGAAGCCCATTTTCCTGACAATCGCCGTGCTGCGGTCTACAAAGTGGGGGAAGTCCTTTCTGACTTGAGCAAGGTCTCCCGGGAGGAGCTTCAGGGTCACAAACAGCCCTGGCAGCAGACATGTAAAGAAATTCAATGAGGCAGACACTAAAAGGGAGGGTTTTGCACATCGCTTACACACATTTCAACTTTACTCCAAAACAAAACAGTTCATTTAGAGTGACCCTCAAAAAATCACAAGGGAGAGCGCTTGTCTGAGAGCACTCCGCCTCACCCTGGCCTTTATGATTGACCTCCCGCGTGGCAATGACTTTGTTAAAGACAGCCGTGAGCGGCTCATTCTCTCCTATGACTCGGGAAGGGATGAGTGGAGACATGATGAGCTGCCTCTGGCGGATGTAGGTTTCCATGGCTATCCTAGGGGAGACATTTTGGAAGAAGAAAGAAAGCATTAGCTGCCACCATCTCCGACAGGTGACAAAGACATGGACAGCAGAGCTGCACAGACAACTAGATGCTCTCTTTTTTACTGACAAGGTCAACCATTATCCTTCCAGACATGGCATTTACCTCAACTGAATACAAGAGAGAAATACTAAAAAAAAAAAAAAAAAAAAAAAAAAAAAAACATTGCTGAGCTGCGAAATGTAGTTATGAATGCAATTAATCTAATTTCAACTGATAAAAATAATTAAATTGCCTTCATGATTACTGCAAATGTTGTAATCTGCAAAATCTGAACACAAACATTTAAAGGTGATCCATTGCCAAACCAGCTAATCTTACGTCCATTTGGATTTACCTATTTGTATAATTAGCTAAGGACTAAAGTGTCATTCTGGGTGAGAAGCCTAAAGGGTTATGGTGAGGTTTGATTAAAGTTTACAAGCAGCTAATATTTTATTTGTCTAGACAAATCTTTTGGTTGTTTAATTTGAACATCATTGGAAAAAAGTAAAAAGAACAAATACAAACATGTTCTGTCCTTCAACAGCTGTCGCCGCCCTTCTCTCAACTGAGACAGTGTTAAGCACAACTATGAAGCCAAACAAAATTAGCCCAAAGGCTGATCTGTATGTGGTTTTTATTTACATATTTCTGATGGCTTAATGTTGTTTTGTTTAAACATGTTTTATTATTATCATTTCATTTTACTCTCATTCATTAATCAGCCATTTGATATGTTCAAAGTAATGTATATGTTCATAGATATAGAAATATACCACCAAATAAAATTAAAGGCATACTATGCAACATTTTTCAGTTAATTAATGTGTTCCATACCGTTTTGGATGATTAAATGAGTCATTTCAGGTCGAACAAAGGTTTTGTCGGCCGCCCTGGTGGTCTGTAGGGGAAATACCGCACTTGCAATTGCAGGAGCCCTCGGCCCGCACCCACAGGCTCAGAATCTCGTGCATCGCGAGAGTCGGTCTTGCTTTACGGCGAGAACTGCTACACGCCCCCAGTGAAACGCATGCTCGTTGCTAGCGCAGTGGCGATATCTGTGCAGTTATCATGGCAGAACCAGCGATAAAACAGCGAAAGCCCATGTTGGAGCAGGCAAGAAAGAGGAAAAGGGCTGTGGAAAGAGAGAAGAGTCGTACACGGGTGAACATCGGGCAAGCTTTTTCCGAATGGCGAGAGCTAAAAGAGAAAGAAAGCTGCAAGGCTGACGCGGACCTCGCGTTTCTGCTGATGCGATTGTAAGTAACATTGGAGTGGTTTCTCTCTCTCTGTGCATGTTCATACTTTCACTGTGTTAAGCCGGGCATACACTGTACGTGTTTTTCAGTCGTGGTACTTATATACATCTCAAACTGTGCGACGGAACAGCAGGGTTTAAAAGTTCACCGCTCATCTGTGTGCTGATCTGTGTTCTCAAACTGTACCGCGCGACGAATCGGACGCGGCTCGGGAGGCACCGGGCGTCGGGGGGAACGGAGGGGAGAGAGGAAAGACGAGACGCCCCGGCGGCCGCGCGGCATACGGAAACAGACGGCCAGCGCGTCTTTATATGTTCCTAGGTTGAATTAAAATCTTATCTGATAATTTTGGCTGTACCTTTATTCAGTGTTCATTTGATCACACATGAAATCTGCTTTATATGATCTATTCATGCGGGTCTAGTTACCAAAAAATAAAAATAAAAAAGACGAACCAGCAGACAGCTGTGGTGGACTCAGGAAGGTGGAGCTTTGGTTTAAGCAGACAGACATGCGACAGTCTAATAACATAAAGCTCATATTTCTTGACACATCTAGAAAGGACCACGGAGCCGTTTACTTTCTCATAACGTGTTATATTGAGTGATCAATCGAGTTTTAACCGACATAGCAATCCCTTATGATAGCTCTAACAAGTGTTACATTTTCATTTTTTTCACACTAACTGAACGATAATGTAACGACACCATTTCTATATTTCGTTAAGAAAAGTAAAACATCTTCATTTCCATGCCTAATAGGTTGGAAATGAGGCGGAGTTGACTGGATTCATTCTTCCAGCTGAATGGGCTCCCGACGCAGGGGATACAAATTCTGGCGGGGATAACTCGTTTGGCACGACAACAACTGTTGCCTGTGGTATCCTAGCGCAACAGGTCTTGGTGATATCACAGGGCAAAAGTCTGGGCTATTTCTGCCCTGCGATAGACTGGCGACCTGTCCAGGTGTACCCCGCCTCTCGCCCATTGACAGCTGGAAATAGGCACCAGCACCCTTCGCGAACCCAGCAGGGATTAGCATGTTAGAAAATTAATGGATGGATGGATGGATGGATGGATGGATGGATGGATGGATGGATGGATGGATGGATGAACTGGGTTATTTCTTTTTCCTTGCCATCAAGATCTCTGCCAACTGGCACCAGAAAATGGTATTATTGGGCTTTCTTCGTCTGGAAACAGATGCATACAACTCTTTACGTGCGCAGCCATGATGAACTCGCAGAGCTGACAATACAGTGATCTGATTGGCTGAGCGGCAAAATTCGAATCACGTGACCTATTGGACCAGAGCGCAACAGTTTATATTTTTTATCGGCTATAACTTATTAATGTGCAAGTGCATGTGCAATTTTATTTTATTGTATTTTATTTATTCATATTTATTTTTCAGTTGAATGGACTCAGGGAAACCTGCAGATAAAGGACATGAGAGAATACAACTGATTTGATTTTTTTTCTTATTTTACTATTTCAAAGCAGTGATCGGTAGGATCATGGAGCAGCACAATAATGCATTTTCAGTTTATAATGCATGCACTTTTATTTATGTATTTATCTTGATATTAAGAAACATTTTTTTTTTTAAAAAACAATAAAATTTTCTGCTGCTTGCCTGTTGAAAATGTTTTCCCTTGAGGTTACTTTACTGACAGAGCCATAAAAATATTGCTTTATTCTTTTAATGTACAGAACATGCGATTTTTCTTTGAAGGAAGTTCGTTTTTATCCGTTTGCCTGTTGAAAAATGGTTTCACTTAAAATTACTGACAGATCCATATGAAAATGTTGCTTTATTAATTTAATTATTAAATAATATACACTGTGTTAGGTCTTGGTTCAATAGGCTATGTGCAATAATTTCAATATGTTTTAATAAACATTGAACCAGTCCGGCCCTCGGCTTGTAACAAATTTGGTTTTTTGGCCCTAGGTGTATTTGACTTTGACATCCCTGCTGTAGAGTAAAGCGCTGTGGGGGTGTCGGACTTGACAAAGCACTATACAAGTACAAGCCATTTACCATTCAAAATGAGACTGCAGCCACTACAAAAGGGTTAGTAAAAATGCTAAGTTATTAATTATGACTTCTGTTCATCTAAATTTACTTGACAAAATTCATCAGATGTAAACTCTGTTAATTAAAAATGCTGTGATTTCCCCTAATTTGTATTCAAATGCAAAATCTGAGCACAAAGACCTGAATTTAATCCCAAATCATATCAAATAATCCTAGTTATCAACTTGGATTTGTCCATTTGTCTAATTAGCAATGTAACCATTGTCATTTTGAATGAGAAGCTTAAGTGTAAATCATGTAATGCTGAATATTTGGCTAGCACCGGTTATTAAAATTAAAGGTTTTATGAACTATGAAATGAAGAGGCCACACACTTGCTCATCGTCATCACTGCCCATGAAGAAGATCAAAGATTCATCCGATGATGTATTCATTGCTCGCTTTAACACGGTTCACTGGACAATGTGTCAGTTGTTTCAGTGTATCGTGTCTTTCATACATTTCAGTTTGCATGTAAAACAAATGAATGAAATGTTAAACTATGCTGACTTTGTTCCTGATTATGACCCAGGCAAACAAAAAAAAGCAGTTTTCATACACAGGGGAAAAAGGCAAAAGCACTGTAGCGAATTAGTGTAATGAAAACGGGAAAGCAAAAACATGTAGGCCAAGGCTTTATGTGCTAAGAGGTTTTTGTGTACTGCAAGAGCTGTCAGACTCAAGTTAGATATAATCCAGTGATATTACAGATCTGTCCTTATTGTTGCACAAACTTCCATTACAATTATTTTTTTTACACTGTGTGCATAAATATTCAGGAGTTGAGTATTTTAACCTCTTCATTATGTCTAAGCTAATTTTACAGGCTACATTGAATCCAACACTTGCTGTACTTAACTGTCGTAAGGTGACGTGTAATCGTGTAACGAAGATTGTGCAGCCTAGAATAAGCAATCTTTTACATAAAGGTGCGTACTATTATTGTAGAATATCTTTCTGTAAAAATAAATGGGCCAAAAAATGTGTTTTAGCAAACACAGCAAGCTGAAAAAGGATTAAAAAAAATGTTTTTTTGGAAGGATCCTTAAATTGGCCACGCTATTATGTTGTGGTTTTCGAAAAACAAGGGTTCTTTTGCTCAACTGCTCACGCTCCTACACTATTTCTTCAAAACACACCGGCTTCAAGTACAAGTTCCCTCTATGGACCACCGGACTTGCGATATCAATCCACGAAGGTTGCTGCCGGAAATCCCGACAGCATAAACGCGAGCTGATATGGCAGTAATCACAAAGCTATAGTCGCGGCCCGAACAAGCTCAAAGAAGATTGGAGCTTTGCTTTTTTCAGTACTTTTATGCTCATACTATGGGTGAGTACGCAGATTCTTTAAATGCTTTTTCGTTTGTGTTGCATGTTGAAGATTTGACCTTTTTTCCCCAAAGAAGATGTGTATTACTTTGCCACCGTGTCTCACTTCCTGTCTGACTCATGACTTTCCCATCAAATCGATGCATAGGCCTGACAAAAACAGATCACTGGTCCATCTTGACAGTCAAAGTAGCTGTTGAGGGGGAATCTCCACCGCTCTGTGCAGACCCATTCCCTTCAACATATCCTCATCACTACGGACGTCATCCAACCCAATTGTATGTCAGATCGGATGCCAAATCGGATCCGTTGTGTTTTAGCCTTAACAGTTAGAAAGCCGGGAGGTGGACGACGAGCTAGTTGGGCAAAATTAAGTTAATGATCAACTGTTGAACATCCGGCCTGTTTCCAAAAAAACATACTTTCTTTAAGCAGTGCTACAGAAAAAAGGTAGACAGCAATCTATAAGGCCACATTTTTTAAAGCAAGACAATTTACTATCACTTTGCAAAGACTTTCTACATCAATATAAAATTGGCTGACTCTGGATGAAAGCCTGATCACAGAAAACGAAGAGTGGCTAAATTGGATATTTAACATTTTAGAAACATCTAAAGGGTTCATTGCTTAACACTTGGGTGGTAATTTGGTAGATTTTTCTCTAATTACATAAGATAGAATTTTTTGTATTTAGTTGTGAGAAATTATGCATCGTGAAAGTTTTCTGATAATTCTACACTTACATAGGATCCCACTGAATGTTAAGTTACATTTCCCTTGCTCAACATTCAGTCTTTAAGTGTATTAACACGTAGCACTGAAATGAAACCTCCCTAATGACTGCACTCACTGTATTTTAAACAAATGTTAGAATCCATTTATAGTGCCTTGTAAAGGTATTCATGTAGAGCACACTGAATTTCTTTACATTTTATCACCTTAGAACCACAAACTTATAATTTATTGTGATTTTATGTTATAGACCAACGTAAAGTAGTGCATAATTGTGACCTGGATAGAATACAACAGCAAAGGTTTTGTTGGCAAATAAAAGTCTGCACTCCCCAAGGGTCAGTACTTCATAGAACCTCCTTTCTTTACAGCTGCAAGTCCTTTGGGGTATATCGCTACCAAATTTGTTAATCTAAAAATTGAAAAGTTTGCCCATTCTTCTTTGTCAGATTGTCACAATGAATGGAGAGCTTTCAAAGATTCATAACTGTGTCTTGGCCTGAACCTCCCATAAATATGCTTCGATGCAAAACCAATCCACTGTAGCTCTGCATAGATGTTTAGGGTTGTTGTTCTGCTGGAACGGGAACTTCCATCCCGGACTCTGGTCAGCTTTCTTCAAAGCACCCCCACAGCACGATGCTGTCACCACTATGTGCTACAGAGGGTATGTTGTTTTCACAACACTTTTGTCGTGGGCTTCTCGTTCATGTAGGTCAGAAAAGTTACACACGTCTCTTCTTAGGGGAGTTCCTTCTTCCACATGTAAATCTCTGCGGTAAACTCTTGTAGCAAACTTTAAATAGCGCTTGTCATAGATTTTATTAAATAACAACTCCCTTTTTGCCGCACTTCTATGAAGGCCAGACTGGTGGAGTGCACACGTAAAATAGGATATAAAATGTCTATCCCATCTGCCCTCTGGATCTCTTTAGCTCCTCTGGAGCAACCAATTGGTGTCATGGCTGCTTCTCTGATTAATGCTCTTCATGGACGGCCTGTAAGTTTAGGTTTTCAGTTGTTCTATACTCACTGGATTTTCCCATGATGGATTGAACAGTGCTCTGTGAGACTTTCAAAGCCTGGGATATCATTGTATTCCCTATCCTTGCCTAAACCTCATCAGAACTTTATCCCTGCCGTGTGTGCCGTGTTCCTTGGTGTTCATGATGCTGTTTGATCACTGCCGTTCTCTAACAAACCTCTGGGGCCTTTGAGCAGAATTTATGCTGAAATTAAATTCCATACATTTAGACTCTACTGAAATATTAGCTAAATGCTAAAAGCAACTGGTTACACTGGTTTTTATTTAATGGTAGCAGAGCAGAGCATGCTATACTTCTCAGATTTTAACTTCTAAATGTTTCTTCTGCTGCACAATAATGCACTACTTTGTGTTGAGCTACCACAGAAAATGGGAATCAAACACTTTTTTTTGTTTAATGCTACAAATGTTAAAAAGTTCAAAGGCTACGAATACTTTTTCAAGCCCCTGTATATATGCAACACGTTTTCTTTTACAGCTTCTCTTCTGTTTGGCTGCACAAGTGATAATGAGGAAACATGAAAGCAGAGTTACCTCCATGTGGTCCGAGTCAGGAAGTGCGAGCTCGCACGTAACATAGAGAAGAGGCATAACACAAGATAGATCTCAACACTGTGTATTTTTTGTCACACGTTTTCTCAGGAAACCGGGAGCACAAATGAACCTGCAGCAAAGCTCTGTTTTTGACTCCTCAGTAACAACGGCACTGGTTATGGCAATGTTTTCCCAAACACCACAGTGTTTCATACTGCCTTAAACAGCTCAATTAGGTGGATATCAGCGCTTCTTGTTATCCTAATCTTTTGCTCTTTTAAAATTTCATTTAGCCTGACCTTTTCTTACACATTTTCTAACTATCCAATTTGCTGTTAGGAGAGCAAAATAAGTCGCTGGGTGTTAATGAAAGTGAAATTCATTTGACACAGCAGGAAAAGATTAACAAAAGGATTCGGCGGTTTAATTCGTCCTCTGTGAGAGACAGAACACAGAGAAAATATACCTTATTTGCATACATCCCTCCAAAGACCGGTTTAGTTCAGCGGCAGAAGAAATACGCACATGTAATATTTAAAACAATTACCCAAACATTTGAGAGATCCTGATTTATATTCCGTCCTGATAAAACATGTTTGTTTATCTGTAGGTTCTCAGGAGAGCGCAGGCCATTTATGAGGCAGTGAAGAGAAACAAACTGCGGTTTAAATACAGGCAAAATTTGGTTTACATAACAAGAATCAGCCAGGATGTGTTTGAGGCTCTTCCATCTGAGATCTCTGTGAAAACACCACCCTGATCCCCCCTGCTGTGCAACAGCCATAAAAGCCGGGTCTAGAAGCCTGCCTTTGACGACGGCTAACACTCAGGAAGCTTTTTGTATGTCCTTCAAATGCAGCAAAGGAAAAGGGAAACAGCATGATTGGAAAAGAAAAAGACAAGAACACAGTAAGGACTGAGCATAGCTCCAGTTCTCCTCTAACTTTTATATACAAGTTCATCTTACTGGGGTGGCATCACACAGATGAAGCATGACAACATGAGAGGACTCACTGCTGAAATGGAATGAAATGCTGTTTGTCTTCATCGTCTACTTTGCCATGGGCGATATCTGTTATGTCCATCACTGCAATGATAAATACATTGGAAGGATCACAGCAGGGTTTAGACACTTTCCAAGTAAAAACAATAGCAAAACTGTATTTTCCTACTTCTGAATAGCTCTAAAGTTACAGTTTTTCCCCACAACTCTGGGAACACTTCTCGGCACTTTTACAAGAGGAACGTTGCCATCATACTGTGCCAGCCACGTCTGCTGGCAGCCACGCTAGACATGTGTAAAAAGCTTTAAAACAAATGTATCTTTATTGCACCTGTAGAATCTCACACTGAAAAAAGTTAAAGAATGTTAAACTTCAATAAAACATTTCACAAGGGAAAAAACGTCCCGTGTAAAGAAAAAAAAACGATTTAACAAAAAAAACCTGTGTTACGACATACACCTAACAACCCCTGTGAACTAAATGTACCTGAAGCATCATTAATAGACACTTCACTTTCCTAAGTTGGTCAGAGTGTCTAGAAACTTTGAATTCATTTTCCATGACTTTCCATTTCCCTGGGGTATAATATGTGACTGTACCCCCACAAATGAGAAAAACAAGAGGATGCACCATTTATTTGAGGCAGATGTGTGTTGATCTTCGTAAGTAAGGTAATGGCTACAACTAGAAAATAACCTCACACATATTTACCAGAGCAATAAGGTTAAAAGGTTGTATAATGGGAACTGTGAGAAACGTGGCAGGATAAGGAACTTCCTAAATGTCTTTGCAAAAACAATTAACTTGGGACTTTTTCTCCTCAATCCACACAAACTCAAATTAAAGGTGTGATTTTTCAGTATGAGACTATGCTACTGCAAACGGTGAAGGCCGTTGAGTTACTTGGCACCGCAGCTATACAGACTGACGGGTTCTCGATCTCTTGAGCTGATAAATTCCACTAAGTTCCAGCTGGTTCCGTTGCCAGTGTGGGTGCATTTTTTGTTTTCCTGGCCAAGATTAACACAACTCTCATTTTTATTCCATTTGCTTAAGAGCTAGAGGAAACCATTTCTCATTTAAGTCACTAACCATCTGGACAAAACCTAAAAAAAAAAAAACTGTTTCCACCAAGTCTCTCTCCAAGAGAGAGCAGAAGCATTTTCTGGGTCAGGAAACAGGTGTTCTAGTTTTGTTCCTCCGTTCATTTCTACATCTCACCAGTCACTGCTGGGCAGAAGTATGACAACAAAAAAGGCTTTTTTTAACTAATAATTCTTTAAAAAAAAGTTAGGGAAATGTTTAAAAGCTGCTCACCAGCCACACCGAATGGCCTCCTCAAGCCACACGTTTGCTTTTTGCCCTCTTTGAGCTCCATGCAGCCCACTCTGATGATCTGACATACCAGGAAGACACGCTGCCTCATCAGATCACTGCTGCTCAGGTCCTGGACACGCCAAAGACAAACAAAGATGATTTGCGATGACATGTGAGGTACATTAGATACAAAAGGCAGTGACCTTCTCCTATCATCGGCAATTTATTATGAACAATCACATGGTTAGAGATGCCGACCGGTAAAGGTTACAGGACAAAACCTATGGTAAATGTTAAAAAACAAAATAGCATTACAAGTATTCTTGTGTTTCTTGACCTGTGCTCTTTATATAGGTGCGTCTCAATAAATTGGAATGTCATTGAAAACTTTTTCTTTTTCAGAAATCTATTAAAAAAAATGAAACATATCACATGTATTACACATAGAGTGATTAAGTCAATCATTTATTTCAGTTTATTTATACGATTATGGCTTACAGCTAATGAACACCAAAAATTCTGATGGTTAGATAATTATATTACAGAAGACCAATAAAAACTGGATTTTAACTAAAGAAATGAGAGTAGAGTATCCCTTTAGAAGTGAAATTTCCATGAACTGGCAGCAAGTCACTGGTGAATAAAAAGCCACTGACATCCTGCTCAAGGACAAACCAAAGGTACCGGTGCCTGCTTTGAAAACCATAGTTTCACCGTTCTTGATTGGCCACCCAACTTACTTGACCTAAACCTCACAGAGAATTTATGTTTTACTGTAAAGAGGACGATAAGAGACAGCAGACCCAGCAATGGAAATGACCTGAAGGCTGCTATCAAAGCAGCCATGACAACCACAGGCTGATCGCCTCCATGCCACGCCACAGTGATGCACTAATTCATGCAAAAGCTGCCCCCACCAAGCATTGAGTGGATATCCTGTACACCACATGTACATACAGTAGGCAGGCATTTGATTAATGTTATTGTTACGCAACATTGTAATGATCTCAAAAACATTTTAGGCCTTCATTAGCTGTAAGCTATAATCATTAACAAACAGAAATAAATCCTGAAAACATACCACTGTGTGTCTTTAAGAGTTTCACCTTTTAAAACTGAATTGGACAATAAATTAAAGGCTATATTGCCTTCATTATTAGGATGTGAGCGAGCTTCCAAACACTACTTTCTGATAACTGCATCACTTGTTTTCACTGAACTGCCGACTTCCTGTTGGAAGTTAAACAAGAAAATTAAACAAACAGCAGCAGTTCAATTCGTCGACCCGACCAATGATCCACCATAAGAAGTAAGTAATGCACAGAAACGTCCATTAAATCAGGCGCCATCCAGAAACAAATCATCTTTCTCTCACAGATTTCAGGTGATGTTCAGACGTTTTAAAACTTGAAAACCCAGGGAATACAGTCAGCATATTGAGACTCAGTTACCGTGAATAACGCTGGCAGGTTGTTGAGTTTTTCAATTTCCTTAGGCATTCCCATACTGTCCCAGCGCACCAGGAAGTTCTCGCTGCATGAATTTAAAGAGGAATCACAGTTAGACATCACATTATCTGAGCCATCGCAAGAAATAGAAAAATGGAAGCAGCTCATGCAGCAATTCTTCATAATTGCAGCTGATTCGAAAAAATGTGTCACATAAATCTTAAACTACTTGGACTGTTTGATTAGTAACCATGTCATCTCGCAGATCCCAGCAGAGCTTTCTGAAAATCTTGACTCTTAAAAATACATGACTTGAGCTTATTGTCTTAATTGCCCTCTAATGCTCCAGCTGACAAGCAATGTTCATACTCTTGCTTTTATTTTTAATTTTACTATATTAAAATTCATAAAAATCCATGCTGTTTATAATCAGAGCTGTCACTTCCTGAGAACAGGCACGGCAGCAGCTTAGCAGCAAAACAAAGCCGCCCTCTATTTTTAAAACAAACATAATATGCTCCTTGAGTTCTCAGTGACGTATATGCGACGTACAGGGCCGGATTAAGGAGAACGTGGACCACTGAGCTAGATCCATTCGTGGTGCCCCACACAGTCAATTTACAATAGATCCATAGTTGGGTACAAACAGTTGAAACCAGATTTTTACATACACTGTCTGAAAAGAAAAGTTTTTTTTATCAGATCAAATGTTTCCTGCTACATTACCCCAATTGTTTAGATTTGCCAAATTCCACAATGAGGATTTTTAAATGAATTCCTTCTAAATCAGATGTTACACTGAGATATTTAGAAAAACTCAAACGATATGATGGCTTTGTAAACTTCTGATAAGTTAATTCAGGCGCTTGTGGATGCATTTCAAGGCACACATCCAACACACATAGGAAAACCAACCAAATCAGCCAACATTTCATCAGGGGATTTGTGGACCTCCACAGGTCTGGCAGCTGCCATCTGTCTTGCTAAGGCTAAATACCATCACCTCCCAGCTGCCGCTGCCGCAAAGTTGTGCCACGTGTCAGTTAAAAGTGACGTAAAAGACGCATTAAATCTGCCTTGGTGGTTCTCACATTCAGAAAGATCAGATTCAGGACCACATAGGACGTTGAAAAGATCAGATTTGGACCAGATCTGAGCGACCCCCACTGGTTCGCAACCGTCTGACCTGGTCACTTGACCCAAAAAAAACAAAGAAAAAAAGAAACAGATTTGGGCCACATTTGCCTGCAGTGGGAACGGTGCTTAAACGAGCAATAAGCAAAATTTCAATATTTTAGATAGAAAGAACTAAAAAATAATGATGTGAAGAACTAAAGGTAATATTTCAGACGGACTATGGTATGACGTCACACCGCAGCTCTCTGTGTTGTTCTCCAGTCCCTTGTTTACATACCCGGGCCGGACCGTGCACGTACATGCGGGCGTGTGCGTGTACGTGTATGTGAACAGCTGCCACTCAAGGCTTAGCCCCTCCCTGCCCTAAAATGCTACCGTCAGAGCAGTGCAGCGTTGGAGCAACATGGCGGAGAGCACCCAGATGAAAATGTTCTCTTGCTGACAGCATCATAAAGTTATGAGTTACTTACTTCTTCATTAAAAATGTTCCTCTGAAAGGTAAGGCTGTTTTGCTGTGTTTTTGTCCTTTACAAATGTGTTGGACTTTACAAAAGTCTGATCTCCGACTTTGGCTGAAGTTATTCAGTTGTTACATTCTTAAGTTCAGCAGACAGGAATAATTTTGGTGACCCTACCTGATCTAAAAATGAAAAGTTTAGTTGGAATCAATGTCAGAGAGGGAAAATAAGGTTTTATGGTTGTTGTTTTTTTAAGAGTGTGAAACTTAAACTTAAAACTTTTGTTTTTGTGCTCACAAAAGAAGGATTTTCTAAAAGAATAAAAAATCTCACTTTTTTTTAATGCTAAACACTGCTTCATTTCAGAAAATGTCTTCATTCACAGAAAAAAATAAGCGACCCAAAATGTTGACCTAACTTTTGCAGGTCTGTATGCTGCCACTGTAACACACTAAAAATAAAGGATGTGTGCAGCAAATGATTAAAGCTTCCTGTTGTTACATCCAAGATGTTTGAGGTGAAGAGTTGGGTTTTGTGCTCATGATGTCATTGTTTCAAGATTATGTTGTAGAGCTGCAAGAAAAATCCAAAAGTGAAAAGCCTCACAAGCTATTTTTCTATCCAATTGTCATGAGCAAACTTTTAATTTGTCAAAAAAAAGAAAAACAAAAGAAATTAAAAATTAGGCACCGTTTGCTGGTGAAAACGGAACAGCCTGGCTGCGTTTGTACTGTTCATTTAGACAATGCCAAATGTTTTGTCTTACAACGGCGCAGTTTGTCAAACGTTCTGGTTTCTGTTGTTGTGTAAACACAAAAAGACGTAACTTTATTTCCAGGGAATCCCTGGCTCAAGCGCAGTATGACAGAGATCAGTAGAAATTAATGTACAGGCACAACATTATGGCTGCCTACAATTTAAAAAAAAAACCAGAAGAAGAAAAGAAATGCTGGATAGCAAAGTACTGTCTTTTATCCTGGTTGCTGATTCTTCTAAATGTAACCACGGCTGGGCATGGATATAATTGAAATTTACCTTAAGCAACAGTTGAACCTCATCGTCCATCTACAGGAAAACTATATTCTTTCTCATCTCAAAGGTTTATTAGTGGCAGCGGCTTATAGGCAAGGACGCATGCGCACTGCCCTCAAGTCTCACGCAATGACTGAGACATGCATGTTCCTGACTTCACACGCCACACCTCACGCTGAAAACAAAGCCCATACTGAATGGGCTGAGTGATCCGTTCACCGCACTGTCCGTTCAG
This sequence comes from Fundulus diaphanus, assembly GCA_037039145.1. Lineage (NCBI taxonomy): Eukaryota > Metazoa > Chordata > Actinopteri > Cyprinodontiformes > Fundulidae > Fundulus > Fundulus diaphanus. The sequence continues at coordinate 40,364,581 of CM073127.1, read as the reverse complement.
AGCTCAGTCTAAGCCCCGCCTTCTGCTGAGCTGTTTCAGCCTTTTACACAGCTTGTAGTCTGTAGCTCCTGCTGCTAATAACGTCAGCAAAGTAGCAGAAGAGCCACACTGGTGACCTCTAAGGCCTGGCCTACTTACACCTTTGTTAGCATTTACATCATGAGAGCAAACAGGAGGCAGAGTTGATCCAAACATAATATGCATCTTAAAGAGCAAGTTCCCCCCCTCTGAGCTGAACCCATTTTACTACACAAATCTGCTAAATCAATTATATATCAAATCGAGGCCCAAAAAGTAGACCCTGTAGTGTTTCTTTTTTACTTTTGCTTTTTCTCAAGAGTCCGTGTTATAACTTCAGGAAGACCATTTCAAGCTCCTAAACAATGCATTTCCTTAGATTATTCCCCCCTACGCATATTTATTTTATGCACTGCTGAACTTGCTACATCAAGTACAGAGTTGGATGACAGTAATGAACATCCTTTACAGGTTTTTATTATTCATAGCTGAAAGAAATTCTGAATTTATCATGATGTAACTTTTGCGGAGAAGTGACAGAGCAGGAGAAGTAGTATTATTGTGTGGCTTTAAAAATACAAAACATCATTTTACACTGGATTAACACCCAATAACAGGTAAATTATCGACTCTGAGCAACATGAATCAATATCATACGAGCAATACTCGTGCTCACAAACCTGATAAATTCTGACTGGTCGGGATCGTAGAGTGACATCAGCAGCTCAGCATCTTCCCCGATGTTGCACACAAAGTTTTTCAGGTTCATGAGAAGGCTGTAGGTGTGCACCGAGCTGAATAGGCTCTGCCGCCTCATTTCCATGTTTTGCTGTCTCGTCTGCATGGAAACGAGTCAGTGATCGAGTGCGAAACCTTAACTGAAGCTGCCAGCAGCAACTGAATAAAGTGACTGTGAGTCAAAAAGAGACGGGAGTCATGCCTTCTCTTCCCGTATTCTGTCGTCCACGCTGCGGGATGCCGTCTCGTGGGCCTGAAACAGGCTGAGGGTGCTGGTCCGGCCCGGATCCAGCATGTTTCCCGCTTCATCTCGAACCACCAGGTCCAACCCCAGAATCCTGTTCAGCACAGAGGATCCGTCAGCATCAGTGGAGTTCAATGAGAGTTGTGACTTCAGCGTATACAGAATTGGAAGCCTTTACTGACACCCCTGGTACAAATGGGTACAAAGTCTTAGAATAAATACAGCTTTTATTGCAATGGATTTAGGTCTGGGCCCTGAGCTAGTCTTGCAAGATGGTTGATTTTGTGTGCGGTGTCTCTGTGTAGATTTTCCAATATGTTTTCAAAGACCCGGGGGCAACTACATTTAAACTCTGACTGGGCCATTCAAACGCATAATTACAGGCTTTGATCCGAGTTATTCCATTATTGCTCTGGCTGAGCAACCCGGATCAACTTCTATGCTAAAGAAATGCTTCCCCCACAGCATGATGCTGCCACCACTATGTGTTCCCATGGGGATGGTGGTGTTTTTTTAGGTTGATGTGTAGCTCTAGTTTTCCACCACACAAAGCATTTTGCTGTTGTGATCTGATCAGAGAGAATCTTCTTCCACAATTGCTTTGTCCCCTGCATGGTTTGAGGCAAGCTGATAACAGCACTACTTCTTATGACGTTCTCTCAGCAATAGCTTTCTTTGAGCCATTCCTCCATGGAGGGATCAGTTTGTGGCGTGCATAGCGAACAGTTGTCCTGTCAGTTTCTACCTGAGCTGTGGATCACTGCAGTTCCTCCTGGTTTTCTCAAAGTTTCTCCCTGACCTGTCTGCTGTGTTCCTTCATCCTCATGGTGCCGGTTGTCCCTAATGTTCCCTCATAAGACCTCTGTAGCTTAGTACAGCCGTAATTAGGCTGAGATTAAATCACTGGTGGGTAGACTGTGTTTACTAATTAGGTGACCTCTGAAATCAGTTGCAGAATTTTATTTAGGGGCAGCAGAGTAAAGGCGTGTGAATAGAAAAGCATTTCATACTTTTTAGTTTCTTATTTGGATAAAGAAAATTGTGAATCCTTTTTCCTTTTACTTTATGAACTACTACTAAATCATACACTACTTTTTGTTGGTCTATCAAAAATATATATATACCATTTCAATACACTAAAGGTTGTTTCTTAGGATGTCAAAAAAGTAGAGTATCAACACTTGCAAGAAACTACAAATGAACTCAAATTAAAGACTAGATTTTTCAAATATTTTCAGTGTGAGATTATCGTAATGCATTAAAAGATTTATTTATTTTAACAGCTTTTTACCCAACTTTAACTGAGTGCCAAAATAAAATGTGCCCAGCACAAAAAAACTTTGCCATTCTTCCAGGAGTCATCATTTCTTTGCAGCCCATTGAAAGAGCAGCAGCCGTACCGGTTTCCATAATCAATCTTTGCTGTGACTTTCTTCCTGAGCTCCACAAGGTCATCCTTGGGCAGCGTTCCTGATACTATCTGAGATCGATATTCCATGAGGCTGTAGGCCATCTGCTGCACACCCCTGAACAGGGTTGTCTTGTTTGCCTGTCAGAAAAACATGTATACACTTTGTTGTAAATAAGATGTTCTTCAGAGGAAAGAACAGCAGTAACACTTTTCTCACCAAAAAAAGAAATCTTAAAAGTGAGAGAACTGTGTACTAGTAACAGAGAGATCCACACGTACCACATAGAGTTTTTGCCATATCTGCACCCATTCCCTGAGGGTAGCCCCTATCTCCTGCACCAAGGGTAAATCTGCTGGAATAATCATTTCCTGTTGGCTATAAGCCACAAGACAAAAAATGTAGTAAGATATTAGGAGAGTAGCTCATTGCTAACAGATCATGCCTTATAATCGTGACTGACTCGTGCATTTTTTTACATTGTAAACAGTTGGACAGCACAGCCAAGAGAAGCATTACTGAATTCTTACTTATGATAATTACAAGTGTAGTGCTCGTGCTAGTGGCAGACAAAAAGATAACAAGGCAAACTAAAAGCAAAGTAGATTATCATCAAAATGGAGTGCTTGCTGATTTGTGATCTCACCCTATTCCCTCGACGGTGGCCTCTTTTAAGTGGATGTAGGAAGCCGGGAAAATGCCCTGAGGAAACATTCAGGAAGTATCAGTATATACATCCACATCACAGTCTTGGTTATAGCACAATATAGCTCTAGTGATGGCCGTACCTTCTGTGCTTTCTTTCTAAGAGTGTAGCCCCTATACCAGCCTGGAGATTGAAAATGACGAGGGGGACGAAAAGAAATCGGACAAGACAAGAATGAGGGCAACATGGTGTGGAGGCACAGCACACTGCAGACAACTTTTTCCTAAGATCGTGTGTCTGCATGTTCCAGAGTAGTGAACTGGGATATGTTATGGCCTGCCACTCACCTTCCAACTTTTCAAGTATGTGCACCGTGTCCCCCACCTGCAGACGCAGCTCCTGCTCGCCTTTGGGATCATAATTGTAGATTGCTAAGGGATAAAGAATAACTGTTTTATTATCGTGAAAATTAAAATATATATATATATATATATATATATATATATATATATATATATATATATATATATATATAAATACTGCTCACAATTTTTTTTTTCAGCTGACAGATTTTTTTTTTCCTTCTCAAAAACTTTTGGATTAAAGAAAAATCCCCCCTCAATCAATTCCAGCACAGTAAAGCAAAAAAAAGTTTGTGCCTGAGTGGTCCGCAGTTTCTCACCAGCAAATCGAGGCAATTCACCCTTGTTGTTGCACTACAGAGGATCTTAAGCTTTGATTTATTCCTCATCTGGCTTTTGGAACAGCAAGCAAGCTTGAGTGACTCAGGCGTCTGAGGCCTTTTGACTTTTTTCAATTGAACTTGACACCTGGAGGCGGCGTTTGGCGTTTCATTGGGCAGAAATAAAGCCCAACGCTGTCAAGCTAGGAATAAGCATAAGGCAGCAATGTGTGATAACTTTCAAAAAAAGAAAAATCAGTTTACATGCTATTTAGACAAAAGTTGCTAGCTGTACAATATGATCTGGTTGTTTTTTTTAATCAATAACAAAAAAGCAATATTAATAACTACTGCTACTAAAACAATGTAACATATTGAGTATTGCATTTGTCATTAATTTGATTGTTATACATAGGTGCAAGCAAAAATATAAAAATACTTACAAATTACAGTAAGTGTACTTTGATAAAAATATTTGTCAGAGTAAAGTCTGTTTCTTAAAAACATGATGCTGCCATTTTAGTTTAAAATATCATATATTGGCCCAGGATGGAGAGGAGAGTGTGTTGAGCTTGACAATCTCTACATGAGACTCTTATTTTGAAATAAAAAAGGAAATAGCTCTTGAGTTGTTGTTTGCACCATTGAATAAATGCTATTTCTGGTCTGGCTGAGTAAGCCACTGTGTAAGCAGCACTTTCCAGTCTCCATGTGGCACCATTTTTGGTACTTGGTAGAAATAAAAAATATCATTGAATAGACAAGATACCGATGTTTTGTAAGGAATGTGAGAACATTGAGCCTGCTAACTGTTAGCCGCTAGTGATGCTAAAGTTAGCATCTGACAAACTGATCCAAACAAATTGGATCATTTCATACTGAACAGAGATTCTTTAAGATCTTGAGATTCAAGAAATCTGTACAACTATTCTAACATTAAAAACAGAAAAAAGCCTTTTAATGTCTGTTTTTGCATTGTAACCCCGTTATGCTGCGTTCAGACCAAACATGATTTGAGCAATGGCAGCAGGTGTACAATGGCAGATGCTACTGAGAGAGCGGCCTGGCTTTATTTGCTGAACAAAGCAAAAGAACATCGCCACCGGGCGCCTCTGCGTCATGTCTGGATTCACCAGATAAACCGTGACAATAAGTTTGACCTCCATTGTCTTCACTTTGTGGGATTTCCCGGGTTCTTCTTCCTGGTGTTTCCAGCACAATAAAATACAAAAGTTCAGATTTCCCAACTCCTGTGTCTGCTGCTTCTGACGTGCATTGACGTTTGAAATGTCAAAACACGCTGCGCAAAATATGCCGTGCCAGACTCGCCTCAGAACCTCTCGACGCCCCATGACGTGTGCCCACCATAGACTTTGCATGAGAGCCAGACGCCCCTGAAGCTCAAATGGTGTTCTATCTGAACGCAACATTACAATGAGACCATCTTAAAAAATAAAACAACAGGCTGGTCAAACCTAGCATACAATATTCTACTCTGATAACGGATTCTTTAAAACAGTTTTTAAATCTCTAAAACCTAGAAATCTATTTGTGAATAAATGTATAAATTATTTAATTTCCCAAAAATACTGTTGGAATTTCATCTATTCTTGTGAGCCTAATAATGTGCATCTTGTCTCCTAAGCAACTTGTTACATCACAACTAAATGGTAAATTTGTGGCTTTCAAATAAACATAGTACTTATAGTACAGAACATTCTAGGTGTTTTACCCTTTTGTCTTTTAAGGCATAATATACCAAAGTGATACTAGCTGGTTAATAAGACCATTTGTTCCAACAAAGCCAGCAGTGGGCTGCTTAAGAGACTAGTCACTCATAGTTTTCCAGCTGATGTTTTACTGTGACGGTCAGTGGCTTTTGCCACAGGGAATACTTCCAAACAACAGAACTTCACGTTAATGTACTACATAATCTGTTTTTATTCAAAGCAGCTCGCCAAGCGGCTCAAAACCTGCCAACTGTAGTTTTAAAACAGAGTGGCCTTTCCTGAGAGACTCAGAGTGACCCTCCTTTAGTCTCAACATCATCACTTTCCTACAAAGCGAGGGGTAAAGTGTAGAAGCCTACTTTCAATCAGCTGAGCAGCAGTGTGCAGAAACAGGTAGAGAGGGGTGAGACAGTTTCACTCGACGATCCAGAAAAATCACTCCCAACTATTCTGGTGCTTTCTCTTGGGTATTTCCTTTAAACAGTAGGAAGTGTTCTTGCAGTAGCTTTGTTATCGATAACTGTCTTGTGCCTGCTGGTGATGCACAGCAACAGGTGGGGCCAGTACTGTGGCCCTATGCTTTATACGTCGGGCATGGGTTCCTGTCACTTAGTCCATTTCTCTGGCCTCTCAATAACAGAATTTTAAACCGTAGGACAAAAAATCTTTAGCAGTTTTTAAACTATAATTTTTAAAACCTTGGTATGGCCTGATTCCGGTAAGCAGCCTATGAGCTGATAGTGTTTGATCATCCGTCTTCACACAGGCGTGGCCTTTGATAAATCGTTCTACTGATTTCAAGATTTCACTTTTGCCAAATGACACGCCTCCAAACGCTGTCCTGGTGCCCAGTCCCGCTTTCACCTACTAACGTTGCTGAAGGCAACACCTTTCTCCCTACTTTTCCTCTTACCTCTACATTGCACATTTATGGCAGGGATCACTCACACAAACATGCACATGCAAACCAAACCAAACATTGCGAAAGAGAACCCCTCTTAAAACAATACTGCAACTCGGTGTCTTTGTCTTGACTTGAAGAGGCCACAGCCGCGCAGTCAGCCACTTAATCTCGCAGAGAGGCACAGAAACTATGAGCAGAGCCATGCCCTGACTTGCATGGTGATAATGCTTGTTACTGGAGGCCAAATTTCTCAGCACGCTTCAACTGGCTCAGCTCATCACACCTCAGCTTGAATGCATACATTTGACAGATCAGTGAACTTGTCTATGCGTCCTCTCCATGACTTCCTTCTCAGAGTAAGATTTGCACTAGCTTGCCTTGAAACGCACATTCACAGAGAACCGTCCCTATATCCCAATTCAAACTCAGCCTTTAGATTCACTTTAAGAATAAGCTTGGATTACTTTCCCATAATGTGAAACATCTTTGGTTTGGGCTGTTCCCATTTGTGTTGTTGTGGTGGATGTTATATTACTATGACCTAATTACATTAATCTGCGACGCAGGCAGTCTTCTGCATGCATGTCCGCAAGTGAGCATAATCAGGAAGTAATTGCAAGATCGCTTATTGAGTCATCAAGTGATAGAGTGAACTAAAATAAAATCTTGCACATCAAATTAAACAAATAACCTTTTCTAAATTTTCATTTATAATTTAAAGAGATGAACGTCGGAAATGATTCCCTCACAATGCAGACAATCGCATGAATCACCGGGAAATTACAGTGGAGAAAAGACATCTGCCTCCAGCCATGCCAGGAGTGACAATGGTCCATTCACCAACTTGACACAGCGTCTGGGCCCTGGTAACGGCATGGCAGCGAGCCCATGGTGGGAGCCCAGCAGAGCACGATGGGCTGCCACGCTGTTTAAACTGAAGGCGTCGCAGCTCATCTGTGCAGCTCTGGAGAGAGACCGTCTTCCGTTCAAACTTCAAATGCACAGCCCGTAGCCCCTCCTGTACACTCCAATAAAGCATTACTGGCACAAGTTCAGCTTTATGTGCATACTGATGTTACATCAAAGTCAGCCTGATTCACTCTAAATCATTTAGCATCGAAGCAGATTAGACAACAATTAAGGAACACCATGGCTGAGCAGTTTGAGCGGCAGCTGGCAGTAAATCAGCGTTAACACAATATGACCAGAATCTAATGTTCTCATTGCCAGCTCAGGGGGAAAGTAAAACATGTAATTGGCATTCCATGATAGGAACTTATAAAACTTAATCTGAAATGGTGGACACTACCATAAGCTAAAAAAAAAAATAGTGCTTTACCAGACTGGAAATACAAGAGCAGCTTTTAGCACACGACTTGGAAAAAAATTACAAAGCTACTAATGAGGGAAGCATGTGCTGCTTGTAACAAAAATAACAACCACCATTTTCATCTGTATGTGTGTAAATTACGTCTCTGCAGAGCCAAATGTTCAGACTTATCTATAAAACAGGATGTTGAAAATAGGCAAGATAATTCTTCAAGCTAAGCGGAGTGTTTGGCCAAAAGAAAAAAAGAAAACCTTGTCTTATCCGGTGATGTGTCAAACACAGCAAACCAAATGTGTGCAATTGTAAGAAGTAGGAATGAGAAGAAATATTGAGATGGAAGAACCGATTCCTTGTTGGTGCAAAACACTGCAACATCTGCTGCACCGATCAGGACTTTACCGGCTCATAACAACTGCTGCCGGTTTAGATTTCGGTCAGTTTTCTTTATAATCTCCACATCACATAAAGAATAATAGTTTGTGTAATCTTTGCTTATACTCTGTAATTAAATGGTATAAATATCGACCATAAAAGGAAAAAAGACAAGCCGCACGTCTTTTGATTGGATTTTGTGACTTCCCATCTCCGGTTACATAGATGCTACCGGGAACACTTGTCCCCCTCCAGTGCTTGACCAGGCAGAGAGAAGCCCTATTTATTAGTTCAGGCTGATGTATGGTCCCGATATGTATCCCAGTGGATTATTTTATCCTTAAAAATGATTCAAGACATTGTTGCATATTCAATACTACAAACATTACTTGTGTTTTTTGCTTTATTGATGTTTTTATTTATGACTTAATTACGTTTTCATGCCACCATTCAATTCAATTCAATTCAATTCAATTTTATTTATATAGCGCCAAATCATGAAACATGTCATCTCAAGGCACTTTACAAAATCAAGTTCAATCATATTATACAGATTGGGTCAGATTATACAGATTGGTCAAAATGTCCTATATAAGGAAACCAGTTGATTGCATCAAAGTCCCGACAAGCAGCATTCACTCCTGGGGGACCGTAGAGCCACAGGGAGAGTCGTCTGCATTGTCCATGGCTTTGCTGCAATCCCTCATACTGAGCAAGCATGAAGCGACAGTGGGAAGAAAAAACACCCATTAACGGGAAAAAAAAACCTCCGGCAGAACCGGGCTCAGTATGAACGGTCATCTGCCTCGACCGACTGGGGTTACAGAAGACAGAGCAGAGACACAACAAGAGAGACAAAAAAGCACAGAAGCACACATTGATCTAGTAATCTGTTCTACATTAGATGGTAATAGTCGGTGATCTGTCCTCCCTGGATGATTTCACAGTCAACAGAACGTCAGACCAGGTGTACCTACTATGAAGAAAAAAGAGAGAGAACAAAAAGTTAAAAGCTGAAATGACAACAGTCATTTCAATGTAACGCAATGCAAATCTGGAGAACAGTAGAATTCAGTAGAGTGAGAAAAGTATGCCCTGATGTCCTCCAGTAGCCTAAGCCTATAGCAGCAAAACTATAAAGGTAGCTCAGAGTAACATGAGCCACTCTAGTTATAAGCTTTGTCAAAAAGGAAGGTTTTAAGATTAGTCTTAAAAGTAGACAGGGTGTCTGCCTCACGGACCAAAACTGGGAGTTGGTTCCACAAGAGAGGAGCCTGTTAGCTATAGGATCTGCCTCCCATTCTACTTTTAGAGACTCTAGGAACCACCAGCAGACCTGCAGTCTGAGAGCGAAGTGCTCTGTTAGGAACATACGGGGTAATCAGAGCTCTGATATATGATGGAGCTTGATTATTAAGGGCTTTATACGTTAGAAGAAGAATTTTAAATTCTATTCTTGATTTAACAGGAAGCCAATGAAGGGAAGCTAAAATTGGAGAAATATGATCCCTCTTGTTGATTTTCATCAGAACTCTTGCTGCAGCATTTTGGATAAGCTGAAGACTTTGAATTGCATTTTGTGGACTTCCTGATAGTAAAGAATTACAATAGTCCAGCCTTGAAGTAACAAATGCATGGACTAGTTTTTCAGCATCACTCCTGGACAGAATGTTTCTAATTTTGGCGATATTCCGGAGGTGAAAAAAGGAAACTCTGGAAACCTGTTTAATATGGGATTTAAATGACATGTCTTGGTCAAAAATAACACCAAGGTTTTTTACTTTATTACCAGAGGCCAAGTTAATGTCATCCAGATTAAGTGATTGGTTAAGAAGTTTATTTTTTGAGGACTCTGGCCCAAAGATTACAACTTCGGTCTTGTCAGAATTTAGACGCAGGAAATTTAAAGTCATCCAGCTTTTGATGTCATCAAGACATGACTGCAGTCGAAGTAATTGATTGGATTCATCAGGATTTATGGATAAATATAGCTGAGTGTCATCAGCATAACAGTGGAAATTAATCCCATGCTGTCTGATAATTTTGCCGATCGGAAGCATATATATAGTAAAGAGAATTGGTCCAAGGACTGAACCCTGTGGTACTCCACAGGTGACCCTAGAGTTTGAGGAAGATTTATTATTAACATGAACAAACTGGAATCTGTCCGACAGATAAGATTTAAACCAGCCTAATGCTTTCCCCTTAATCCCTACAGTATGTTCAAGTCTTTGTAGGAGAATATTGTGATCAACTGTATCAAATGCAGCACTAAGATCTAACAGGACAAGTACAGACACAAGTCCATTATCTGAGGCCATGAGAATATCATTAGTGACCTTCACCAGAGCCGTTTCAGTGCTATGATGAGCTCTGAAGCCTGACTGAAACTCCTCAAGTAGGTCATTGCTTTGTAAATGTTCACAAAGTTGATTAGCAACTACTTTCTCAAGAATTTTAGATAAGAAAAGAAGATTAGATATAGGTCTGTAGTTTACTAGCTCATCTTGATCAAGAGAAGGTTTCTTAAGTAAAGGTTTAATAACAGCTACTTTAAAAACCTGTGGTACATATCCATTTACTAAAGATAGATTAATCATGTCTAAAATAGGACCACTGATCAAAGGGAATACCTCCTTAAACAACTTGGTTGGGATTGGGTCTAACATACAGGTAGAAGGTTTAGATGAAGCTAAGATTTTAGATAGCTCAGAAAGCTCTACTGCTTTTAAACAGTTCAAACACTGTGCAGGTTCTAAAGATTCCTCCAATGCTGCCTTACTTACTGGGGATGAGGTAATCATGTTTGGGAGGATGCCAATTATTTTATTTTTAATGGCATCAATTTTATTTATGAAGAATCCCATAAAATCATTACTACCAAGAGCTAAGGGAATGGATGGATCAACAGAGCTGCAGCTCTGAGTAAGTTTGGCAACTGTACTAAAGAGAAATCTAGGATTACCATTTCACACAGATTTCTTTACAGTGTTAATGTCATAAATAATCAATAGCAGCCAGGTCCCAGAACACTGGTGGTGTGAGATGGGGCTAAAGCCAACCTCATTCACCAGCCTTCGGACCCTACCGGGTCTGTGGGAAACCAACAGGAATACAGTGGAGCGGAGCTCGGGTGGGGCGAGAAGTGTCATGCGGTGGAGACAATGGATATGGAAAAGGGGCATGTGTTACCTGCCATACCAGAGACAATGAAACATTGGGCTTATTGTATGCCAACATCATCTCCAGCCTGTGTTTAAAAACCTCTTGCACACAGAGAACTAGCTGTGACACACACACACACAGCGAAGGGTTGGTCAAAGAAGACTAAAAAAGCTCTGAGGGATAGTTTCAGCTCCGCTGTGTGGGATGAGCTTGGTGCTTCTCGTGCTGGGGACAATGAGGGCACCACAAACTGTGTCACAGACTACATTACCTTCTGGATAGACAACGCTGTGCTCGTCATGAAGCTACGATGTTTATCCAATAACAATCCGGATTGCACCTGAAATAAAGTGTCTCCTCAAGGAGAAGAAGAGGGGCTTCAGATCCAGAAACAAAGAGGAGCAGAGAGCTGGGAAGAAGGAACTAAAACGGAAGATCAGGCATTGAAAAAAATCTACAGGAAAAAGATGGAGGACCAGCTTCCCTTGAGAGGACTCCATCCCACAGCCCCCTTCCCCCACCACCACCTGTCCATTTCGTCGCTTCAGGTTGAAAAGCATTGACCTCCTGATACAGGTTGTAGACCGAAACTGATTTGTTGATTGAAGGCTAAAATATTAAAGATATAACAATAGCGGCAAAAAATTGTTTTCCTTACATTCCTGCCATGAGCAGTCATTAACTTTTTTGAAAACTAACATGTGGGGAAGCAGTCAATGAGATTTAAAGCAAAGACAGATTGGATATGAACAGTCTTTAATATATTAGCAGCTAGGACACAGGTAGCATTACCAAAACAGCAAATTATGCCTTTATTTCCAGAGAACTTACATCTTTACCTTTACCTTATGATTTTCAAAAGGCTGCCAATATTTCAAAATCAATTTGATAAAAAAAAAGTTGAAAGAACAAAGAGCTGAACGAAGCAACCGTACAGAACCCTGTTCAGCCTTCCTGTTACCCATTAAAACTATTACTCTCTCTGGCTCTCTCGTCGCCTGAATAAACCGCAGACCGGTCTCGACATCCTCTTTAATACCTTCTTACATCTTTATGCTTCCTCTAAATTCATTTGTAAACACCTCCCTGAGACTCAAATTGGCCACCTTGATTGTTCTTGCTTCACCAACATCTTCCACACCAAAGACTTACCGCGTGGCCTTCCGCCCTCTTACTCACAAAGAGAAACGACAAATAAAATGAAAAGAAAATACATCCAGCCTTTTCAGTATCCAACCTGCCAATCCAAAGTGCTGAGCACTGACATTAATCAAACCTAACTAATTGTCGCAATCAAACACTTATACTTTTAAAAAAGGAATTATGGCACTTAAACCATTTTCTTTGTTCTCTATGGCATTATCAGAGGACTTCATGCTAGAGCACTTTTCATACAGGAAATTAATCAGCTAAGGAAGAGACAGTTTATTATAACAGTGGGATAATGGCAGATGGCTGTGAGAGAAAAGAATACGACCATAATATAACTAGATTGCTCTAATCACATTTATGGCCCATCTAAACTTTTTATTGCTCAGCAGGTGATCTAAATAAGCCCAATTTAGGCTCCGCTGGGACCCGGAAAACCAAGCAGATAAAAAACTGATTATACTCTAGTCTGCTAAGGTGCCAAAGAACTGGCACTAACCTGAGCTGGGAGCATATATTCCCTGTGGATGTTTTTTTTCTGAGATTACGAAGCTCAATTTTAGCTTTCGTAATATTTGTTCAAAAATTATGTTAGGAACCACTAGAGGCACCACAGCCTGCTTTAGTGGACACATACTGTAACATTTCTACAAAGCTATGCTTGCTAGTCATGTTACTATTCACTCATTTTTATTCTTTACCAAAGGCCACTTAAACAGGTGATTAGATACCAGCTGACTACCAAGGTATTCCAAGTTTTAACCAGTTATGCTTTCCAACCAGCTAAAAATCTTATGTCATCCCATTGCAATGTTTTAAAGTCCTTTTCTCTGGCTGTAAGTAACCGTGTGTTGTCGCTTCTCCACCCGTTGCTATCCACTGCTGGTCAGCTGGCTAAACGAAGGAAATTACCCCTTTCTCTTGTTTACAAGTAAGACAAATTTGGCTTTTTGGAAGTATTTCTAGACAGTCAGGGTGTGAAATCAAAAGGGAGCACACCCCTCCCCATCTCTCTAATTAAGATAATGCTGTTTAAAACTCCAGTTGCCATACTAAGAGCAACAGAGTGAAGGTTGGATATCTGAGCAGATAGCCTGACTAATTAACCAGCTAATCTCAGTTTGTTAAACTGTCAATGTTAATCTAACACAGCATAACAGCAAAATGTGTAATGTTATTCGCAATGAGCACATTTAATAAACTAATTTATTATCTGATAGGCTTGTTATGTTGGTTGGTTTTGTAACAAAGACATATGGAGATAACTCTAAGGATATTATTTGCACAAATGCCTCTGTCTACAGACCTGAAACCATTTAAGATAAAATATTTTTTTGATCGTCACTACATTTATTATAAGCACATTTAAGTTTTCATCACACAATAAAATCCTCGAAAATTCACAATATTAAGAAGATTGTTATACATAATCGGCCATAAAAACTTTGATTTAGCATCTGTTCCTTTCATCGCCATTCTCTGGTATAGACAAATATTGGAATTCGTCACTGGGTTTAAGTTAATCACTTATCACATATTTACTGCACTGTAATATTATCAACATCATAGTCACGCATTGCACATTTGGCAATATTTAGAGGTATTCTGTTCTTGCATCCCCAAGGCAAGAGCAGCGATATTAGCAGCTACCAAAGCAGGCAGAGGTACAATTTCCCACTAGATAAACATTAGTTTGTACTTGAGCAAATTCTGCTCAGGCAGGATGCCTCAAAAAATAAAGGGCTCAGTTGAAGCGTCTTGTGCCTCAAACTTACTGTCTAGACAGCCAAAGATGATCTGTGGCTCCTAAAACTGTTATTTAGCTAATAAACCTTATAGGGATACTCATATATCAGGGCGTTGACTCTAAAGTTCAGAGCTAATAGTGCAAAAAGGAACAAAATTAGATCAGTGTGAAGCTTTATCTCTTAATTCTGCCTTAAAAAAAAACCTTCTGCAACTTTTAGTCAAGGGAGGATTATATAAAACTCTTTTAAATAGGGGGGAGGGGGTGGTTAAGAGACTCTAGTGTAGTTTGCTGAATATCAAAATACAATATAATTTTAGGCTTTAATCATCATGACTGGCTTTCCATCTTTGTTAGCCTATTAAAGCTGGGCACAAGGTCAGCAGTTATCTCTGAGTTGCAACCTGCAATCAGGTCTGACACTGCAAGGTGAGCCTTCAGATTTAATCACTGTGATTCATGGATGACATGGACATCTGAAACACATCAGATTCATTTTCCTACGCAAAAGAAGGAAGTACCATCTGAATATATATATATATTATTTATTTTTATTTCTTTACATATTTTACATGTTTTTAATATGTTCAAGTCACAGTGTGGCTGAAAATACTCAGTGAATCTCAGTGAGTAGAACCATGGTGCACTCATTGTGATGTTAATGGCTGTTCCTGGCAGAAATCTCAGCACAGCAGATCTGCATATATGGAGGTGTAAGGTATCCTTATCATGTTGCATTCACCACCAAACAATAGGCTGTGCACACTGCAGGAGTCATTGATGCATGTCCTAATCCCAATTTGCTCTCCGATTATTTTTACTTGAAGAGGCCCTTTATTGGGGGCTGTCTGGTGATATGTCCACAGTCCACTCTTATTGAAATAGGCCTTATCACTTCCTGTTTACCTGAACAGTGTAAAGAGGGCTACTGAAAAGGAATTTATTGACTGAAACTTTTTCGTCGCTTTCCTTGGTTATATTCATTTTGTGGGACAATGATTCGCTGAAGAGTTAATTAGTGCTAATCTTGAACTTGAGTTTGGGTACAAATGGATTGTTCTAGTTTAAAAAGCCAAATTGGATTTGTCAAAAAGAAAATAAGCTATTTTCTTCTCAGACATCATTATTGTTTAAAGTAAAAATCATGTTGGACGCACATTATCTCATTTTAAAAAGGTTAATCCGGCAAAAGCAGTTTCTAAGAAAATCTAGGGCTGGACAATATAGAAAAAAAAGCATATCAATAAAATAGAAATCAAATTGATCTATATCTATAATTATCAACAAATTCAAAACATATATTTGGGTGCAGCTTTGGCCATTTTATGCTGTTGCTTAGCGACCTATTTTTATATACAGAACACAGACACTGAATTCAAACTCAACCCTTCATTTAAACCACTTTTTACCAAAACCGCAGATTTTTTAAAAAAAAGAAAAGAACGCGTGCTCTCTGAATTCTTTGAAGGGGAGGAGCTTGGTTCCTGGGTCTGCGTTTGTGATTGGTTGGGAGGATGTAATGACGGTAATATTAACCTACATGGCTAGAATGCAAAAGGACGGAAAACTGTTATTCTATTGAACTTTTTATTGACCCATTTTTCTATCATTGATATATGATTATCGATCAATATATATTGTTACTGAATTATTGCACGCCCTAAGAAAATCCTTGCTTAACAGTTGCTGTTTGCAACAACAGGAGAAGGTGGTTGGTGGATCCCTGACTCCAAACCAATCAGACAGCATGAGCTCTGTCACAGCGTTTGAATTTAGTATTAAAGAGTCTGTTTATTCCTATAAAAGATATCTAGCTACAGTTGAAAACAGGCATTAACTCACCAGGAAGCAAAAACACAACTTTCTCTATTAACATCTGA
Source organism: Fundulus diaphanus (assembly GCA_037039145.1). NCBI lineage: Eukaryota > Metazoa > Chordata > Actinopteri > Cyprinodontiformes > Fundulidae > Fundulus > Fundulus diaphanus. Next base: position 40,348,567 of record CM073127.1, on the reverse strand, counting down.
ATCAAAATTAGACTAAACTTTACCAATCTTAGACCCGTTAGGATTACCAAATTATTTCTATGCACAAAATTCCACAATAAGGAAGAAGAGATGTTCTTCAACCACTTTCTTCAAAGTCAGACTGTTATCAGGGTTCTTACGGGTTTCATTAAGTTGAATTTAAGACCTTTTTAAGGCTTTTTAAGACCAGCGTAAATGAAATTTAGATCAACTTGACATCACCAGAAAACTTCAAACAGTACGATACATTTTAACAAGGGTCACAATTTATTTATCAAAGACGATTCTATTTTGTTAAACTACCCGTGATAACAGATAATCTACCACGTAGACTTGACCAAACTAAATTTAAAACCTTGGATTAAAATCTGGTCATTTTTAAGTATTTTTGTTTGGAGCAATTCTTGATTCTAGTCTTAATCTTGAGAAACACTTTGGTTCTGTTTTAAAAATATTCTCTTTTAAACAGACTTTTATCCTAAGTGAAATCATTCTTATCTTTTAATGATTTTGAACGGTTGATTCATGCTTTTATTAGCTCCCAACTCGATTATTGCACTTCTTTGTATGTTGGTGTAAGCCAGGCCAGCCTCTCATGGCTGCGGTTGGTCCAGAACGCTGCAGCTCGCTTCTTAACGCGAACAAAAAGGCGTGAGAATATTTCACCAGTTCCTGCTTCTCTTCACTGGCTCCCTGTTCGTTTTAGAATTGATTTTAAAGTTTTATTGTTGACCTATACAGCCCTAAATGGGCTGGCACCTGCATATGTGTCTGATCTCCTGCAGCCTTATGTGCCCTCTAGATCCCTTAGATCTAATGTCCATTTGTGTTTAGTTGTCCCAAGATCCAGGCAGCTGTAGCTCCTAAACTGTGGAACCAGCTGCCCCTTCATATTAGACAGGACTCAACTCTTGGTGCTTTTAAATCTCTTCTTAAAACACATTTATACTCACTGGCTTTTAACGCAGTGTGAGAGTTTTTCTCCATTTTTCCTTTATTTATACAGTGTTTGTATTGAATTATCATTGATGGTTTTTCTTTTTGTATGCAGCACTTTGGCCAACGGCAGTCGTTTGTACATGTGCTACATAAATACATTTGGTTTGATTTTTAAGGCTTTAAACTTAAAAAGTTCCCTTATCTTAGACTTTATAAGTCCCGAAACAAACCCTGAGTTTACATACACCAAGATAACTATGGCTTTAAATAATTTGGGAAATCTCAATTGATGGTGTCATGACATTGTAGGTTAATTCCCAACATCTGACTTAAATGGAGTCACAACTGTTTGTGCATTTTAAAGGCTACACCTCAAACACACAGCATCCTAGTGTGACATCATGACAAAATGAATCAGCCAAGATATCATGAAAACGCCTGAAGGTGCAAAGTTCATTTTCAAAAAAATGATAAGCAAGTACAAACAGCACTGTTGCATTTGGAGTAAGAAGAGGAAACCCTTAAAGCCTGAGTACGGTGGCCAGCAGGTGCAAATACCTTTTCCTTCTTCCCTCCAACATTCTTTTGGGGATCACATTGCAGTTTTTACTGAAGGCCAGCTCCCATTTGACTTGGTGGTTGACTCCCCATGGTGGTCTAGCACAGTTTTTTTTCTCTTTCTTTTTTGGGGGGGGGGGGGGGGGGGGGTGAGATTGTAGCTTTTTTTATGTGCTGTTGTGTTTGGTAGTTGCATTTTTATGTTGCATTTCTTTTTCGTTTTTGTATGTTTTGGAGTTTTCATCATTTTATTTTCTGGGATTCAAAAGCACTTATGTTTTGCAGTGAGTGGGACTGTCAGTCGCTTGCTGCGGATTTGCCCCTGTCGGCCACCGTACCTGACAACACCATCCAACAGTGAGGTACGGTGGTGGCAGCATCATGTTTAGATTTGTTGTTTGGTTTCTTTGCTGCAGAAGAGACAGCTGCACTTTGCAAAATAAAAAGAACAGTGTTCTGAAAATACTGAAGCTACATCTCAAGCCGTCAGCCATTGTTGGGATGGTGTTCTCAGGTACGGTGGCCGGCAGGGGCAAATCCGCAGCAAACAACTGAACGCGCCACGACGCACTGCAAAACAAAAGTGCTGCAATCACAGGAAATTTAAAAATTAAAACTCCAAACTTGTATTCAATGGGTCTTCCAAATGGACAATAACCCTTAGCATACCGCCAAACGGTGTTGTGTGTAACGCGTTAAAAGGTAACGCATAACAGGTTTTCGTGTTAAAAGTACTTTAACGCCTTACCACTGAAAATTTGGTAACCAAACGTAGTTCCTTTTTTCAATTTGGCACAACGCTACTTTTTAAAGTCTGATGAATTGGTGAGGCGGAGCAGAGAGAAGCGGCGCCTGCACTTCTCATTGCGGCGTGTCGCACTCTACCCCATGATGCAGAGCCAGCAGAGAAAGCAGGAGAAAGGCACAATGTTATTTGGCCCAGACTCAGAGGTACTAGACTATTTGAGATCAGGTTTCCGAGTTGGAAGTTCTTAATCGTTTCCCCCGAGTGAAAGCTGTATTCAGTAAATACAACACTGCCACACCATCTAGCGGAAAGGCTGTTCAGCCTGGGAGGGCTGGTGCTTAGCCCCAGGAGAGAGACTTGCAGGTGGCCGTTTTGAAAGACTGCTCCTGATGAGGTATTATCACACATTCTTTGCTGATGTGGTATAGGTTTCCTGCTGCCCATGCGTTACAGATGTTTCACCAGTCACGACTATTCCTAAAACTCTGCTTTCCCTCTGCTATTATGCACTGGGACTAAGGCCGCCATATTCAGTTAACAATTCTGTGTTAAGTAATGTTTTAAGTTGTACTTGATTTAATTTTGGCTAAAATGTCTGTGCCCCCAAGCTGTATTATGCTATTTTATTTGTTGATTATGATGGGCCAGTTGAATGCAGGATACGTTTATGTTATTTATGTTATATTTTCTGTTGGATTCGGTTGAGGCATGATTTATTTGGACATATAAGCCATTTTGAAATTTACATGACGTTGTACAAGGACAAACGTTTTCTTGTCACATACTCTGTTTGGAGTTTGTTTATAATACAGGGTACAAAAGAAATCCTTGTTGTGTCCTCCACAGCACAACTTTATGTAGGCCTACATGTTTAGAAGCAGATGTTTTTCTGCACAAAGTAACAGAAAAGTAACAACAAGTAACATAATATTTACTTTCCATAAATGGCAACTACGTAAAGTAACTGATTACTTTTATAAGAAATAAAGAGTAATGGGCAAAAGTCACTTTTTAAAAGCAACTTCCCCAGCGATGCCACCAAATTGGTTAGTGGCTTAAGGACAACAAAGCCAGTGGTTTGAAGAGACGATCACAATTTCCTGATCTCAATCCCACAGAAAATTTCTGGCAGACCTGAGCGGGTGTCTGTGAGCAAGCAGACTTACGAACCTTGCTCAGTAACACCAGTCAGGAGGAATGGGCCGCAAATCCAGCAAACTACAGTTAGAAAGTTGCAGAAGGAATAGCCAAAGACGTACAGTTTAAAACACAATTTTACCAGATACTAAAAAAAAGGGCAAACTTCTTAATTTCAAGAAACATTTTTAAAAGATCCCCTAAAACTTCTCACTTCCTATTCTGGCATTTAGCAAACTGAAATAATTTTAGTAGACCTAATTGATCTGAAAATGGAAAAGCTGGGACGGATTTAATGTGAAACACTATGACAAAAAAAGTTCTCATCTCTGCTTATACTGTGTGTGTAAATATCTGGTAAATATTGGCATGTGTGAGCATATTGAAGACAAGCAGAGCTACTTTATACCGGATGCACCAATCGCTTTGACTGGTGACCAGAATCATTCAATTTTCAGCTTGACCTGTTTTTATGGGTGACCAGCAGATCATTAGGCTCAAAGAAATCTAATTTGGTGATCAGTACAGAACACACATCCTTCTCACAGCGATACAAAAAGCAACACTTGCATGCAGGCTTATGTCTATGGTGACTAGCTTTTCTGCAGAATCAGGAAGGCATTAGTCAAACCAAACAAAAAAGAAAGTACAATGTGTGCGGGAAGCCAGGAGCAAGCTCAGGTATTTTTTGCAGATAATATCCATAAACCTTTGGTACGTTTCACTATTTTAACACTAGAGAATGGAAGTAGTTTGTGAAACATCGGCAATTCTGACCTTATTTTTTTACCCGAGTCTGAAAACTAAAATGCTGAGGAGTTTGAACTTGAACACTTCCAGTACTAAATTTATATGACCTTATTTCACGCCACACTTGGAACCGGTTGAAAGTTGTAGCTGAGAAGCTGCACCGAGTGTCACAGTTTCCAGTTTTTTACTCTTGAGCTGGATAGTAATTTAACCAGCACCCTCATCCAGTCACCTGGAGCACTCCATTTATAGATTTCAAGATTAGAAAGCCAAGTAACTCAGCAAGTTTGGAAGGCATCTGGAAAAGTTACAGTCAACGTCTGATAGAAGTTTCAACACGAAATACTAACGGATCTGGCAAGTTCCTCTGTGTGGAAGGCTGAGAGCTGAAGCATCTTCAGCCACGCAGTTAGGGACTCCAGTTATTTTCAAACCGAGCGGCAAGATCCAGAGACTTTAGGCTACTGTTTGGCTGATGTAGTTTTCAATTTAGGATATAATAATAAGGTAAGAAGGTTAAGATGAAGAGGAATAACTGAAAATAGACAAACATTTTTCTCCATAAAGTTAAAATAATATTGATAATTTTTTACATGACTATATGCCCACTGATCAAACAGAAAATTAGGACGTCAAGTGTTTCAGTGACATCAACCCACCATCTCCTCTTCCAAACATTGCCAAAGGAATACATTATCATTACATAATTCTGAGAGTTATTGCATAAAATGATTGCAGCTTTGGCTGGATTTGGTATAACCTGGTATTTCTAAACATCTAGAACAACGGGTTCTGGCGCTGTGGTATAAGCCGCGATACTTGGGTTGATCTTCACTGGCGCTCTGAAGATGTCACATCAGCTGCACGCTAAATGCAGACCAACTAGCTGTGATGTCGTACTAATAAGCACAGCCAGAAAGAGCAGTTGTTGAAGCACCTCACAAACTTCTCAAAAGAGAAGTGCAGTGGAGAAAATGTTAAGAACTCCCAGGAGGAACTCAAGTTGACCACGGTGAACCGGGAACAAGTGCTGCTTATGCCGTCAGATGTGGGAAGGACATCAGATACAACTTAAACGGATAGTCTGCTGTTTGTGAAAGAGCGGTTCTCTGAAGTCAGCAAAATATTTAACATATAACTGAAGGACAATCTAAAAAAAAAAAAAACATTTATAGCTATATTTACAGTTGCTTTTTCATTTTTAAATGGACATAAAACAACAAATTGAGACAGTTCAAGTCCTGTTTTCTGCTGTCAGTAGAGTGATGCTTCAAGAAACTCTAATAAAGTGGTAATTGTTACACTGATGAAGAAGACCCAGCCAGAATCGACGCTCTCTCATGACTCATGGGTGCTTAGTCATGTTAATGTGCAATCTCTCTGGACCCTACGATGCAAAACTGTGTAACGTAACAGGGTAGGCTGTAATTCTGAAGTCTGGAAAACATTTTGCAACATCTCTGTCTGAGATGTAGTTGGCTACACAGTGACGACATGTTTGCATAACTGGGCGTGTCACGCTTGTGATGGTTAATGTAGTGACAAATGACTAGCTTCAGGCAAATATCAGCAACAACAACAACAATAGAGGCCTGTTATAAAAAAATAATAATAATCACTTCCTTTGTTTGCCACATGCGACAGATTCATTTGTTTTTCAAACCGAGTCAGCTAAAGTGGCATCAAGTGAGGAGATTCATCCCGAGCCCCTTCTGGAGCCGCATATGCACCGTCTCGTTCCAAGGACCCGCCGGTTTCAGCACTTCGTCTGGGTCTCCAGAGCTGTGCTCCCCCGCCGGATGGAAAATTAGGCAGCCATCCCATTATGGCTTCTTCACAGATTCACCGTAAAAGATAAGCCGCCCATTATCAACATTTCCCTGTTAGAAATCTTGATCTGAACGATAGCGTCGGATAACATAAGGAAAAAAAAAAAAAAAAAAAACCTCTTCCTCCACCCAAAAGATGCTGCTGCCTGTGTTCGAGTGCAGTCGAGGTTCAATAATAGGATTAAAAATGTAAGCCCCCGTGCAGGGTCCGATGGCATTTTGAAGATTAGGAACAATGTCGCTGACTCCTGCCCCGTTTCTGGGGGAGAGGAGTTTCTGGCGGCAGGCGGGCTCGAAGGCAGCTTCTCAACACCTACGGGCCGTCGTAAAAGATTTCCTGAACATCCGCCGTTTACGCAAGGTCACATACAACCAGGAGGTAGGGTTGTTGTCACGGGCTGAAATACTTTCAGTGGCAACAGCAGCTCAAGCTTACAGAGACTTTGCTCAAACGCTTTACGCCGTCGAGAGGAGAGGTTAGTCGGGTCAGAGTACACATTCATACCTGCTGATAAGATCCTCTAGACGGGATGTTTTCACTGCTGTCACCTTTACACTTTTTATTCCCCCAGGAGAAGGATATATCTTTCTAAACCGGGGAAGGTTAATAAAAAAAAAAAGAAAAAAGAGGAAGGCTAAAAGTCTGTGCAACTTAAAGCTAAGCTTTATTGATTCACAACCCAACAAAGCCCACAACCAGCCTACATGTGCTGGCCATAAAACAATACCAGTTAACATGATAGAGAGCCCTTCTGCAGCTCCTCCCACAACATAACTACAGACAACTTATGCAACCGCACACAGCTTTGTACCAGCATTCACACCCTCGGTAATGTTTCCCATTGTGCGAAGCTGCAACCCCAAACTTCAATGCAGTTTTGTCAGGATTTGCCGTGATTAGACCGGCCCCGAAGCAGCGTTTTGAAATTGGAGGAAGACATGGTTTTCAGAATCCTTGCAAATAAATGTCTAAAAAGTGTGGCGGGCATTTGTATCCACCCTCGTGTGCTCGGATTACTCTGATCCAGTGCAACCAATTGCCATCGACAAGTGTTTTATTCAGTCTGGGTGGAAATGCAGCTGCTCCGTGAAGGCCTCAGAGCGCCTCAAAGAGAACAGCAGACAGCTCAGAGATAAAGCTGTAGAGAAGTTTAAAAACTGTATTAAAACAATATCCAAAGCTTCCCATAGAGCTCTATTCGATCCATTATACCGAAACGGAAAGAATTTGGCACAAACGGCAAAACCTAACCTAACACGGAATGGTCGCACCGTCTAAACTGACAAGTCTGCCGAGAAGAGCTAATGTTCTCCTTTGTATTAGCAGTCAAGGGGCCCAGGGTAACTCTGGAGGAGCTGCAGGGATACACAGTTCAGGTGGGAAAATCTACTGATAAGTATTGGTGATGCATCCCAGAAATCTGGGCTGTATGAAGAAGTGGTCAATCAGGTAAATACCAAACGTTTTCCTAAACACTGAGTATGGCAGAACACCAACACCGTTGACAGAGCCATAACACGTCCCTCCAGTGAGACTTAGTGGTGGCAGCATTATGCTGTGGGGTTGCTTTTCTGGAGAAAGGACACAGAAGTCGATCTGAGTTGCTGGTAAAATGAAGGGAGCTAAATACAAGGGCCCCTGGAAGAAAAGATTAGAGAGGTTATAAAAGACTTGAAACTGGGCGCAGGATGACCTTCCTGCAGGACACCAACCCTCAACAAAGTCCTGATGTGAACCCCGTTGATTTAGTTTTTTTTTTAAGTTGTTTGCAGATGTTTTCCATCCTCGGGTCTTTTTTGTGAAGAACAGCCAGACATTTCAAACTCTAGCTTGAAGCCCTTTCAAACTCCACCTCTGTTTTTTTTTTTTCTCATGCCTAAACCGCCAAATGAAGTCAAGCGCCCCCTCTGGTAGAGCAAATCTTTACCAACACCGCAAGGCAACCAGACCCACCTTACTGACTGGCCCCCGTGCAGGACGCAGAAAAGCAGGCAGGGATTACTCATAGAGGGAGCTGAGCAGATTTTCACCTTGTGGGCATGAATAGACCAACTATCAGACACAATTGCAGGTGAAAGAGCCGCACCTTGTTGCAAAACACTGTGGAAACTTTTTTTTTTAGAAAGTAGCAAGAAACCTGCTGCAGTGCAGGGTTGGCTATAATGTTACAAGTCCTGTGTAAATGTAGCGAATACTTGAGTACCCTACCTACAAGGATACAACATAAGGCGCTCCCATGTGGACTTCCTATAGGAGACCCTGGGGGGGGGCAATAAAATATAATTTCTCTTCGTAGTTACTAGGACCACTTCTCTTCAGTGAGATTAGGCTCAGGAATGACTGGTATGCTCTCTGAACTCTTGGCTCTTTTCCATGTTTCCACAACACCTATTGCGGATCCCTGTGCAGCCTTGGCATTTTCTTTTCCCTAAAACAAACACACACAAAAAAAACAGCCACAAACAAGCAGGAAGGGGGGCTCCGTTGCATGTGGGGGAAAGAAAAGAAGCTGAACTTCAGTTTTAATCCCTAATAAGCGAAGAGTAAAATAAGTGGAAACAGTTTCCTAACTTTTCCCCGACTCTCGTTTGTTTTGAAGTTGGAGGAGCCGCTGCTGCCGGGAGTTCAGTCGGCTGAGCCCAAAACAAGTTGAACGCGAGCACTTACCGACGCCGTACTTCTCCTTCTTAGTGGGAATCCAGCGGGTCATGGCGGGAGGGGGGTGGAGTGTAAAATTTGCCCGAATAAATAAATTACTATGTACACTTGCTCAACGAGGACGGGCGGCGCACTCCAGCTCGTCCCGAAGCCTTACAGTTCCGCCATCATGACTCGTAAACGGGGGAGGGAAGAGGAGGGCACACCGGCCCGGCGGGGAGGGGGGGATACAGGCGGGAGTACCACACGCTGACGCCCGCTCCGGCAGCCCGGCTTGGGTCTCATTCAGCTCCACACATCACTCAGTGTGGAAGGAACTCGAGCTGCCGCTCGTAAATCCCCAGATGAGCTCAAACTGAATTAGTCATGTTAAATTCAGACAACGGTGCCTTGTTTTCGCTTCAAGGACCGTTTCCCTTAGTGTTTTGTTTTAAACTGGATTTGATTTCATATAGTTATCCCTATCAGTATCACTCATCCTAATATCCCTTGTCGCTTAATTAAGGTAGTGGTTAAAATATTCCGCTGAGAAATGCTCCACTCCTTAAAGGAGCAGACACATAATCACTCTCCCTGATTGCTACAAGTCCTCCTTGCATGCGGGGTTGCCAGATCTGACTGACAGTTTCCAGCCCAAAACACACAGTAAAACCCGCCCACATCAATACAGACCTCAACCTCTTGTGAAACTGGTGTTGAAAGCCTAAAACTGTTGCACGTATAATCAAGAACACACCATGCACCCAACAGCACTAAAACAAAGAAAAAGATTACTCAGTCAGGCTCCCCACAAAGTATGCAGCCAAGCAACCAAATAACCAACACAGAGATCCTTTTCCCAATCATGGCGTTATAGCGACTGGAAAAAGGTTATCAATATGAATTATAAAACCAACTTATCTGGGCTCTTAAACTTTTGCACTCTCTCTCTCTTTCACATTGTTTTAAATACTTTGGCTACTGAAGACCCTGACTTCCATTTACTTTGATTCATTTTCATTTCTTTCTATGACCTGACCCTATCCCTATAGCTAACCATTATCAGTACATACCTAACCCTAACATTAACCTCACTGACACCTTAGTCCTAAACCTAACTCCTAACCCCCTAAAAAAGTGAGGACCACAAAGGGTCCTCACTTTACATCAAAGTCTTCACTAAAATATAAAAAGTATGCTCTCACTCAGCAGTAAATACAAGTACACACACACACACACACACACACACACACACACACACACACACACACACATACACTTTATATCAATCTAACATTGCTTTTTCAGCTATACAGCTATGAAACAGTTTAAAATTGATCAGCATAAAACGAATCTGCAACAATGAAGGCAGTCACACACATTGCATGGAAACAATAAAGCGATCTTACCTTCTCAACTGCCTTCTCTTAAATGTTGTGGCACCCAGTTCTTTCAAATCATCATGATGTTGCAATTGGTTTCCTGCCTTATAATGCTTTTTGTATTTTCCACACCTCCACTTCCTTTCTCGTCTCCCAGTCAAAACCAAACAGTAACCCTTCAGGTCAACGAGATTCAAAGTAGCTCAAACTTCCATTTGGGGCGTTTGCAATTAACATGGACCGATATCATTTCACTTTGAACCTTTACTAACCAATGACTATCACTGAGTGATGATCTCGAACTAGAAAGCTTATCTACATTTCGAAATAATTGAACTACTGATTTGAGTCCAGGAACAGAACGTCATATTGAAATATTTAAATTTTTAATTTTTTTCTGCCACAGAATGACAACTACTTTGACAGATGTATCATATGAATACTTTCTAAAAACTCACCAAATGTTGGGAAAAGCAGCCAAAATTTCAACAAACCGCCTAAAGTTATTTTCCCTAGCAATGTTGAAAAGAAGCCCAATGGGGCGGAAACTCATCCAATTTGGCAACAGTGCTTGTGTGCTATGCCGATATGGCTCACTGCCCAGGGCGGTACAACCTTGGGGTGACCCAGATCAAGTTTTCTTTGTGCTTATTTGCATATCCTTGTAATGGGAGTGGACAATCCTCCGTGTTGGGCAGTGATTAATGGCTGTAAGAACCTATGATTGGACACTGCTCCTGGCTACAGTTAATCACCTTCATCACTCCAGTCTGGCTTAAAATCTAAAAGGCTTAGACCGGTTTATTATTCTGCATTACCAACGGATTCTTTAGAATACAGTTTGAGATTTATGACGCCTTTATTCTATTTGTGAAAACACTAAATAAGCATTTTGGGTATTTTCTCAATTTTTTTGTCAACCTAGATCAGACCTTTTTTGGTTGATACCCGTTTTAATTTTTTTCTCTTAGTCAGATCTCCTTATTCTAAATTTGACCAGTTCTGTTTCTGTTGTGTTAATTTAAAGGACCGTATCAAATAGAAGAGAAATTGTGTGCTGCATGTTCTTCTATTGAGGTCACAGTATCCAATCCAACAGAAATTGTAATGTACATGATACAACTGTGTTATGATGCATGTAGCAAATAGGAAAAGCAGCTCTCTTCTGGTCTCTTTAATATTTTCAATTGATTTGAATATTTAAGTTTTTTTCTATCATTTTTATTTCACCATTTGAGAAGATTTGACCACCAATAAGAGTTGATCATAAGAACAGCGACTGCTTCCGATATGGCGGCAACTGATATGTTTATTTCTACCTTGTTCTCTACTTTAGATTGTCGCTGGGCCACAGAGGAACGGGCTCCATTCAAGCAACAAAGCTGTCTGAGCCTGTGTCATGTAAACAATTAGTCCTGTTGTATATGATGTTTTTAACTTGTTAGAGAAAAACAGAAGAAATACAGGCCATTTAAAACGCATTGCTATGCATCAAACTATACATTAAAATGTTGTTGTGATAGTAAATAACCTTTTAAAAAATATTTTGAGCTTAATTAAAAAATAATTAACTATGATGCCAAACAATGTATGAGTCAATCAGACAAAGTTTATTTATAGAGCAATTTTAATACAGTCAATGAACACACATACAATGAAATGAGAGATTTTTTTCAAAAAAGGTAATTGCTGGTAATTAAACTATGAGGAAATGAAAGTGACAGGACTGAATCAATTATAGAGAATGAAGAACTGTGGAAATATGTGGTGATATCACACTTTAGATTAGACATCACTCTGGTTACATGAGATTGAGAATATATTATCTGAAAAGGTATTTACCCTTTTAAATATATTTGCAAGCGCTGCTCCTAACCCCTTGTTTCCAAGTTGGCCTCTGAGCCCCTGTACACACGGAGACGAGATTAGGTGTATCCGCAAAAGTATTTTGCCCAGCCCCAGAGTAGACTCGGTTTCAAACCACCGGTTTCATGTTTCCATGTAAACATGCGAGCCACGTCTTTTCTGAAATTATAAGGTCATAGCTTCGCCTCACTCCATAACCCGCTTGCGCCTCACTCTTACAAATAACAAACAAGGCGCCGTCCAGTGTTGGGTTCATGCTAAAGCAAATATTGGCTTTGTTGTGGCAGGTACTAGCATCTTCGGACTCTTCCTGCCTGCTCTGTACAGCGTTTCCCCTGCATAAAGCTCATCTTGAACATGCGTGGATGTTTGAGTTTGATTCCCAGCCATGTTGCTGTCTTTTACTTCACATGAGTTGTCTGCGCATGCCCGGTGTTTTTCGCATGTTTCTGTGGCAGTGTCACAGTGCCACCAAGGTACCCGGCATACCTACTACAGGGTTTTCAGTGGTCCTGCGTCCTCTCGTGTGCACACACATTTTATGTTAATCGTTTATGAAAATTGACTGCGTTAAAAGCTCCCGTTTTTAAGGGCAAAAGAGCCTTTGCCAAACCAGCACAACAATTGAGACCCCTGACCTATTTGGAATGGTGGGGTAGAAGGGAGTGAAGGTTGATGGGTAATATAGTATTCTGCCTGAGGAGGCTTTTCTCCACTGGTAAATTCGATGCGATATTTATCTATTTATTTATTTATTTACTTATTCATATGTCCCTGGTCCCTGAGGTCAGGGCATACTGAGAACGCCCCATATACTATATTAGTTTTTAACCTCTGTAAAAGGAGACAGAGCCTTTTGTTCACTGGACTCAGTGGTCTTGGAATTAGTGGTTTCAGTAGTTTCTCTTTTAAAAGACAGTTAAAAACATAAATGTTTAAATCTGGTGGTTTGGGCTCTTTTGCTGGTTTATTGGGCGGCACTTTTTGATTTTTGCATCTTGAAAACGGCTATATTAATAACGTTTTACATTTGACTTTACTTGTTGAAAATGATTGAAATAAAATCCCCTGACAATGAAATTCTGACAGTTAGCAAATAAGTCTCTTTCTACCTCTTATTAAAATGTACCTGCAGGAGACATCTCTATGGTGATGCATTAAAATATTTGCTAATGTCAAACTTTAAAACAGGTTTATACCCTTTAAATGCTACATTTCATTTGGTAATTTAGGCATAAAGGTAATGTGTGCATTAAAAAAAAATACTCTACATATTTTTTTATCTTGTTTGATGCAATATTAGAGCTTACATGGTTTTAAGCCTTACAAATTTTATAACCCTAAATTAAAATCTTCCTGAAGCAAATGTCCCTTCTCTGAATTCAGGGGTCAACGTCATGCTCAGTAGTGACCTCAGCTCCCTTTCTGTTCACCTCAATTATGTCATATAGCTTTAGTGATATGCTTCCTTCTCTATACAATTGTTAAGGCTAGAGGGAAATGCTTTTTACCTATCCTATCTCAAATCGCTGTCCCTGAATTCACCCCAACAGTTTCTCATTAGTTCCCAAATTAGCTTTATTTGAACCAGCCACGTTAGATTGAGACAACTGTCTCTTGTCTCGCTTGAAGGAATCTCTCTAGTTAGTTTTTTAGTGTGAAACTGCGCACAACTTGACATTCAGAGGGGTGGCGGGATAATTAATCGAAACTGAGATATAAATCACTGATGCATCATAAATAAATGATTGCCTGGTTATTGTTTTTAATTAAAGCTGGATGAATTGCAATGCAGCAACTCGCACAGTCTGCTTCCAACAAGCACCTTCTGTGTACCCTTGGTGAGCATAAGTGGACTAGACGTTCTCACGCAGCCTTCATTTGATTTAACTGCACAGAATATTTCATACAAGCCCCACAATTAATTGATGCATCTGGTGGCTTGTCCATCAATGAGATGAGACTTCCCAGCTCAGGGAAGTAATTTACAGCTGTTGGCTCAGAGATTTGGTAGCCCGCTCAGCCTTTTGTTTGCCCGTCATGTGCGTTTATATTTGTGCATCCACCGGTCAACCAAATGGTGCTGTCTGTAGTGCTTAACTGTCGAAGGCTTTTGTCTTTCAGGGAGGCTGCCAATCATGTATCCCTCACCATCTATTGTGCAAATGGCTGCTTTAAAACAGCTCTCGGTGATTTACGACTGACACAATCTGATTGGAAGCTTTTATTGAACGTTTTAGTTTCGTAAATTCAGAGCAGTGCTGTAATAAATGTACTGTATTATCAGCTTTCCTATATAGGCTTTCTATGGGTGGAAAGACAATCTGCTTACTCAGAGCCGTCCCTCTGCTGGCCTAGGAGCCCAGAGAGAACATAAAACACCACAGGACAGATTCACATATATGCTACTTTTAAAAACACAAAGAAAAAAGTTCAAAAAGAACAAATTGTAAAAACAGAGCCTAAACATTGGTATAGTTTAATAAGATACTTCATCTAGCCACTGGCAGTACTTGCATGATACCCTGTGGGAGCCCTCAACACCTCACATCCCATAGATTGATGGATGAATGGATGGAGACATGGATAGATAAATAAGTAATAAGGTCTGTCTATATGGACAGACAGGTCTTTCTATTACAGCTTTTACAGTTGTCTGAATCAAAATTGGTCCTAATATTTGAAACAGTCTCGAAAAACACTTTTTATGTTTCAATCAATAAAATAAAGTTGTTTCTTTTAATAAATCACACACTTTGGTTCAAACAGTCTGCTTTCCATGCGGAATATCATGTTCAGTTTTGATTACTCGAAGTAGTTTGAACTCGAGATGGTCTGATGCAAGCCCGATTCTATTAAAGCAACCGAGTATTTTACATGAGCATTAGAAAAAACAGTTTCAGGCACAACATTTTGTTTTTTCCTGCTCCAAGTCCTCACTGTGTTGCTCTAAATGCGGTGCTCTGGGTGGTGAGCCATATGGCCTATGTCATTAACCACCACTGACACCGGCTGAACACGCTAAACCAATTTCATTCTGCAGCGGATATTTGGCAGGAAAAAAAATCTGGGATAAGTGTAGGCTGCTGTGCTCTGTAAACTAAAAAAAAAACATATTTACCTACTTAAAAACTATTAACTGCAAACGTGACAGCAAGCGTTCTTCTCTTTTAATATTGTATTTTACTGTCTGTTGTACTCTATCTTTAATAGCTCTAATTCTGCCCCTTGTACTCTGTATTAGATACTAGAACCAGAATTTCCCTGAAGGAGCAATCCCAAGGGATAAATAAAGTTGAGTCTAAGTCTAAGTCTTCTCATACCACACGGTAAAACCAATCAGTTGATCCTGCTGCAAAAAAAAAGAAGCTTTGTTTTTTGTCAATGCTACAAACAAAACCATTTTTTCCCTTCACAAATTACATGCATGTTTCATAAATTTCAAACTGTTTCAAGTAATTATCTTTGCCAGGTAGAAGAATTCTGTTTTAATTTGACCACAATAAATACTGCAAATTCTAAAATTGAGATGATCAAATGCAACCGTGTCTCTTTTAAAAACACATTTCCTAGGCACCAAATCAAGCGGTGCAGTAAGTTTAAAACATCAGCATCATCAGCCATTGCACTGCACAGCCATGTTTTCTCGTAGTGTTACATCGTTCAGCACTTTGTAAACCTTGTCTACGGTGCAACAGACAGATACATGCCAATTGTGACCATTCCCCAAAGGTATGATGCCCTGGGAAGTGAGCCATAGTAGTACCCAGATCTAAAAGCGCTGCTGGTAGGAAATGCAACGTGGAAAAGGAATCAATTACATGCAGCATTAAGGATACCTTTGTAATATTGTGGTAACTTGATGGACGACGAGCACAACTGAGCCGGCTCTGTGCGTACTGGAGGTTGTTTTGTTGAACTAATGCTCTCTTTCCCACAGAATGATGCAAAGTTACATAGAAGTGTTGCCATGGGATTCTTTTTAGCTTTTACTCTACAGTTTGGATATATCTATCATATCTGCCATGTGGTTTTATCCATTGGCTCTATCCTAAGTAATAGGGACTATACTTTTACTTTGCAGCTATATCTTGTATTTGACTGGGTTATGACTTGAGCTTTTCACCAGATTATTGTGACCTATTTCTGGCTGAGCTTTAGGTGCTTGCAGAGAATTCGGATTTATTACATGGCGGGGAGGGGGGTGTTCTTATCTGCTCATGCCAATTTCACCTTTGATTTTCATAATACGTTTAGCAAAACCAGCTGTATCAAAGAGAAAGAACTGCTTTTAGGCTTTCAAAATGTAGGAAAAAGGAAGAAAATTATTTCAAAAAGAATTGCAACATTGCCACCAGCTGTCTGCCTTTAGCTATTGCATGCTTTGAACAGTTCGCTCCTGATTAAATCTATACACTGTGCCACCCTGACATGCAGCTCTCTGCATTTCGCCCGGAGACGAAGGCACCACAAGCTGCAAAAAGAGCCCAGCTGAACCTTTACATCCTGGCTTGCTCTCACCTTCAATTTAGATCACCCTGTGAAATGTCTCAGATGTGCTGCTGAAGCCTCAGCATCAAATGGTGCCATGTTTTAAATGATAAGGCTTTTTTTTTACAGATATCTAAATTCATAATTCAGCCATGGAGCAGATGTGTGCGGTAAATGGAAACAGGTGTACATGTCAACAGTGAGCCCGAGCAGCAGGGACATAAAAAGGCTGCGTGCGCTCGTTTTCAGCATGAAAGGCTGGAGGAAGTCTTGCTGAGCGGCGGGCCTAGTTGTTGTAGATGGAAACGTAGCCATGGCGGTACTGTTGTTGTCCTCATATGGGAATATACTGTGTGTTTACTTTGCCTACGGGCTTCTCAGTGTGTTGCCAAACAGATGAATGAACATCTAGAATGACAGACAGACTAATAAATATGCCCCTCACCTACCAATCTCTCTCCTACCTTCCACAGCTTTTTTCTTGTTGCTTGTGTGCATCCGTACTTGAGTGCCCTTGCCTTCCTGTTTTATTCACTCCAGCTACTCAGAAATGAAGCAGATAAAGCATCCATATGTACAAAATTGTACAACATTTTGAGTATATATATATATATGTATATATATATATAAAGCTTGACCTGACATGCTTCCATTTGTGGCTGTCACAACAAGACTCAATGAAGTATGCCTTCTTTTATGGTGTGTGAAACTACAATGCCTCAGAGAAAGGGAGTGGGAGGGGGGGGGGGGTTCTGTTCCTGAGACACAAGGTGACCAAACAAAGGCCTAATGGATTTATGGGTCCACAGCCAGAACCGCATGACGCCCAGAAGCAAATAGGGGTCGAGCATCCACCTGGCTGTCTGGCTGCAGGTCCAGGTAATTGGTGGGTCTAGCACAGCTTTGAGGATAGGTCAGCGAGCTGTCTGTGCATAAGTGCTCAGCATCCTGCGGCTACGTCTGAAGCTGCCGTTTGTTGAAGGAAGCCATGTTCACACTTTACAACTTTCATGGCAGGGAACGATTATGTTTGCTTTTGAGACGCAGTGCCTGTCAGACATATTCTTCCTCCTCCACACACAATTTAAGACATTTTATCATGTTAGAACCACACAATCCTGTGTAGCTTTATTGTAAGAGACAAAAAGTAGTGCATAACTGACTGGCAGACAGGTTTTCAAAGGTTTTATCTTTATCTTTGTTTTTTTTGTTTTTGTTTTTTTACAAATGAATGTGTCAAGTGAACTGTGCATAAATATAGAGCTGCCTTTACTTTGATGACCCTAAATGTAATCCAGTGACATTTATTGTATTTAAAAATCCCAATATCTGATTTCATTACTGAATAAAAGCCACCAGTGTGTAATTTAATCTCAATATATATTCAGCGACTCTGTGAAGTCCTCCGATGTTTGACAGAGAACATTAGTGAACAAACATCGTTAGAAAGACCAAGAAATACTGCAGATAACCTTTTAGTAGTGTGAGTTTGTAAAACAATCCTTCTAGTTTTGAACGTCTACCTGAGCATTGATCAGTTAATCCCTTAACCTCTCAAGACCCGGGAACTTTAGTCCAAACAAATGCTTTTACACACCTGAAAAAAGGCTGAAAAAGATCAGGCTCTCTTCAAACATATATGTTTGATCAATTGTCAACCTCATTTACAGATCTGTCAAGAGAAAGAAAAATATGTTTGAAGACAAACTGATCATTTTCAGGCATCAAAATGCCCATGCTTATGGGCTAAAGTTATCTGGTCTTAAGAGGTTAAAAAGGGACAGAGTATGGCAGAACAGCAAACCCACAACCTAATCTGACATGCCATGCCATGCAAGGTGAGCCTTAATCTAAGTAGCAGGACAGAAATCCATGATAGTGCTGAAGAGTCTGCATAGAACTACATTCCTAACAATCTAACATAGTCATGGCAGCATCATGCTGTGGGGAGGCTTTTTTTCAAAACTGAAATCGAAGCTACTTTGAGTTACTTGGAAGATAAATGGAGCTAAATATAGGCCAGATGAACCATCAGGATGAATGCTTGGCGTGCGTTGTTTTATTTGAAGATGAATATATAGTTTAAGTATCTTGGGGTCTTGTTCACGAATGAGGGGAAGATGGAGCGGGAGATCGACAGGCGGATTGGTGCAGTGTCTGCTGTGAAGCGGGCGCTGTACCGATCCGTTGTGGTGAAGAGAGAGCTGAGCCAAAAGGCAAAGCTCTCGATTTACCGGTCGATCTACGTTCCTACCCTCATCTATGGTCATGAGCTTTGGGTCATGATGGAAAGAACGAGATCCTGGATACAAGCGGCTGAAATGAGTTTTCTCCATAGTCTGTCTGGGCTCTCCCTTAGAGATAGGTTGAGGAGCTCAGTCATCCGGGGAGGACTCAGAGTAGAGCCACTGCTCCTCCACGTCGAGAGGAGCCAGTTGAGGTGGCTCCGGCATCTGGTCAGGATGCCTCCTGGACGCCTCCCTGGTGAGGTGTTCTGGGCACGTCCCACCGGGAGGAGACCCAGAGGGAGACCCAGGAAACGCTGGAGGGACTATGTCTCTCGGCTGGCCTGGGAACGCCTTGGTATTCCCCTGGAGGAGCTGGCCCAAGTGGCTGGAGAGAGGGACGTCTGGGCCTTCCTACTGAAGGTGCTACCCCCGCGACCCGACCCCGGATAAGCGGAAGAAGATTGATGGCTGAATATATAGTTTTTTTGTGTTTTCTTTTTAAGGTCAAAGACTTGAGACAGAGGCAGAGCTTCACCTTTTAGCCAGATGGCTAGCCTTAAATCATGACCAGAGCTACAATTGAATGGCACAGGTCACAGGCTTTTATGTAATATAATGACCCAGTCAAAATCCAGACCTAAATCATCTGAAAATCATAGGCAATACTTAAAAATTCAAATTTCCAGGTGCTCCATCCAGTCTTACTGAGCTCGAGTCATCTTGCAAGAGACAATGGGTAAAACTGTCTGTCCATAGATGTGTAAAGCTAGTGGAATCATACCTTCAAATACTTACTAGTGCATCTGCAGCAAAAAAAAAAAAAAAAAAGTGGTTCTATCAAATTTTGGATTTAAGGAGGCTAAATAGAACAGCATATTTTAGATTTTCATTTAGAAAACTGTTTGGCTGTAAGTATTATTTCCTCTCTGGAGATCAAGATATATCAGAGTTTAAGTGTGCAACGTTAGAATAAGTGGCAAAGTTCAAGAGGTATGAATACTATTGCAAGGCACTGCTACTGGATAAGGCCACATGTTATATTTCAATTAGTATGTGAGCAGAGATGATGCCTGTTAGGAAAATTTTGCTATTTTGCCCAGCCAGATATCTTTTGTCATCTAGTTTAAAGAAAAACTGATCTGACCGCAGAAAGTGCACAATTAAATGTAGGCAATTCAGAATTTTAATCTGCACAAAAAAATAGCTTTTGCACTGCTTCATTCATTCACAAGACAAGATTGTACCCTGAGGCCACATGTCTCAGTGCGACGAACACGTGAAACCATCTGACATCCAAAACTGTAATCTTTATGTATAGGGGAAAAAAGTCATTTCTGGGTTTAAAATTAAAGTGAAATGTCTTTGCATGAATTATTCTGAGTGTACTGCCTGCTGGGAGATTGTAAAGGCGCTCTCTGGGAGGCTTTTAATTAGGTGATTACCTCAGATCAGCAGAGGGAGCCCCAGCTCTTATCTAGATTTCCTTTTTCTTTGGGCAGCCTGAGTGCAGCTGGGTGATATCTGAAACGACAGCCTGCAGTACGACCACAATCTCTCTCTGGACAAAAGCCTGAGAAGGCGGTGTGTGGCCAGCAGAAATTTAAAAACCATTATCCTGATCAAAGCAGTTTTACATGAGGGGGAAAGATCATCAATCTAAAAGGAAAAGAAACGACAATTGTAATTTTTAGTCTGTATTTTTTTTTTTAAATGAGTTCATTTCTGTTTCAAATTTTACTGACGTTTGACAGTCAGTGTTGCTGGTTGTCGATGTTGATACAAGCAGCAGCTTGTATGTATTTTTTAGACATTGTATGTGATAGGATAATATGAAGTGAAAAATTGTGAAGTGTAAGAAAGATAATCCAGTTTGAAATAGTTTTGAAAGAATCTGAAAAGTGTGGCATGCATTTGTATTTTGGCCCCTCCTGTCAATACTTTGTAGTGTCATAGTTTTGGTTTTGTTTAGTTTTAGTTTCCAACTTTTCATTATTTAGCCTGTCATTCTTCTGTCACCAGCCACTAACCAATCAGTTCAGCCCACCTCTAGCCACCACCCTTCCTTAGATCAGGTCCACCTGCTACCTGTAATTAGTGTTCAACTCCAGTCCGCCTGTCTGGCCAGCTACTTATACCTGTCTCAGTCTTCTCAACCTTGCTAGATCATTACAATCCTCCGGTGAGTTACATCTAGCGTTTCTGTCTGCCTGCCTGTGATCCCATCTGTTGTCTGTCTCCTGTTTTTCTGAGCTTGCCTTGCCCCTGTCGGATCTGATTGCCTGCTGGTTACCGACTTGTTTTGACACGCTGACTCTGCTCCAGGATTCTGCTCTGGACACTTCCGCACTTCTGGTCACCTGGTTTGACGTTGGACTGTTTTCTGGACTTCGAACTCTGATTATCCTTTTCGTCACCCTACCTGTTTATCCGGTTCCGACCATTGCCTGTTTTGATAATAAACTGTCTAAAACGTTCTCTGCTTGTCTGGCTGAATTCTGGCTCCTCCGTTTTCTGATCATGACACATAGAACTATCTTTCACGGCTGCATGTATGTCTCCACAAGCTTTGCACGTCTCGAGATTAAAAATGTTGCCCTTTTTTTTTGATAAATCAGATAAGATCAGTAAGAGGACGGAGAGCATCTGTAAACATCAGTTTTTAAATCATGTTACAGATGCTTGGTTGGACTGTGGTCTGGGTTTGTAATGAATGATTGTGTTTGAATCTAAATCCTTCCATTGTAATTCTGTGTCACACTCTATTGGTGTTTGGATTTTGGTTTCTTCTGTATCTCTGTTTCCATATTTCCCTGTTGTTCATTTATGTTGCAATTAGTTTATTCCTTTAGGCATAGTTTCTTACTTGTTTCTTGTATTTTGTTGCCTGTGTTTTCTAGTTTATTCCCTTAGATCAGTATTTGTCTTTCCCCCTTTAAGTGTTTGCATGTGTCTTAGGATCCATCCATCCATCCATCCCTCCATTGTGTTTCGTTTTATCCGAAATCAAATTGCAGGAGCAACAGGTCCAAGAGGTAAGCCGGACATCCTCCAGCTCAATCTAGGGAATCCTAAAATGGAATCCCATTTCAACCGCTTGTATACAGGATGTCGTTCTTTCGGTAATGATCCATAGGTGGGTGTCGGAACGTAGACGGACCGGTACATTAGAATTACTCTTTGCTTATTTATAAAGTACCTGTGAGAAGTTTACATCCACATATCCTGAGTCTGAATACATTGATTTGGGTCATTCGTTAATGCATTTGGACTTTTCTGTCTTTAACGGTGATACAAAACACTCCTTCCTTTCAATGTTAAAAACAGGGCTTGGGTCAAAACATATATATAACAAGTGGTGTGAAGGTCTGGAACAAACCTTGCATTGAATTAAAGCAGTGTCAAAGCATGAGACTATTTAGAAAAGGCTTAAATTGGGTTTCTTAAAAAGATATGAGATGGAAGAAGGGCAGTGAACACTAATGGGAACTCTTATGGACTGCACATGAGTGTAAACATACTCTTGCAATGGTTGTGGTGGTGTGGGCTATAGACTATAGTCGATAATAAGCGTCTCGATGTAGATTTAATTATTTGTCTAACCTTTTTTCATACAGGTATTCTCACTGAGATCCAAGATCTCATGTTCAAGAGAGACCTGTTTGATAAAAACAATGGTAAATGGCTTGTACTTTTAACAACCTTTTGAGGGCCCTTGTGCTTAATGCAGTGTTATAGGAATTCTAAGCAAAGATAACTGAGTTCCCATCTTTACTAAATGAGGAGACGGCGGTGATGACGTTCCAGCACCTTTATTGAGAAACAGAGCAGAGATTCACATAGATGGAAAGTAAATCTCACCCCACGGTCCCGCTGCAGTCTGCGTCTGCCCTGTCTCTGCCTGTCTCGCTTTTCGGGCTTCCCCTAATACTGCACCGTGGCCTTGGTTTGAGACATAACAAAGACAGTCTATCATAGACAATAATCATTCTACGCAGCATTCAGCCTTGCACTCGGCAAACAGTGGAACTTATACACAGACATCAGGTCTCCAGGCCTCCTCTGTCCGAGTGGTGTGAGGCCATAGTGACTTCAGAATAATAATTCTTATAACATGCAGCGCATCAAAGTTGTGCACATCTCAAACAGCACCCGCTTAGACTCCTCAATCCAGACAGAGCAGAAAACTTGTACAGCGCTTCAGCAAATCCGTCGACCCCAAAGCGTTTGCACATCTATTGTTTATAACAAACAATAGATGTGCGTAGGCAGATGTGAATGTGTATATGTATGTTTATAATGTAAAGTATATTGATTTATTTGCTTACTTAATGGACTTTGGAGTGATATGGACTCATGTAAAATAGGAATCAGGAAGATTGTTGGTATTAAGAACAGTAGGAAGGAGAAGGGGTTTTGTTAAAAGGTTTCACTTCTTCTTACCCCTTTTCAGACAGGATCACTAAATTATACATATAGTATAAATAATTATATTTATCATTATTTATACATAATGTTTGCTTGTGTTAAATTTCATGTTTCTCGGGGTTGTTCATAAATTCATTCATATAGCACATTTCCTCAAGTCCTCGATGATGCAATAATAATATAAAAACAAAATAGAAAAATAATACAATAAGACAATAAAAACAGCTAAAACAACTAAGGCTATTAAATGAAAATGTTTAGGTGAACATTTGCTTAAAGCCAGTCAATAAAAACGTAATAGAGTAAAATCTTATCTTAACTTACAGAACAAAAGTTCCTGGAAACTTTGACCACATTCATTGTCTTTATCAATGTTGTGTGTTGGCGAGCTGTACAGTTATTTCATTGCCATTTTTATTTTTTTTACCATACACCTGTGTTGTTGTTTTCCCCTCCTCCTGCATTTTGAGGTTGTTTTTTTTTTTTGTTTGTTTGTATGTAATCAAAGTGTTGTAAGTCTCCAGTGTGCGGGCCATCCCCTCCCTCTGAGATCAGTGCGCCACCCCCGGAGGAAGCAAAGAGTCGTAGGATTTATGTAGCAGTCACTTCACAGCCCAAATGTGACAAATGAAACGCAGATGGAAACTTGACGTGTGAAAGACGAAGTGTGATAAAAATAAGTCAGCGGTGCTTTGATATGCTTCATTTACAGGGGATCTGTGCCCCACTGTGCCCTTGGATGCACTAAAACACACTAGCTGTGGAGGCGAGGCAGGGGGCAGAAGGGTTTACTTAGGCTGTTGTAAGGAGCATCGTCACTATTGCTGCAGCTTTTTGTAATCCAGTAAGGAAACATTTACAGTAGGTCCGCCTCTTTTAGTCATGAAATGGGGGCTCGGAGCAAAGCGTCTTTACAAAGTATGATGACTAACCATTCATTTGATTGCTCGTTTAGGCTGGATTAAGTCTGTGGCAAGTGAGGGTTCAAAAGTGCAAATCCAGCACTGAACTGTACGATGGAGTCTTTCTTTTACAAACTGAATGTTTAACACCTGTGTCTACTGTATGTGTCAAAAATAGCTCTATGTGCTCGGTTTAGTTTCAACGGTAAGATGGATATCGAGGGAAAATTCAGACACATCAATCAGAATCTTGCTCACATAGTATGTGTGTCTATCTAAATCAGGGAAAAGAGACCATAAAAACAGTCCAAACTTGAATTTACATCTTGGGTTTCTTGGGAACTATCAAGGGATCTTTATGTTTGACAAGTGGAAATGTGAAATCTCTGCAAATGCCTCAGAGATGGCCTCATCTCCATCACCTCGCTGCCAAAGAATAAACAGTCTGTCCTCTGTCAAGGTTTTAGTGCATGGAGATATGGTCTATTTCTCTCTCCTCTCTTCCTCCTCCACCTCTCTCTCCCTTTTCCTAATGAAATAATGGCATTCCTCTCTCCCCCCCCTCTCCCCATCTTGCCACTCTGCTTAAATCGACACTTGGCCGGATTCTCCGGTGCAGCAGAAGCTGAGTCATAAAGGTTTCAGTGGCCTGATTTATGGACAGTGATGGGGATGAGGGGGTGGGGGTGGGGGTGCGGGTGGAAAAAACACTGCCGTCAGCTCGCCGATCACAAAGACGTATGTCAGCACGGCATCCATCTGCTGACTTCGGATAAAAATGGAAGAAATGCAACTGTAAATTGAAACGTTGGTTGTGCCAGTTACCAGGAATTTGCGGCTTTTGTTTGTTTCATGTGGAGTTCTGGAAATTAGAGTCTGATAAGTATTTTTGCTGCCATGATTGACTTGCTGACTCTGCTAGTCCGCTCCAGCCCTTCCTCCCTTTCAGCTGTGGGCCAGTATATCAATGTGGATAAAAGCTGAGGTCTTCTGCTCAGCGTTTATGTTCCCAACCCCCACATTACCCTCCATTACTATTCTGCTGAAAGTAAGGCTGAATAAAGAAGCAGCTCCAGGCTAAAATGAATAAATGAATTGCACGACAAATCCTTTTCCTTGTTGAGTTACACAGATTGGGTGTTGAGAATAGTTTTGTGCTTAAGCCTTTCCTGTGTGCGGGAAAGACGTTTTAAATCGACTCTTCATTGCAGTCGCTTGTTTATGTAAGTGTAAAATGAAAGGCGTGGAGGCAGCTTCAGGTTGATAAGGCTTCAAGGCTTTATTGGAGTTTAATGCTGCATATTTTATAGACTCAAAGCATTGGGAGGGAGTCGAGGTAAGGCGTTTCTAGACCTACAGACATAATAAGCACGTTTCAGTGCCAGTTAAAGCCCCTGCTGACGGACTCTCGCACAGGAGACTCTGCTCCTGACAACTCCCGCCTTTTGCTCGTTGCATTCCTAGCCGTAGCTCTGTAAACATGTGCATACATGCTGTTAGTGGTTCGAGTGACAGGTACAATCTTCCGAGCTCATGAGGACTGCATCTCTTTTTGTTTTTCTTTTTTTTTTTTAATGAGGCATCTTGAGCACCAGAAATCTTTGATTCGTTTTGGTCTAAACTTTCTTCTCAGTTGTTTTTGCAGTTTTCCCCTCGGTTTCCACCTCTTCTTCTGCTTCTTTTTCACCCTCCTCCTCCTTTACATCCTCGTCGCCACCTTTTTTTTGCTCAGTTTCACCTTCATCTTGAGATTGGCTTTCTTCTCCTCCCTCTTCTTCCTCTTTTTCGTCTTTAGCCTCCTCTTCCTGATCCTCTTCATCTGTGAGGGAAGAGTTGAGCTCAACAAACATGTTCTTTTCATCTTCAGAGTTAAAATGTTAATACTAACCTTCTTCTTTTGCTTCCTCTTCTCTCTCTAATGCTTTCCCTCCCTCTTCTTCCTCCTCCTCCTTGGCCTTTTCTTCCTCCTCCCCCTCGTCTGCCACTTCCTCCTCTTCTCCCTCCTTCTCCTCCTCCTCTTCCACCTGTTCTCCCTCCTCTTCCTCTTGAGGAAGGCTGGCCTCCGCCTGCTGAGCTTGGCTTGCGGTTATCACGTCGTCTGTGCGGAGCGACGGGGAAAACAAGCGGGAGCTCAGCATGTAGGGAGCTGCAGAGCTGAGCAGAGACTGCGTGGAGACCTGCGCTCGTCCATAAGCTGGAGCATGGCTCATGGTCTGAGAGTAAACGGCGAAGGATCCTGGTTTGGGCGCACTCAAGCGAATCTCCTCCCCTTCAAGAAGCTTCCTGGTGGGACGAGACATGAAAGTGTGGGGGGAAAAAAGCATTAGGTTTCATATTAACAATAAGTGTATAAAAGTCTGCTCTGATCCAGACGTGTGGGACTACCTGTATGCTGTAATCTCAATATCCAGTGCCATCTTCACATTCAAGAGGTCTTGATAATCTTTCAGGTAGCGAGCCATGTCATTCTTGTTTGCCCTCAGTTCCTCCTCCAGTTGACTTATTGTGTCCTGCAAAAAGTGGAAGCCCACTAAAGTTCTAGTGTATCTGATTTCTAGAACCAGTTTGCCCGTTGTCCTATTCTCCCCTTACTGTGCTTATGTTGCTTACCTGCAACGCAGAGATCTCAGCACTCTGCTTCTCCTCCACCTCCTGCAGCTGGTTTTCCAGAGACTGGTTCATCTCCCGGCAGGCATCGATCTCCAGGGTTCTGTCTCTGAGCTGTCTGCGGTACTCTCCGGCTTCGTCCTTGGCGCTGCGGGCACTCTCTGTGTTGCGGGTCGAGCCCACAGCCATCACGCTCATCTTGTTGCAGAACCAATCCTCTGCCGCTTGCAGGTTGCGTTGGGCCATTGTCTCGTACTGGCCACGGATTTCACGGAGAGCGGTGGAGAGGTCCGGCTTGGAGACCTCCATCTCCACCGCCACCTCAACGCTGTATTGAATTTGGGCCTGGAGCTCGGCGATCTCACTCTCGCAGAGGCCCTTCAGGAAGGCCAGCTCGTCCAGGAGGGTGCCGACCCTTTTCTCAAGCTCGACCTGGCCCAGGGTGGCTTCATCTGCTCCCTTCCTGGCATCCATGAGCCGTGCCTCTGCATCTTCTCTGCCAAGGACTTGGTCCTTGTAGCGCTTCTGCAGGTTATTCAGCACATCCTCCATCTCATCTCTGTGGTCCTGGGCCGCTTGCTTCTCATGGTGGGCCTCTTCAACGGCAGCACGGAGCTGGCGGATCTCGTGCTCATACAAGGCCCTAAGATTGGATGGCTCTGCCTGCCTCTGCTTGAGGAGCAGCAGCTCCGTCTCCAGCTGCTTGTTCTGCTGCTCCAGCTCATGGACCCTGTCGATGAAGCTGGCAAAGCGATCATTGAGGTCCTGAAGCTCAGCCTTCTCCTGGGTCCTCAGCTGTTTGAACTCGGAGCTCACTTGGACCGCCTGCTCAAGGCGGAGCTCAGTGGCAGCTGCAGCAGGAAGGATGGGGGAGTAGCTTGGAGGAGCTCTGGTGGATGTTGAATAACTTCTGCGTGAAGAAACACGGGATGTTACTGGGGCCGAGTGCATGGAGTAAGCAGACCTGGATCCAATTCCTCCGCCATATCCTGCGTTGCGCACAACCACTCTCCTCTTGTAAGTAGAAGGGAGATAAGGGTCAAAGCCAGTTGAAGTCATGATTTCGGAGATGTGCTGCTCTGTGCCAGGGAAGGTAGCTGCGTTGTCTGCAAAGTGAATCTGCATTACTCTGGCTTTTATAGAGCCCGTAATGACTGTGACGTAAGCTTTTTTTTTTCTTCCACAGTGCTGACAGAAAGAATTGATTATGATCCTTGCCAGCCAGCAGAGATCGGGAGGGGGGTGTGTGGGTAGATGGCGGGGATAAGTAACGATGGAGCAAAATGGGCTGCAACAGACAGGGTCACAGAGGACATTAAACAGTCTGCTGTTACTCCTGAAAACTGCAGAGGAAGCTACAGTTTGACCACATAGATCCTTCGGAAGATATCAGTCCACCAAACATGACAGATGATAGGGGTTTGCATCATTTTACAGTTTAGTAAATGGTGATGTAAAAGCTTGGGCAGCAACTGGGAGGTCGAAAGAAAGAAAGAAAGAAAGAAAGAAAGAAAGAAAGATAGATTCTTGCATACTTACATGTACTCGTTCGCCCCCTAGCGGTCATCTCTATATTACGCCGCACCAAAGCGTTTGAGGTTAAACAACTTTACTTGCAGTTAACAGATTATACATTTCATATAAGAAAACTTTATAGTTTGAGGATTATTTCCTATACAGTTGTATTTGTTGCAATGCACCACTGCTGGATCACCTCCCAGTGAAATTTCAGAATTCAATTCCATTTTATTCAGATCGGTTGAAAGGAGAGGGGGAGCTCTCAGTTCAACAACAGGAGAGAAATCATGCTGTAGTACATTATGAGCTAATTTAATTACTTTAGGCTTTTGCATGAATCGTTTTCCTCTGCCGCAGAAGCGTTGAAACATTGTTTACATCTCACAAACAGAAAGACCTATAATCAATCTTTATTGTAGTCTAAATCCTAATCAGCTTTTCAATACTAACTCACACACTATTTGATGTTTCTGAAATTCCGGTAGTAGTAAATGGTGTGGGTTATATCGGTTAGTGTAAGTTTTCTGTCATCCAGGGCGGATGTGTGTTTATATAAACGCTTCGGATTATCTGTGATATGTTGCATTTTTAATGCCAAAATACGTGGAGTGTGCTTTTTGTGTGGGCAGTGACCATGATGGCCAAGCT